>JAYMZC010000271.1:1084988-1684988 GCA_036346975.1 Drosophila prolongata | reverse complement strand
ACTAACATGTTCAAAAAGTATTCCCTATTGCTCTGACAGCACCAGTGATTTTGTGTGACTTTCTGGACGTGCCTTGTAGTTCAACCGGACTATAATAAAAAAAAATAAAATTTACCTTGACCACCGATGCTCCGGACGTCGCAATAGGAGTAAAAACCAATAACATTTATTTTTAAAACCTTGAGTAAAACGGAACAAGTTTATGCAACAAATAGGAAGGACCTTTTAGCCATAGCATGGGCTCTTAAATCTCAGAAATAATTTAGATGGAGTGATGGGAATTAAAATTCAAACTGTTCATCAACCATTCCTTCGAAAACTCAGATAAAAACCCTAATATCAAAATTAAATGTTGGTTGGAAATAGTCAGCTATGTTTTGCGACCGTCGTCGCATGCAGACGTGTATTTATTGTGCTCCAGGAAAAAATATTCAATAAAATCACAAAAGTGCAGTGACCGTTTTAATAAATCTACTATAACGCGAAAAGACGCTTTCTGCGATGAAATCGCGAATGTTTATATTGATTGGTCATTTAATTAATATAAAACTTAACACTTAAAACTTTAATTAACTTTACCACGAATACAATGAGTCTGAACGACGTTCGCACACAACGTCAACGTGAGCAAGACGAGAGACGGCTCTCAGTACAAAGAAATAACGCGTACTTCTCTTTTAAAGCAGCCGAAAATAATGCAAGCTGTGATCAAGCGCGGGCAATTACTCCCAACTTGACCGAGTTCTTTAACGTAGCGAGCGAGAGAGCGCGTTCTTGCTCCCCCTCGCTACCATCGACGTCTCTGCGGCCAAAGAGCGCTGAATGTGCTCCAATGCAGGTATGCAATAACCTAAGCTCATCAGCAGTAACTAGCACCGCAATTTCTTTAACAACGTCAACTGTAACTACAACAACAACTGCAACCGTATCGACTGCTCGTTTAATGACATCATCAGCTAGCAGCGCAAATATTAATACGTCTGCCGCTGCGCTGCCCGAAAAACAGAACAAAACCAATGAATGTACTAAGCCGGCTGTGCAGACTGGTATGGATCGCTACATCCAAATCAAAAGGAAGCTGAGCCCTCTAAATTCTCAACGCAAAATAACCCGTAACAATGCTAGCCTAGCTGGAATAGAAACACCCACGAACTCAAAATCTTGGAAGACGCCTATGACGTTGAGGCGGCCGAATCCACTGAAGTCGAGAAAAGGAAGCCAAAACCTCCGCCTATTTATATTCGAGAAAAAAGTTCCAATGTTCTTGTCAACAAAATTATCGAGCTTATTGGAAAGGATAACTTCCACATAATACCTCTAGTAAAGGGCAACATCCAGGAAACAAAGGTTCAAATGAAGTCTGAAGATAATTACAGAGTATTATCGAAATATCTTTCCGAGAATAAAAATAACTTTTACACGTATCAGCTAAAAAGTAGCAAGGGCCTGCAAGTCGTACTTAAGGGCATAGAGTCCGACGTAACGCCTGCAGAGATAACAAAGGCGCTTCAAGAGAAGGGATTTAACGCTAAGACAGTCTTCAACATCCTTAACAGGGATAGAAAGCCCCAGCCACTCTTTAAGGTTGAGCTCGAACCAGAAAATAAGCCCCTAAAGAAATACGAAGTGCACCCCATTTACAATCTTCAGTTCCTGCTGCACCGCAGAATTACAGTTGAGGAACCGCACAAACGCAATAGCCCGGTACAATGTGCGAACTGCCAAGAATATGGCCATACAAGGTCATACTGTAAACTGCGCCCGGTGTGTGTAGTTTGTGGAGATCTTCATGACTCCGCACACTGCCCAGCGAGCAAAGATGACTGCAACTCGAAAAAGTGCGGCAACTGCGGTGCCAATCACACTGCTAACTACAGAGGCTGCCCGGTTTATAAGGAGCTGAAAAGTCGCATCCACCAGAGAGGAACTGCCGCCCGCACCCAAAATAAACAGAGGACAGCTTCCAGATCAAACCCTGAAGTCTTCTTCTCGACTGCAGCCAGATCCTCACTAGGACTCTTAAACTCTGATAAAAATGTGACTTACGCAAGCGCTTTCAAATCAGGACTGGCTAACCCTGTCTCAAAAAGTTCATTTCTGCAATCAGCATACCAAGAACCGAACACGGCTCAGCAGCAACAATTCCCGGAGCAGTCAAAAAGCAACTTCGAAGATATGATATACAGCCTGCAGCAAAGCCTTACGGAGTTTATGTCGTTTATGCGCACAACTATGCAAGATTTAATGCGAAACCAAAATCTATTGATTCAAATGCTGGTTCCACAACAATCCAAATAATGACTTCCCTAAGGATATCTACGTGGAACGCTAACGGCGTCTCACAGCATAAACTTGAGTTAGCTCAATTCCTACTCGACAACCATATCGACGTAATGCTGCTTTCAGAAACACACCTTACAAACAAATACAATTTTCAACTACGAGGTTATTCATTTTACGGAACAAATCATCCAGATGGTAAAGCACATGGTGGGACTGGAATTCTAATCAGAAGCCGTATTAAGCACCACTATCATAACAAATTTGCTAAAAATTACCTACAGGCCACATCTATAAATATACAAACAAATACTGGCAACCAACTTACACTAGCCGCCGTATACAGCCCCCCTCGCTTCACCATAGCTGAAGATGAGTTAATGCAGTTTTTCAACTAACTAGGAGACCACTTCATAGCAGCAGGGGACTACAACGCCAAGCACACACACTGGGGATCACGTCTCGTGACTCCAAAAGTAAAACAGCTCTATAATGCAGTTATAAAAGCCAAGAACAAGCTGGACTATGTTTCTCCTGGCAGACCAACATACTGGCCGGCAGACCCAAGGAAACTACCCGATTTAATAGTCTTTGCAATTACCAAAAATATTCCTAAAAATCTGATAAGCGCCGAATGCGTCTCGGACCTTTCATCGGATCACTCGCCTGTCCTGTTTATTCTACTCCGACATCCAAGCGCATTGGAGCAATCGTTTAAATTGACATCTCAGAAAACCAATTGGGTTAAGTACAAGAAATACATTAGCTCACACATTGAGCTAAGTCCTCATCTCAACGATGAAGCCAACGTAGACAGATTTGTTAATACACTGGAGTCTGTACTCGTCTCTGCAGCTCGAGTTTCAACACCCCAAACTACAAGTACACAAAGCATCTACAAATAGAACAGCTCGTCCTCGAAAAGCGACGCTTACGTCGAGAGTGGCAACTCCACAGATCACCATCTGCTAGGCAAAGCTTCAAATATGCCTCACGTCAACTCACAAAAGCTTTACAGCAAGATGAAGCACATGTCCACCGACGCTACATAGAGCAATTGTCAACATCTAATACAAAACACTCACTATGGAGAGCTCACCCTACTCTAAGCTCACCGAAAGTAACCGTGATGCCTATTAGAAACCCCACAGGCGGCTGGGAGCGCAGCGATGCAGACAGAGCCAGCACGTTTGCCAACCACCTTAAAAATGTCTTCCAACCAAATCCTGCCACTAGTGCGTTCACCTTCCCGACTTTACCACATGAGCCTCAGTTTCAACATGAACCAATTGAGTTTCACCCAAACGAAATCGTTAACATCATCAAAAATCAGCTGAATCCGAAAAAATCCCCGGGCTGCGACCTCATAACTCCCAAAATGATCATTGAGCTCCCATATTGCGCCGTTTGCACTATCACCCAGCTTTTTAATGCCATCGCAAAACTTGGCCACTTTCCAGTGAGATGGAAAAAGTCGATTATAATAATGATAGCAAAGCCAGGAAAAGGCCACACAATTCCCACGTCGTATAGACCTATAAGCCTACTCTCATGCTTATCTAAACTCTTTGAAAAATGCGTATTGATTCGGATAAACACATACCTAAGAATCCAGGAAGGAATTCCGTCACATCAATTTGGGTTTCGTGAAAAGCACGGAACAATTGAGCAGGTCAACCGGATAACATCAGAAATTCGGAACGCGTTCGAAAAACGAGAGTACTGTACTGCCATTTTTTTAGACGTCTCTCAAGCATTTGATAGAGTTTGGCTAGAAGGTCTAATGTACAAGATCAAGACAATGCTCCCCTACAACATCCATAAGCTTTTAGAGTCTTTCCTCTACGACAGAAAATTTGCTGTTCGATGCAACACTGCTATAACTGACGATTACACAATTGGAGCTGGAGTTCCTCAAGAAAGCGTGCTTGGGCCAACATTATATGTCCTCTACACAGCAGACATCCCAACAAGCACACGACTAACAACAGCCGCTCAAAATGCCCGATGCAAGCAATTGCACAGCTAGCTCTTCATCTGGTCGATGTTGAAAAGTGGCTATCAGACTGGCGAATTAAAGTAAACGAACAAAAATGCAAGCACGTTACGTTCACCCTGAACAGGCAAAACTGCCCGCCGCTCATGTTAAACCATACTCTACTCCCGCAAGCAAACGAAGTGACATATCTAGGAATACACCTCGACAGAAGACTCACATGGCGCGGCACATTGAAGCCTAAAGAACACACCTAAAGCTAAAAGCCAGTAGCCTTCATTGGCTTATCAACGCTCGGTCTCCCCTTAGTCTTGAATATAAAGTCCTGCTGTGTAACTCGGTACTAAAACCTATATGGATGTACGGCTCTCAGTTATGGGGGAATGCCAGCAATAGCAATATTGACATAGTCCAGCGAGCTCAGTCGAAGATCTTGAGAACAATCACCGGGGCACAGTGGTACGTTCGCAACGAAAACATAAATCGCGACTTAAACATTCCACCAGTCAAAGAAGTGATCGCAGAACAGAAGGAAAAGTAGTTTACCAAGCTATCGGTGCACCCTAACCACCTGGCGAGAGGTCTTACAAGGTTGATCAACCAATCACGCCTTCGTCGCAATGACTTACCCACCCAGCGACCGACTTTAGGGACGCGCAACCAGAATGCAGTCTTATTATACTGTTAGTTAAATTTTAATGTTAAGATTCGTAAACTTATTGTAAGTCTCAAAATTAAGAGAAGATTCAATAAATAAAAGCAAAGTTAAAAAAAAAAAAATAAATAAAATAAAATAGTAATAAGGCTAATAATAACAAGAAAGGAAAGCTAACTTCGGACGTAGCCGAAGTTGATATACCCTTGCAGAATATTCTGTAAATTATATTCTTCAAAATTATTCATATGATGTATTCTTAATACTCATAAAAAGTCCCAACTTCCTAACTTTAAAAACACCAAAGTTATGACATTTCCAATCGTTCAGTTATATGGCAGCTATAGGATATAGTCAGCCGATCCTTATGAAATTTGGTAGGTCGGATTGATTGGCCAAAAATAAAACTCATAGAAAATCCCAACTTCCTAACTTTAAAAACACCAACGTTATGGCTTTTCCAATCGTTCAGTTATATGTCAGCTATATGATATAGTCGGCCGATCCTTATGAAATTTGGTAGGTGGGATTGATTGGCCAAAAATAAAACCCATAGAAAATCCCAACTTCCTAACTTAACAAAAACCAAAGTGATTGGCCAAAAATAAAACTCATAGAAAATCCCAACTTCCTAACTTTAAAAACACCAACGTTATGGCTTTTCCGATCGTTCAGTTATATGGCAGCTATATGATATAGTCGCCCGATCCGGCTCGTTCCGACTTATATACTACCTGCAATAGAAAGACAACTTTTGGGAAAGTTTCAAGCAGATAGCTTTAAAACTGAGGGACTAGTTTGCGTAGAAACGGACGGACAGACGGACATGGCTAGATCGACTCTCCTGGTGATGCTGATCAAGAATATATATACTTTATAGGGTCGGAAATGTCTCCTTCACTGCGTTGCAAACTTTTGACTGAAATTATAATACCCTCTGCAAGGGTATAAAAAGCTCAAAGATGTAATTAAAGTATACATTTGGTAACTAACGAAAAACCACATGAACCATAAGAAATAAAATATTAACAGTGAGCAGTAGAACAAATAACAAGAAAGGAAAGCTAACTTCGGGCGGAGCCGAAGTTGATATACCCTTGCAGAATACTCTGTAAATTATATTCTCCAAAATTATTCTTATGATGCATTCTTAATACTCATAAAAAATCCCAACTTACTAACTTTAAAAACAGCAAAGTTATGGCATTTCCAATCGTTCAGTTATATGGCAGCTATAGGATATAGTCGGCCGATCCTTATGAAATTTGATAGGTCGGATTGATTGGCCAAATATAAAACCCATAGAAAATCCCAACTTCCTAACTTAACAAACACCAAAGTTATGGCATTTCCGATCAATCAGTTATATGGCAGCTATAGGATATAGTCGGCCGATCCCGGCCGTTCCGACATACATATATACTGCGTGCAAAGGAAAGAAGGGTGTGTGCAAAGTTTCAGTTCGATATCTTTAAAACTGAGACACTAGTTTGCGTAGAAACAGACAGACGGACAGACAGACGGACAGACAGACGGACAGACGGACAGACAGACGGACAGACGGACAGACGGACAGACGGACAGACGGACAGACAGACAGACAGACGGACAGACGGACATGGTTATATCAACTCAGGAGGTGATCCTGATCAAGAATATATATACTTTATAGGGTCGGAGATGTCTCCTTCACTGCGTTGCACACTTTTGACCAAAATTATAATACCCTCTGCAAGGGTATAAAAAGGTGAAATAAAAAAAATGTATTTTTTGAATGAATTAAATTCATTACGGAAAATTTAATTTGTACATATTTTGCAATCTATTTATATTTAGTTTTGGCTATTATTTCAGACAAATTTAGGTCCTAAGCCAATAACCGTACGGCGACACTCGACGTATATATAGTAACATACCCACACCCACATATCTACCACATAAAGTAACATACACACACCCACATATCTACCACATAAACATATTTACATTACGCATTTGTCACACCCAAAAGCATCGGCTCCCAAGAGTCGCCCATTAATATAAACATCCTCTTGAGTTATAAACAAATTGTCGGCTCCAACGACTGGCCAATTAATGTAAACATCCTCTTGCATTATAAACAAATGTCCCCAAACTCCAAAAAGCTTTTATCCCCCAATACTGTAAAATTGCAGACGCAGCTCAAACCTAGATCGTTCTCATGCTCAGTGCTCTCATTTTGGGCACTCTCAATTTATCAATAAAGTTCTTTCTCCCAATCGAAGGTTTGATAAGCGCCAGCTTAGTTTATAAGTTTGAGTTTTAAGTTGAATCTTGTAAGGAGCAGACCTATCTCTCCCAGTTCGCGTTTACACTATTTTGATAAATAAAAATTATATTTTTTTCAAAGTGTTAAATCCCGAATTTGTTATTGGCGCAGCCGGTAGGATATAACTTTTTATACGGTTATATCCTTACAGATCCCAAACGTCGTTCGTCCCAGTGAAATTATAAACCAGCTATCGCAGTGTCGGTTTGTGTCGCTAATATACGAACGGAAACCTCAATTTTTGCAACACGCTATCGAAGCTCAGGTTGCGAGGTTTTTTTTTAACAAAACATAAATCTTGACCCGTGTGACTGTCAAGTAATTAAAACAAAAAAAATAATAATAAAAACAAATTTTTTGCAAAAACCCGTTTTATTGTAAAAGCTAGTGCCTTTGTTTGTAACACAAGGGTTACTAAAAAATAAAACACCTTAGTTCTCCCCCACCAGTGGTAAGAGACAAGGTATAACAATTTTAAATCAAATTCATAATACAAAACTTTTAAAATTGTGAAAAATTTATAAAACTAAATAAAAAACCAAAAATGGCAGAACCAGTGCTATTATTGTCAGAAAACCATCTAAATCAAGCCCTGAACCAAATCAGGCAAGTGCCGCAATTTGGAGGCAACACGCTCGAACTCAGCCCGTTCATCAGGAGGATTGATTTTATCCTGGAGTTGTACCCCACAACATGTATACGCCAGTCGAGCGTATTCTTTAGTGCGATTGAAATGCAGCTTCACGGAGATGCCCAGAGGATATCTCAACTATCAACAGCCAGATGCTGGAGGGACTTAAGGAACGCCCTCATCAACGAATATAAAACTCAGACGCCCTGCCAAGAACTACTAAGACGTCTGTATAACACCCCCTTTCCTGGGTGTATACGTAAGTTTGTTGAGGACATTGAGTCCAAATCTTTTGTAATATTAAATAAATTAGCCTTAGAAAATAACGCTTCAAATACAATTTTATACACAAATGCTCTTAATAATACAGTTAAAGATGTTATTATGAAAAAATTGCCAGACAGACTTTTTATGACATTGGCTAGGTATGATATTACTAATGCTAATAAACTTAAATGTGTAGCACAACAAGAAGGTTGTTATGAAACATTTTATTCAGATCGAACAAAGAACTCACAAAGTCAAAACCAAGATAAGAGAAATCATCAACCCCAACAAAATACTAATAAACAACAAATCTATAATTCTCAAAACCAATACAGACAGCAGAATAATATTTCCCCAAATCAATATAAGCAACAGGCTAGTACATCTCAAGGCCAACATAAGGCTAATTATAATAAAAATAACAGCGAAACTTTTTATGAAAAGTACCCATTATATCAAGCAACAAAACAAGAATTCCAACAAAAATTAAATTATAATCAGGTTAGGAATCCTATAAATTATCAATCACAACAAAATGGGGCTAATGCTCCTAATCGACCAATAAAAAGAAATCGCGAAAGTACGAGTGGCCATATGAAAATGGATACCGAAAATTTTCATCAACAAGCCTCGGACACCGAACAGGAAATAGAAATCCTTACATACGAACCATCATGAATAACCAACAGTTCCGATGTGTTGTAGACACAGGCTCTTCTATTAATTTAATTAAAGAAAATTACTTTAATTTTCCAACCAAAAATACACCTCTTAAAGATCATACCATAAATGGTATTATTCAGTTAAATAAATCCGTGTCCTACCATGCAAGTAAGCTTTGTCCGACCAAACAAACATTTTGGGTCCATAATTTTTCCGATAGATATGATATGCTCATAGGAAGAGAATATCTCGAAGCTTCAAAATCAAAAACAGTTAATTTAAACGGTTATCAATTCGGAATGAGATTTAATTATAACGATTTCGAATATAAACAAGGAGAAGCAGAAATTGATTGCTGCGATCTCCCATTTTCAACAGATACACCTTTTAATTTTGCAATAAATAACGACTTGCAGGAAACCAATAAGTTTAGATTAGAAAACCTTAATGACGAGGAAAAAGATAATCTTAAGAAAATTTTATATGAATTTAGCGACATACACTGCAAAGAAAGTGACAATTTGACTTTCACTAGTACTATCAAGCATGTCATTCATACAAAAAATGAGCAACCGGTTTACAAAAAACCATACAAATATTCTCAAGCTTACGACCAAGAAGTCGATTCGCAAATGAGAGATATGATAAAACAGGGAATAATTCGAAAGTCAAATTCCCCTTATTGCTCACCCATTTGGATAGTACCTAAGAAAGGTGATGCATCTGGAACAAAAAAGTTCCGTATCGTAATTGACTATCGTAATTTAAATGAAATTACGGTAGATGACAAATACCCTATCCCGGTCATGGATGAAATATTGGACAAACTTGGTAGATGCCAATATTTTACCACTATTGACCTTGCAAAAGGTTTTCACCAAATACAAATGGATGAAAATTCTATTCCAAAGACAGCTTTTTCCACCAAAAATGGCCATTATGAATATACTCGAATGCCCTTTGGATTGAAAAATGCCCCTGCTACCTTTCAAAGGTGCATGAACAATCTCTTAGAAGATTTGATCTACAAGTATTGTTTGGTCTACATGGACGATATTATCGTGTACTCCACTTCATTGTAGGAACATGTATTATCTTTGCGAAAGGTAATTGAAAAATTACGAGAAGCCAATCTCAAGCTTCAACTCGACAAATGCGAGTTTATGAAAAAGGAAACAGAATTCCTTGGACATATTATAACAACAACTGGTATAAAACCAAATCCTCTCAAAATAGAGGCAATACAAAATTTCCCTATACCCAAATCCCCAAAACAAATAAAATCCTTTTTAGGTCTTTGTGGATTTAAAAGGAAATTTATCCCAAACTTTGCTAAAATAGCAAAACCAATGACAGCAAAGCTTAAAAAGGCGTAACTTTAAATATAAAAGATAATGATTATGTACAAGCGTTTGAAAAACTTAAACTTTTAATAATGTCCGATCCAATACTTATATTCCCAAATTTCGAAAAACCATTTTCATTAACAACAGATGCAAGTAATATTGCTATAGGAGCCGTATTATCGCAAAATCATAAACCAATCTGTTAGCAGAACTCTTAATGAACACGAAATTAATTATTCGGCAATAGAAAAAGAACTTTTAGCTATTGTCTGGGCCACCAAATATTTCAGGTCCTATCTTTTTGGCAGAAAATTTCTGATTGTAAGTGATCACAGGCCTCTAGTTTGGCTCAATAATATCAAAGAACCTAATATGAAATTACAACGCTGGAAAATCAAACTAAATGAGTTTGATTATGAAATAAAATATTTGCCCGGTAAAGAAAACCATGTGGCAGACGCCTTATCTAGAATAAGAATAGAGGAAGCCTATTTAGGAGAGAGTTCCAGTAATTCAAATACAATAACAACAGTAGCTACAGTGCATAGTGCACCAGAAGATAACCAAAACCACATTTCAATAACAGAAAGACCACTGAATTATTACAACAGACAACTAGAATTTATAAGAGGAGACTTAAATGAAGTCGAAGTAATAAATTATTTTCATAAAACAAAAATTATAATAACATATAAAGAGATGACAATAGAATACGCAAAACAATTAATAATTGAATACTTTTCTAATAAGAAAAGCGTAATATACTTTCCAATTGAAACAGACTTTTTAATTTTTCAAAAGGCATACGTTGAAATTATTTCCCCAGATAACTTAACTAAAACAATGAAAACTTATAGTAAATGAATAGATATTAACACTTACGCAGAATTCAAAGAAATTATTATTAAAACACACAGAGAACTATTACATCCAGGAATAGAAAAACAAACAGCACTTTTTAAAGAAAAATATTATTTTCCCGATCACCAAAAATTAATTCAAAATTTTATTAATGAATGCGAAGTATGCAACATCGCAAAAACAGAACACAGAAACACTAAATTAGAATTCGAAATAACCCCAGAAATATTTAATCCAAGAGAAAAATATGTCATTGATTTTTATATGATAGATAATAAACAATTTTTATCTTGTATAGACATTTATTCAAAATTTGCCACCTTAATAGAAGTCAACAGTCGAGATTGGTTAGAAGCAAAAAGAGCATTAACTAATGTTTTCAATGAAATGGGTAAACCAAACCAAATTAAAGCAGACAAAGATTCAGCTTTCATGTGCGCAGCATTGCAACTTTGGTTAAAATCTGAAGATGTTGTTATTGATATAACAACAAGCAAAAATGGAATTTCTGACGTTGAGAGATTTCATAAAACGGTAAATGAAAAGTTAAGAATCATAAACAGTGAAACAGACATAGAAAATAAGCTAATAAAATTTGAAACTATTCTTTATGTCTATAATCATAAAACAAAACATAACACAACAGGCAGAACTCCTGCAGATTTTTTTATTTTCGCTGGAACTCCAAAATATAATACACAGTCAAATAAAATCAATAAAATAAAAAAACTAAATGAATCACGAAATAAATTTGAATTTGATACTAGATATCGACAAGCTCCACTAGTAAAATCAAAAACCACTAATCCGTTTAAAAAGACAGGAAAAATCACAAAATTAGATGACAATCATTACGAAGAAGTTAACAGAGGAAGAAAAATAATACATTATAAGTCTAAATATAAGAAAACAAAGAAAATTAACGAAAATAAATACGATAATTCCAGATGCACGCCAAATGAAAACAAAACCTAACTAACAACACTATCAACATCTTATTAATTTTAATTAACAAACCAATACTAATCAAATATTGATAATTTCTCATATCCCAAAAGACATTGTAAAAACTTCAATATTCAAAATTTTGCCTTACCCAAATGAATTTAATGACATATTAACAGAACCTTTAGAAGACAAATATTATTTTCAAAATAATCAAATATTTTCATTTAACACAAAAGAAAGAGTTACAAATAAATGCATTATATATTAAACCAAGCCAATGCCGAATGTAAATACACAAAAATGTATAAAAAATATGAAACAAATTATATGGAGCCAAATATTATAATTACTTGGAACTTACCGAAAACTATTTTAAACCAAACATGTATAAATCAAGCAATAGTTGTCGAAGGAAATAAAATCGTAAAAGCATTTAATTGTTCTGTACAAATCGAAGAAATCTTAATAAAAAATACTATAATGGATTACACACAAACTATTTATGTAAACAATAATGTAACAATGATAGAAACACTGTCAATAATTGACGCAAAAGATATAATAAGAATACATACAAGAAAAAATAACACATTTCAAATTATAATACTTACTATTTTAATTGTAATAATTATAATTTTAATTCTTTACTTCATCTATAAATTTAAGAGTATCCCGAGAAACATTGTAATTAAATATAAAAATCAAAACAAAAACATTACTAAGAACCCAGAAAATCAAACAGAATTAAACAATATTGTACCAAATGAAAATACCCTACAATTAAACGAAAATACTACACAAACTAATATACCCACTCACATATACCCTAATATATCCGCCTGAGGACAGGCTCTTTTCTAATGGATGGGGAAGTAACATACCCACACCCACATATCTACCACATAAAGTAACATACACACACCCACATATCTACCACATAAACATATTTACATTACGCATTTGTCACACCCAAAAGCATCGGCTCCCAAGAGTCGCCCATTAATATAAACATCCTCTTGAGTTATAAACAAATTGTCGGCTCCCACGACTGGCCAATTAATGTAAACATCCTCTTGCATTATAAACAAATGTCCCCAAACTCCAAAAAGCTTTTATCCCCCAATACTGTAAAATTGCAGACGCAGCTCAAACCTAGATCGTTCTCATGCTCAGTGCTCTCATTTTGGGCACTCTCAATTTATCAATAAAGTTCTTTCTCCCAATCGAAGGTTTGATAAGCGCCAGCTTAGTTTATAAGTTTGAGTTTTAAGTTGAATCTTGTAAGGAGCAGACCTATCTCTCCCAGTTCGCGTTTACACTATTTTGATAAATAAAAATTTTATATTTTTTTCAAAGTGTTAAATCCCGAATTTGTTATTATATATATATATATATCACAAGTTCTCTGGCTTGCCCCCATCGTTTTCACTGTCCGGTTGGGCCTCTCCGTCGGGTTTTCTTGGGGCTTGTATGGGACTGTAAATTGGTGTCGAACACATAATTCTCTCTGAGCTAGCCACAAGTTACGTAGCGAGCAAGAAACAACAAGATTTAGTATTAATAAATAACAACTATAAAAATAATTTGGAAATTTTAAAAAGATTCGAATTTTGAATACATTTTTAATTAAAATCTATAATCAATATTGGGTGTCACATAGATATCTTTTGTCGTTGAATTGAAATCCTTTCTACTTTGCAAGATGGTTTTGTCAAATATTTTCAATTTTAAAGATTTTATAACAATAAAATATTAATTAAAACATCACTAATTTATACATAATTATATCTTTATACGTTGTTGGATCAAGGCGTTGAGAGCTTTGAGAACTTTTGGGCTTTAGTGGGAAAGGTGAGAGCTCTTAGATGCACTATTCTGATGACCTGGAAAAAAGACCGTTATAAAAATAACTTTACAGAAATACAATGGGGTTCAAAGACTCGATTGCTTATGACAACGTAGCCAACTTGGCGAAAAACGTTAAAATCGTAGACCGCAAAGAGGGCCTTGCCGGAGTCTACAGAGTCCTGTTTATCATGGCGGTCCTTAAATGACTCAAAAAGTAAAAGGGATCCGCTAAAATCCTTCGCGACTGAGCGAACGTCAATAAATATAAAAATAAAAAATTTGAATTGCACAATGGTGTAGTATATCGCTGTTGTATTAGCTACCAACGTCATATGGCCGAGAATCTCGTACTCTTTCAAAAAGCTTGTGCATGCTGATTGATCGTCTGTCATGTAAAAGACGTCTACAATACGATGAATCTAAGACGAGCCACGTTTCTGGAAGACTTTGATCTCCTTTAAGCGGCAGACTCCTTGTAGAAGCTTTTTAACATTTCCATCCGCAAAATTAGATCGCCGTTAGAAGACCTTTTTTCAGTCCCAATGCTCCGCCCACTATGGGAGAGTGCATTGGAATGCACTGGAAAACCTCGATAGGGCAATGACGTTCTCACCGATGCAAAAGAGTATGATGACGAATTGACAAAAATTAATGAGAACGATGGTTTCGTGGTATATTAAATTGAGCTGTCTATTTTTGGATGTTAGCATAATGAGATCCATGTTAGTTCACATGTTTAAAGAAGTTAGCAACGTTATATTTTGTTAAAATATAAAATAATAACTTTTAAACAACAAATTTAGCCTAGGTTGAACTGTCCAACTTGAGAGAAATTCCATCTTGCTCATAATTTCGGACCTACAAATTACAAATAACAACAAACAACGTTTTTGTTGAATCACAGTCATGCTTTCTATTTGTTTTCTATTTTGAAATAATAACGAAATGGTAACAAAGATAGGTGCACTGTTACCTAACTGGGCAACTTAAACAAATCAGAAATAATAAACAGAAAAATTAATTATGTCAGAAGCACATAATAAATATAAACTAAAGAAAAATTAAATAAATTAAGCCTAAGGATAAGCGAGAAATTTTAATATAGCATTGTTGGTAATCATTAGCCAGCAGGTCTTGAGGATGATGGCGTTTTAGTCTTTTCCTGACCGTAGTGCGATGACTTTGAAGTCGCGCTCAATGTCCGCCGTTTTCATGTACCATGGAGCTCTTGAGAGCGTACTTCAGCGTCTTGGCTTAAAGTACCTGTATTTTGTTGATGTGCGTTTTAGCTGTGATACCGTACACCTGTATTGCGTAGAATATTCGAACCTTGTTGACCAGCGAAAGCTTGTTTTTAGCGGAGAGTACGATTTAACTTGGTTAAGTCGCAGCAGCGACTTGACATGGCTTTCGAATTTGAGCCTTCTGTCTAGAATGACTCCTAGATATTTGTGTGATGATGAGTGAGTTAACACTCTACCATTAAGCGTCACACACGGGCAGTTCCGCGCCCGATTTGGTCATGTTTGCGCATTTATCTGCATTGATGTACACGTTCCAAATCCTAGCCCATTCCTGAAATGCATCTAGATATTCTTGGAGACCTATTTTTCCAAGATCTTTGGAGCTGTTTTTGGTGAGCACCGCGGTATCGTCAGCTTAGGTTGCAACCAACGTATCCCTTCGGGCAAGTGCTGTGATTGACGAGTGGGTTGGCATGTCGGCAGAGAATAGAATGTAGGGCCAATGTACCTTGTGGAACACCCGCTTCTATAGGCTTGGTCGACGACATATATCCATCGGTCGCCACATGGTGTTAGCAATTTCTTGGCTTTGTGAAGAAGTCCGGTATGCCACACTCTGTCAAAAGCTTGCTGGATATCCACTCTTTCTCCTCCAAGGCCTCCAGCGCAAAGTTGACAACTCTATGTTGTAGTATGTTCACATATCGAATGCACATGTTATGCATTGTAGTAGCACTTGGCCACAATACTTACATACAAATCTACGACCCAAGCAGTTCCCAAAGTACACGGTAATATGACCACTCTTGAGAAAACTGGGACTGGATATTGCAGATTTAGCATAATTGGCATGCGCGACCGCTCTGTCACCAAGTGAACATAGTACCTCTCTCTTCCGCGGCGACCCTCCGTCAGCCTTACACAGTTATACATACAGTTATACTGACAGTGCTAGCAGGGATGAAACTCCGAGTGATGTCCTGGTTAAGTTTTGCTCTCGAAGTGTTGCTGGAAGCAGGGAGCATTGGCTTTGGTTTTAGCATTCTGCTTTTTTCAGCCCTGACTGGACATTTCTTGTCTGACCGCAGCTCTGCCGGCGTCTCTGTCCTCGCCAGGGGCTTTCTTTACTTTTAGTTTCGAAATTAGATGCTTAACTTCGTTCAGCGTGACAGGATCTGCGGGCAAAGCCATTTGAAACGGGGTTTCTAGTGACTAGTGCCGCACCAGCCTCCTGCAGGGTCCCTAAAAGCAGACTTTGTTGTGGGTAGCCTCTTGTACCTTTTAGTTATTTTCCACAGGGAGTAGTTAGAAGCATTCGTCCCTAAGCTATCGAGCAAGTTGCCAATTTGCATTTAATTCCTGCTGCCAGCACTTTGTCAAGACGATTGGCAAATCTATTGTGAATCTGCTGGATTCGAGCATCACCAGTTCTGTCGTACTCTCTTCTGACTTTGCGCTTAATTCGAAGGAGTTAGATTATTGCCGGAGGAAGCTGAAGCTCTCGTTGTTCATTCGCATGTTGTCGGTTTCTAAGACCAGCTCTTGTTGCAGCTTGTGTTAGCTGGTTCATGAAGATATTGATGGCGTTGTCAATGTCCTCCTCCTCTTGAATTTCCATGTTGAGGTCCAACTCCTCCCCCAAGTGCGCCTTAAAAATTTTCATATCAGCTCTACGATCGAGTAGTGGCATTCTTAACGGAGTGGCGTACACTTCAGCCAGTATAGGAGTGTGATCCGAAGAAAGTTCGTGGAGCGTTCGGACATGGATCCTATTGTTGTTGATGCCATTGGTAACAACAAAATCTATTGCTGATGGTGTAATTTGTAAGCTCCCGTTGCAACAATCTGGTATTGGCTATTCGCTACTACTTCTTGCAACAGTTTGCCTCTGGCGTAGGCACTCGGGTTGCCACTCGTGGGGCCCCACCATGCATGTTTGGCATTGTAGTCACCACCAGCAATAAATTTGTTTCCAAACTCGGCGAACAGGGATTCAAATCCCACCCTGGTCAATGGTTCATTGGGTGGGAGATGCACGTCCGAAATTTCAACTAATCCCTCCGATGTAACCAGATTCACTCTAGCTATTTGCTTGTCCACAGTTGAGATAGAAGGCTGTGGAGTGTAGCTCAATATGGAGCGCACAATGACTGAGGCGCAACCTTTGGCGTTGCTGCTGGGGTGTTAGGTGTGGAAAGGTGTGTTTCTGTGGCCAGCATGACATCTATATTATGCGCACTGAGGAATAGCCAGAGCTCTTCAGAATTCTTAGCTAGCCCCCGTGCATTCCACAATCCGATTTTTATAGTCGATTGCATCATTTTGCCATACGAGAAATCAGAACCGTGACCAGTTCTCGAAATGCCTTGTTCGCCTCCAAAGTTTCTTTAATAATTGGTCCATTCTTACGTTGATCTTCCTTATGGAGTTCTTCAACGCCAGAAATTTATTATCAGGCAGCACGTTTGGTTCTCGCTGGGGTATGTTTAAAAGCGCTTGGCCCAAGTTTATCCCGTTTTGGGCGAGCTACCTCAGCGTAGGAAATATTGAAACTGACAGTGCTAGCAGGGATGAAACTCCGAGTGATGTCCTGGTTACGTTTTGCTCTCGAAGTGTTGCTGGAGGCAGGGAGCATTGGCTTTGGTTTTAGCATTCTGTTTTTTTCAGCCCTGACTGGACATTTCTTGTCTGTTAAAGCATGATCACCTCCACAGTTGATGCACAAATAGTCATTACTAGTGCATAGTACCGAACCAGACGTGTGCGAGTTAGCGCACTTGACACAGATTGGCTTTTGGAAGCAGTAACTTTTGGGGTGACCAAACATATGCCATTTGAGACATTGCAAAATTTCGGTTCTACGAGAAGCGCGCTCGACAGTAATCCTGTACTTGCCAAGTTTATGTAGATTTAAGACCTCTGACGCTTGTGGCCCTAGTTTAAGATTGACGAAAAATAGGTTTTGCCGAGTCTTGTAGTTGCCCGTCGCTTCATCATCTTCTGCGTTAATCTCAATATTGCGCCAGTCTGCCTCTCTGGGTAAATGTTGAGAGCTTCAAAGCCAAGCTGATCAAGAGCATTCTTGATATTGGTTGTGGGCATTAATTCCTTTCCCTGTACGGCTTATCCTCCTTGAGTTGATGGTGCCAGTACAGAGAATTAAGAGTGTTTAAATGCTTAATCGTCGTTCGGAAAGCATCAGAGTAAGCAGTGTATATTCTTGGCACACCGAACTTAGAAGTACGAATTCTGTAGTTGTCGGCACCAACGCACGAGTCCAAAGCCATTTCCAATTGTATGGGGCTGTCAACAATAGGCACACAAATAGTAGGAGGCTTAGCAAGCGTTTTTTGGATTTGTTCATTCTCATTGTCATCTACAGGTGTTTCTGGCTCGTCGTCAGAACCAATTTCTGGTAAGTCCATCTGCATAACATGGCTAGTTTCTTCGTGCAGAGCTGCAAAACGGTTATTACTTAGTGCCGTTGCCTTGGAGATGGAGTCAAGTCTCTCCCTTGGATTTTCGCGACCTTCAGCTTAGCTTTTGTGATAGTTTTTGGTGTGCTTGCAGAAACTTTAAGCTTCTTGCTTACAAGCTGCTCATGGGATTGAAACGAACATTTTTTCTTTCGAGCCATTGTTGAGAAGAAGTCGTTCAACGATGTATTAGCGGTCGATGTAGCCAAAGCCGAGGAAACATTGGGGCCCACTGTATATGTAGAAGCAGATATTAAACTGCTTTGGGATATAGATATTGTGCAAGTATCACTGCTGGTCGTAATTGTCAGAGACGAGATTGCTAAACTTGCCGATTTGCTATGGTTTGCCTTTTCGCGAAAACAAATGAAGTAGGAGCTGATAGCAGACATTTGCAGCTTGCTGTAGTTGCAAATCACCCCTCCAAACTCTGAAATGAACAGATCAATTGTATTCTTATTTGAACAAATAATAACTTATTTAAATATTTTCTCGACTGGGGCTCAAACCGGGTTCCGCCTGGCGGTGGGGCGAGCGCCTTCATCACTGGGCCACAACCGCCTTTCTTGAGCCTACACAAAGGGGCATAGTTTACTGGAAGTCGGTAAAGCAGTGTAAAGCAGTCACCAGCTACCATAATGTCTGAATAAGACTTCGACATGGAAGGAGCAGTGGCTAAGGCCCAAATGGAAATGAGGAAAGCGTTAAATTCCTCATTAAACGAATTTAGCTATCTCTATGCTTGCACCTCTTGTAACGCTCGACCTCCTCAAGAACTAACACCCGAAGAAACCATAGCAGACGACGATGACTGGTGCACTAACAAACGCCGTTTAGACTCCACGTCTCCCAATGCCAATAGAAAAATTCAAAGGACACAGAAGATAAACTCACCGTCGCTTCTCAAACCGTCAGCCACAACAACTCCGATGGAGCCTATGCCACCATATCAAGCGACATCAATGAAACTTGTCAACCTTGTCTTTGTCGAGTAAGAACCAGCCGCCAACAACAAAGAAGTTCAAGAGCTTAAGATGCTCTGTCGTCAATGAGTTCAAGTCGAACTTTCTCACGAAAAGGACAATCCTTTAATCACATAAAAAACAACTGCCATAAGGAATTTAACTGTGTCCTATGAGTGAGAACAAGAAATCCATCCAGTTAAATGCATAAACTGTGGAGGTAGTAGTAGTAACTAGCTACTACAAGGGCTGTATTGTTTACCAGCAGACAGTAAGTCGACGTAGAGGTGCTACAACCCATCGTAACCTCGCATAACAACCAGCCGTTGCACGACCAACTGAACGAAGAGGCGTTGTGACATCGCTTTCATACGCGAACGCCGCTATTGGATCTTTTGAACAACAAACCCAACAGGCTAGCCGTCCGCAGTGGACAAACGATCAGCAGCAACAATAGTTCCCTCCACTAGGAAGTAGAAACCAGAAACAACATCAGCAAAGCCAATATAACAAACTCCACTCCGCAGCAACCAAAGCAGAAAACTTCATGCCGACAGCAAAATACAGCAACCTAACAACAGCAGCAACAACAACAGTCATCGCAACAACACCGAAATATCCAAAATTATCGTCAATGGCAGCGCCTATAGAAAATGTTTATGCGACCTGATGAAAATATGTCAGTCCTCGTAGCTCAACTCGACAAGATGACCAGATGATGATGTCAATGATGACTCTCATTACAGGCCTTATATCACAAATGGCACCAGGAACTGCACAAGCAATATCTGGCCTTCTCCCAGTTTATCCAACCTAACCATGAGTTAACTTGGACTCAAAATCGGCGACGGGCTGGCCAACAAGGCGCTGAGGCTGGAGTTCTTTGTGCGGGAATATCATATTGACATTATATTGGTCAGCGAAACACACTTCTCCATACCACCAGTTCGCAACAATGGACCATCAAAGTGCTCAATGGGTGGCAGTTAAAGTCAAAACGGACCACGGTGAAATAGTCATTGCGTATATTTATTGCCGGGATAGAATACAATTTAAGGAACTAGAACCCAATTTTCTAATTGGTGGAGACTGGAATGCCACCATCGACTTTGGGGCTCTCGAAACTGCACAGCTAGCGGAAGAGCATTGGCTGACTGTATTTATAGTGCCAATATCCAGGTCCTTGCAACCGGAGGGCTAACACATTACCCGTACGGTCAACGTACACCATCAGCAATCGACTTGGCCATATATGAAGGGATTCGCTCTGAGCATGTCACCATCTCAGAAAGCTTGGAACTAAGTTCTGACCACATCCCCTTGCCAATTGAATGAAGAACAGCTGCTCAAATGCTCTCCCGTTAGATGCACATCCTTCCTCAAAACGCAAGCGTTTCGCGGTTCCAGGCAGCTGTTACCCAGCTTGTTAACCTCAACATGGTCCAAAACACCCCTGAAGATATTGACGACGCGACTGACCGTTTTGTTAAATATATCCACATCGCTGCTGAATACTAAACCTGTAGGCAAGGTTTAATAAACCCATCGGATCCACATCATCCCCTTTTAAAACTCGAGGTTATGGATCTGGTGAGGATGAAAAGAGCCTTGTGTCGCAAATTCATGCGGGCGAGAGATCCAGCCGTCAAAAGGGCTAATCGTCGTGCTGGGGACGATCTCAAACAGTTGTTGCACGAAACGAAAAATGAATACTTCGCTGAATCCCAACTTCTTAACTTAACAAACACCAAAGTTAAGGCATTTCCGATCAATCAGTTATATGGCAGCTATAGGATATAGCCGACATATATACTGGGTGCAAAGGAAAGAAGAGTGTTTGCAAAGTTTCAATTCGATAGCTTTAAAACTGATAGACTAGTTTGCGTAGAAACAAACAGACGGACAGACGGACATGGCTATATCAACTCAGGAGGTGATCCTGATCAAGAATATATATACTTTATAGGGTCGGAGATGTCTCCTTCACCGCGTTGCACACTTTTTACCAAAATTTCGGAGTCTGATCTGCATCAAGTGTTGTCAGTACGCTTAATAAGGATTCTGCGGGGGGCTGTCTTTTTATACTAATACCCTCTGCAAGGGTATAAAAAGACAGCCCCCCGCAGAATCCTTATTAAGCGTACTGACAACACTTGATGCAGATCGGACTCCGAAATTTCTTTGGCTTTTGCTGTCAAACTGGAAAATCACTTTCAGCCATTTAACTTTGCAAAGCGTGATGACGTAGAGTGCAATTTGTAAATTCTGCCTCCTCAGAAGCAGAGTCATATAAGTCCAGAAGAAGTTTTTCATCAAATAAAAAATCTGCACCTCAGTAAAGCTCTAGGATTTGACGATATTGACAGCAGAGTTGCCAAGGCACTTCCAAAAAAGGGTATACTGTTTTTAGTCCTCCTGTTAGTCCCCACACAATGGAAGTGCGCTGTGATATCGATGATACCAAAGCCAGGTAAGCCAGAGAACCTTTTTGCGTCGTACCGTCCAATAAGCTTGCTGCCCACATTCTCTAAAATGAATAATAGAAGAAAATATTTGAGAGAATATTTCTTAGCAGAATGATGGCAGTTAGAAGTGTTCAGAATGGAATTCCAGACCACCAGTTCGGCTTCAGGATTCACCATGGAACCCCGGAAGAAGAGTTACTCAACATATTTTGGATGCCTTCGAGATTAGACAGTACAGCTCTGGTATCTTCTGGGACATAAAGGAACGATGGCACGATGGCTTGCTATTTAAGCTGAAGACTCTCTTGCCAACAGCGCAGTATCTCCTTCTCAAAATATATCTGCTGGAAATAAACATTATGGTTGAAGTGAGAGGCGAAGCTGTCATACCACAAGGTAGTGTTTTGGGTCCCGTGCTGTTCACCCTTTACACCTCTGACTTGCCAATTCCCAGACACCCGGTTACCCTCCTGGCAATGTATGCTGACGACACAGCCTTCATCGCAAACTCTCCGTGTCAAATCGAGGCGTTCAGAATTACCCAGAGCTTCTTGGACCTGTACAGCGAGTGGACGAACAGGTGGAACATAAGCATAAACGGAAATAAATCACAACTTTGCAACTTCTCCTTCCCTAGGGTTAAATTCCAAGACACGCTCATCCCACAATCCCCTCAGGAGCAGTATCTTTGATTGATCATCGACAAGCGGCTCACATGGAGGCAACACACGGTCAAAATAGCAGCAACATGCCGTAGTAAGCTTAGGAAGCTTAATTGGATGCTTAGAGCAGCGAGTCATCTGAGCCTCAGAAATAAAATTCTGATCTACAAAGCAATAGTAGTCCCTTCCATGAAATATTGCATGCAAATATGGGGTACGGCGTCCGACTCAAACATCATGCGAGTACAAAGGCTGCAAAACCGAGCACTGCGAACCATTGGTATGTGAGAAATGAGGACATAACAAAAGACCTTCACATCCCCACCGTGAGGGAACAAATCAATAATCACTCAAGTCGCTACAATGCACGGATTCGAGCCCACTCGAACCACCTAGCTGCTTCATTGGCAACCCCGATGATCAGAAGAAGGCTGAAGAGAAGGCATCCAGCAGATCTATGGTTAGGAGGGCGGCAAAGAACGAAAGTTCTTCCTAAATAAATCAAAGGTAATCGTGAAACAAAAAATTTGTTAATTTAATTGGCTGATTAACGTAGAATAAAATAAATGTTAAATAAACAAAAATTGTTGAACAACCAAAAATACCCGTTTCGTTGTTAATCAATTTCAAAAGAAATATGCGCATCACAGATGGTGTCGGTTGTAATTCTACGGGTTTGAAAAAAGGTATCTGTCTTAAAAGCAAAATTTGAAAGATTTTCTTGAAAAATGCTCAAATATTGTTCCTATCGCATTATTCCATCGACTAATACCAAGGGACCAACTCCATTTTTTATGGATACACCTCCAGACCATAATTGAGAGGCCACCTTGAAAACCAAAACAATTTGGAATAGTTTGCATTTTTAGATGGATTACCAATTAGATTTACCAACATTTTTGTCGTCGAATCCGTAGTTTATGGTTGTGACCAAACATAATTTTTTTTAGTTTTACAAATATTGGCTTATTGCTATCCATTCCATATTATATTTTATTTCATTTTAAAATAAATATTTAAACCTTTAAAAGAATTGATTATACAATACCGTTTGCGATCTCAGTTTAAAAGCTAGCGATCTGAAACTTTTACAGTCGTCCTAAAAGATGTGTAAGGAGATCAAGTTTGAAAACCGCCCCGATCGGACGTCTATATCCTATAGCTCCCATAGGAACAATCGGATATAACTTGCAAGAATGGAAGATATTTCTCGCAGTGTAAAAGCTATTGACATGAATATTTCCAAATCGTATTTATTTATGCATACCTTGATCAGGGTAAAAGCGCGTGCCGATTGGACGTCAATATATAATACTATAGGTCTCATTGGAACAATAGGGTGAAATCGGTTAAAATTTAATGATTTGCCGTATATTTCACGCAGTATATAAGCTATTGACATGAATCTTTTCAAATCGTATTTTTTTATGCATACCTTTATCAAGGTAAAAGCGCGTGCCGATCGGACGTCTATATCCTATAACTCCCATAGGAACAATAGGGTGAAATCGGTCCTAATTTGATGTTTTTCAGAATATTTCGCTCAGTGTATAAGCTATTGACATAAATATTTCCAAGTCTTATTTATTTACGCATACCTTAATCAGGGCAAAGGCGCTTGACGATAGGACGTCTATATCTTATAGGTTCCGTAGGAAAAATTATTAAAGGCGACGAAAACATCCCTTTTTTTCTATTTTTATATGACATTTTTGCAGTATAAAAGCTATTGACATGAAGCTATGCAAATCTAATTTATTTATGTATACCTTATTCTTTTCGCTACTTTTTAAATTTTAACAATTTCGGCACAGTCTGCAAGGGTATTAAAATTTCGGCTTGCCGAAGTTAGCTTCCGTCCTCGTTTTATATGACATTTTTGCAGTATAAAAGCTATTGACATAAAACTATGCAAATTTAGTTTATTTATGTATGTCTTATTCCTTTTACTTTAGTGGGCCAAAAACTGGGAGACTGTTTTGTATAAGTTAACACAAAACGAATTCGCAACCAAAGTTGGCCACGCGCATCCGGTATTGCACCAGCAAGTAGAAGTGCAAGGGCAACTTCCCGGCTTAGGTCAGTAGCCCCCAAAAAGTGCTGACTGCAGCGTGTGAACCACTTCCCGCTGCAGCGACGACGACGGCAAAGCTCCGACGTTGGCAGAGGCAGCGACAAAGTTATTGGGTATAAATATGGCAATTTCTGTAAACATAATTTAGTTACAATTTTTGTGCAAATAAATACGGACCAAGTGTCCTAAAATTTATATTTTTTTAAATACTGAAGTCACTCGTGTTTAACTGGCGCCCAACGTTTAAGGGTCCTGTTCGCGGAAATATCCTTGGTATCGAATCAAAGGAACACTCGTAAGAGCACCCCATAGGCTGCCCGGGTTCCACCGATCCGAAAAATAAGTCGCGACTCCGAAAATCACCTGCAAGTGCACCCCATAGGCTGCCCTGGTAACACCGGAAAAAAGGCGCACCAAAGGAAAGGCAACACTGCTGGACGACCCGCCAAGAAAAGACTCACTTACATCAGACTGCAGGCGATCGCCGTAGACAACTGGACGGAAGTGTCAGGAAAAGGTACCCCAGTAGCAAGGAGCAAAAAGGACTACTACCAATTGACCGGTTCAGGATGCATTTTATTTTACTGTAAGCTAACTTTTAATTACAAACCACAAACCAAATAAGAAATCACAAAAGTGAAACATACCTAAAAGAAATCTTTTTAAACAAAGCTAAAAAGCTAAAACAAAGGCAAAAAAGCCACAACAAAAGCAAAAACAAAGCAAAGAAACACACAAAACAAATCATATCTAAAATCTAAAAAATTATTAATTTAAGAATTTATATTTTACATATATTTACATTTATATTCTACACAACCCTACACATACAAAAAATATTTTATTACAATGGCTAATCCTAATAATCTGATCAGGCCCGCGATGCTACCCAATAGTGGGGTACAAGCCCCTGAAATAAACCAAGTCCCAGCAAACTTAGTTAATATGCAAGCCCTAATACAAGAAATAGTAGAGAGAATCCTAAATCAAAAATTAAATCCAGATTCAGTGCCGCTACTCGATCAAACCTATACTGCTAATGCAAATAATATGAATGAATTTGACAGAGTCCCAGACATAGTAAAAAGCCTCAGGGAATTTTCTGGCTAAGCAGGAGAATTCAGCTCTTGGAGAAAGAGCGTAGAGAGAATAATAAAAATATATTCATTAACAGAAGGATCCCCCAGGTACTATTCAATTTTAAATGTTATTAGAAACAAAATAGTAGGTAATGCAGACTCAGTTCTAGAATCATATAACACACCACTAAACTGGACAGCAATCACCAAATGTTTAACAGCCCACTTCGCTGATAAACGAGACGTTACGACATTAGAATATCAGATGACTTCGTTAGTACAGGGTAATCAAACCACAGCAGATTTCTACCAACAGGTCTATACTCACTTATCACTCATCTTGAACAAAATTTCATACATGGAAATGGGAAGAGAATCAATCGATCTTTATGCCAAATCTTACAGAGACAAGGCGCTTGATACTTTTATTAGAGGTCTTAACGGCGACTTGCCTAGACTGCTAGGTACCAAAGAGCCGGCAGATCTTCCATCTGCACTTCAACTTTGCGAAAGACTAGAAAATCAAAATTTCAGAACCAATTACGCCAATAATAATCAAAACAATTCAAGAAAATTTGAAGGTCCTACTATAGGACCTGCCTTACCAAAAAAATTCGCACAGCAACCATTCAACGCAGCTAGACAACCATTTATCCCACATTTAGCTCACGTTACACAGACCCCGAAAATGACAGCCTATTTTCCACAGCAGCAAATGCAATTCAGTAGACATCAACAACAATATTCTGCTTACCCAGCAATACAACCACCACGTCCATTGGCTCCAAAACCTCAGCCTAAGCCAGAACCTATGGATATAGATAAAAGTTTACAGACAAGACAAATAAATTATATGAACAGACTAAATAATGGAATGCAGGGAAAACGACCACCACCTCAAATGACAAGCGGACGATTAGATAAAAGACAGAGAAATTTTCACATAAACACTGAACAAGAACAGACATTAGAAAATACCGACCAATTAACGGAAACTGACGAGACAGCAGCCGAATACTATGCGGAAATTCCAGATTTCGAACAAGAAACAGAGGAAACCGAATATACTGGCCTTTATTTTTTAGAGTAAAATCCTCTTCATTACCTTACTTTCAATGTAAAACCGGTGATGGAGAGATGATCAAAATTTTAATAGACACCGGCTCTAATAAAAATTATATCCAACCGCGATTGGTAAAAAAAACCAATCAAAAATAATAAATCTTTTTATGTAAGCTCCGTAGCCGGAGATATCCATAACACCCACCACACAATTGCCAACCCATTTGACTTAAAAGATACATTTGTTAAATTCTTTTTACTACCCTCATTGAAATCTTTCGATGCTATTATGGGAAATGATACACTTCGTGAAATCAACGCTCAAATAAATATGCAGGAAGGTTACATTTCAATTAAAAATAAACGTAAAATTAAAATAAAACAGAAAGCTTCTCCCGAAGTCAACAAGTTAGATTTTCGAATAGACCATACAACAAAAACGCAAAAAGAAAATTTAAAAATTATTTGCTTAAAATTTCCAAACTTATTTGGCGACCCGGACGAAAAACTGACATACACTACCAAAGTAAAAGCCACTATAAGAACTACAAACGAAAGTCCAATATACTCGAGGCACTACCCATACCCAGAAGCTCTTAGGCCCGAAGTCGAAAAACAAATACAAGAGCTACTCGAAAACGGCGTAATTAGACCTTCAAGGTCTCCGTATAATTCTCCAATATGGATTGTACCCAAAAAAATGGATGCCTCCGGACAGAAAAAACATAGAATGGTGATTGACTATAGGAAGCTTAACTTGGTCACTATTCCAGACAGATACCCTATACCAGACATAAACAATGTACTGGCACAACTAGGACAAAATAAATTTTATTCTGTTTTAGACCTTAAAAGTGGATTTCACCAAATCCCACTCAGACAATCAGACATAGAAAAAACTGCATTTTCAGTAAATTAAGGCAAATATGAGTTTACCAGACTCCCGTTTGGGCTTAAAAATGCCCCTTCCATTTTTCAAAGAGCGCTAGATGACATTCTTAGAAACATATAGGAATTAGGTGTTTCGTCTACATTGACGACATTATTATCTTCAGTAAAAACGAAGAAAATCATCTAAAAGACATAGAAATTGTATTCAAAATTCTTGAAGACGCAAACATGAGAATTCAGTTAGATAAATGCGAATTTTTTAAGAAAGAAGTTGCATTTTTATGATTTTTAGTAGCAGATACCGGTATTAAGAAAAATCCGGAAAAGGTGAGAGCAATCGTCGAATTCCCCGAACCAAAGACACTTAAAGATCTTCGTTCCTTTTTAGGACTGTCAGGGTTCTACCGTCGCTTCATTAAAGATTATGCAAAGCTTGCAAAGCCCCTAAAAGGCCTTTTAAGGGGGGAAGAGGGCCGAGGCCGTATCTCAAAAAATGCCTCAAGCAAAACTCTGATTGATCTTGACAAAGAGGCAAGGGAAGCATTTAGAAAATTAAAACAAACTCTCGCCTCCGAGGAGGTAATGCTATCATATCCAGACTACAATAAAGAATTTCAATTAACTACCGATGCTTCAGATTATGCTATTGGTGCCGTATTGGCCCAAGAAGACAAACCTATAATGTTTATTTCTAGGACTCTAAGTAAGGCAGAAGAAAGTTATGCCCCTAACAAAAAGGAAATGCTAGCTATAATTTGGTCTATACAGACTCTTAGAAATTTTCTGTACGGTCCGACTAAAGTGAAAATATTTACAGACCACGAATCTCTCACACACCCAACTAACCCTAAAAGCCGTAACGATCAGATGAAGAGATGGAAAGCAATTCTAGAGGAGTACAATCACGAACTGCTTCACAAACCTGGCAAAGCAAACGTTGTTGCCGATGCTCTGAGTAGACCTCCCATTCAAACGCGAGGGGAAGTAAACACACTAACAGGCACTATTCACAGCAGTTCTAGTTCTCCTGAGAGACTAATACCAATGGCAGAAGAACCAGTAAATGTTTTTAAAAATCAAATACTATTATATTTAGGAAATACACCCTCCTATAAATTCGAACTTGTTTTTCTCACGTACCATAGACACATTATTACAGAACCAATTTTTAATTCAGAAATCTTATCAAAAATTTTAAGAGATAGACTCAACCCGTCCGTCATTAACGGAATTCATACAGACGAAAAAACCTTAGGTCAACTTCAGGAAATCTATCCACTTTTCAATAAATATAAAACCAGATTCTCAAGCAGACTAGTTAAAGATTTAAAAGACGAAACTGATCAAGAGAATGCAATTATAACAGAGCATAGAAGAGCACATAGAAATAGCAATGAAAACAAACAACAATTGTTAAACAAAATTTTCTTTCCACACATGAGGGCCAAAATAATAAAACTTGTAAAAGAATGCCAAATTTGTAAGGAACATAAATACGAAAGACACCCTAACAAACCAGAGTTACAAAAAACACCAATACCACAATACCCAGGTCAAATTATTCACGTTGATTTTTACCTCACATGCAAACAAGTCGTTTTGACTGCAATAGATAAATTTTCAAAATTTGCACAGGCTAGGATAGTCAAATCTCGAGCAACTCAAGACATAAAAGAACCTTTAAAAGATTTATTAATCAATTTTGGTATCCCAGAAATAGTAGTAATGGATAATGAGAAATCACTTGGTTCGGCTCCCGTAATGCGGATGCTACAAGATCAATTTAATATCGAAGTTTACAAAACACCTCCATATAACAGTTCAGCAAACGGCCAAATCGAACGTTTCCATTCAACACTGTCAGAAATTATTCGGTGCCAAAAGGCCGACAAAGTACACGCTTCGTTAAAAGATCTTATAGACAGATCAGTTGTCAAATATAATTATTCAATACACTCAACCACTAACAGAAAACCAGTTGACTTATTTTTTGGAAGAAAGGTAGCACTTAACCCTAAACTAAAACAAACAGAGAGACAAAAAATTACAGAGAGAATTACAACCACTCAGGAAAAAGACCTAACATACCATAACAAAAGTAGAGATCAAATAAAAAAATATTCCCCAGGAGATGAGATATTTGTTCAAAATAATAAAAGATTAGGTACAAAACTATCCGCCAGATATAAAAAAGAAACCGTAAAAGAAGACAGAAACACCACAGTACTAACAGAAACTGGAAGAATTATTCATAAACAACTTATTCGAAATTAAATCACATTTACAGAACCCTTTTCACTGCGTGCGCTGCTGACGTACAAATAACTGACTACACGAAATCCAATATCGTGACTCTAATTACCGGACTGGCAAAGGTTCAAACGGAAACCTTCAGATTAATTCATATTATTGACTTAGAAAAATACGAAGAAACACTTGAAAAAATTAATTACACTGCTAACTATAAATTAAAAACATACGACCCAATTTTGCCATTTATAACCGAAGAAATTAGAATTTCAAAACAATTTAATTAATAACCTCAAGATTAAGAGTAGAAGGAAAATACATATAGATTTATTAGGCAGCGCCTGGAAATGGTTAGCTGGATCTCCCGACAGTAGAGATTTCGAAATAGTTCAAGAAAAAATAAATTCAGCATTAACTAACAACAACAATCAAGTTATTCTAAACAGACTTATCGTAGAAAAAATAAATAATATCACCCAGGCCAATGCAAATCTTATAAACAGCTTCAAATACGGAGGAGATCCTCAAAGAGACACTAGCACAATATTAATGTTTCAAATTAAAATGCTTAAAGAAGAAATTGTCAACTTAAACCACGCATTACAATGGGCAAAAGCAGATATTAGTAACACCCAAATATTAGGAGATGAAGAGGTAAATGAAGTTATAAAAACACTTGATTAAGACCAGTTGCCATACACTAATTTTAAAGACGCCATGAAAATAGCCGAAGTAAGCGTAGCAAGCAATGGGTCAACACTTATTTATATCATTAAAATTCCTATAACCGACACCAACTATTGTGAAGAACTTTTAATCAAACCAATAAAAATTGGTCAATATGTTAATAAAATTCGAAGCAAAAATGTAATCAAATGTAAAGGAAAACTTTTTGCAAAAATTTCCAAATGTAATAATTATAATGAGATAACCATTTGTAAACATAGAAATATGATAGACATAAGTAATTCCTCTTGCCTACCAAATTTATTAAAAAGTCGCCCTGCCATCTGCACTCCAATTAACAACCAACACATTCCAGTTATTGACGAACTCGCACCTGGAGTCATTCTACTCAACAAATTCTCCGGCAACGTACAAATAAATGGGACATCCACAAGTCTCAACGGAACCTTTGTTATTAACTTCAGCAATTCCACAATTAATATTGATGGACAGACCTTCACCAACAAAGACACGGTACACTATCACCCGATGCCAGCAATTCTCCAAACTGAGATGACCATTAAAAAGATAGAAGAAAAGCTATCATTAGAATTGGTAAAAGAACTGAACATCAACAATACCAAGACCTTGGAACTGTTAAAAACAACATTGCATACAGCCGATTTTCTAATAAGTTCCATAATAATCATCGGACTAACTGCACTAGCTAGCCGCTTCTTGATTAAAAGGGTCAAAATACTGCACATCAACAAAATAGCTTCTGATAACGAGATCAATGACCGCATCGAGCGTGGACACTCGATTTTAAAGGTGGAGGAGTTAACACAAAACGAATTCGCAACCAAAGTTGGCCACGCGCATCCGGTATTGCACCAGCAAGTAGAAGTGCAAGGGCAACTTCCCGGCTTCGGTCAGTAGCTCCCAAAAAGTGCTGACTGCAGCGTCTGAACCACTTCCCGCTGCAGCGACGACGACGGCAAAGCTCCGACGTTGGCAGAGGCAGCGACAAAGTTATTGGGTATAAATATGGCAATTTCTGTAAACATAATTTAGTTACAATTTTTGTGCAAATAAATACGGACCAAGTGTCCTAAAATTTATATTTTTTTAAATACTGAAGTCACTCGTGTTTAACTTATATAATACGACATGAGAAAAAAAGAAAAACTGCATTCCAATAATATAATACAAGGGTATAAAAAGAGAAAATGTTTCACATGTTTCAAAAAAATAGGCAGTGCCAAGGCTTCCGAACTTATTCGCATAATTTCATTAGCTGAATAAATAAACTCCTTAAACTGCAGTCCATTCAAAAATTTGGCATACCATTCTTGATATATTGATTTGACCAACCATATTTACAAGGTCTTACGATGGTACTTAAAATAACTGTCAAAGCACCGAGGTTTTTGAAATGTTTTTTACTAACCTAAAAAGAATTTGTTTATGAGAAACGAAAGGAAATCTTTCGAATAATCGAAAAGGAATTCATTCATGAAAAATGAAGCAAAACCATTGGCGATAACGAATAACTCCTTAAGCCCAAAAACACCTGCTACTTTCTTTTTAAATACTTTAACGTAGGTGTGGTTAATGTTATAAATAAATAGATATTAACTGAAAAAAATGCAATTGTAATTGTTGAAATACCCTTGCAGAATACTCTGTAAATTATATTCTCCAAAATTATTCATATGACGCATTCTTAATACTCATACAAAATCCCAACTTCCGAACTTTAAAAACCCCAAAGTTATGGGATTTCCAATCGTTCAGTTATATGGCAGCTATAGGATATAGTCGGCCGATCCGGCTCGTTCCGACTTGTATACTGCCTGCAATAGAAACACAACTTTTGGGAAAGTTTAAAGCAGATAGCTTAAAAACTGAGGGACTATTTTGCGTAGAAACGGACAGACGGACGGACAGGCGGACAGACGGACAGACGGACATGGCTAGATCGACTCTCCTGGTGATGCTGATCAAGAATATATATACTTTATAGGGTCGGAAATGTCTCCTTCACTGCGTCGCAAACTTTTGACTGAAATTATAATACCCTCTGCAAGGGTATAAAAATGAGTTGTTAGCCAAATGGAAGCGCATAAAAACTGATCCAGTAAAGTTTAGCCTTAACCTTTAGTTTCTTACTTGTGGGTCTTGCTCCACGGAGCGCTAGAAGCACTTGGGAATTATAAACGCTCAATTGTAAGAAAAACCAAAGTACAAGAGAAAATATATGGAATATGTCACGGGGCAGGAACCTTGTTAAAAATGTTTTAAAGTAAATTTTAAATTGATTTAAATTAGATATCATTTTTTGCTGACTTCTAAAAAAATACATTTAAATTGTTAATAACTCAATTTAATATTTTTTATATAAACATTAATAATTTGTAGTATTTTAGGTTTGGTCAAGGGAGTAAGATACTGGCTTTGCATTTGGGACAGGGACTCACATCCTGTTTCGATAAGGTTTTTATTGTAATATAAAGTTTTTTATTTTATACACTTTTTTATTTGGGCGACTTTATTTGTAACTTATTTAGTACCTTGGATCGAAATCATTCGAAAAGATCGATAACGCAAAAACAACAAGAGAGAACACTATAGTCGGGTGCCCCGACTATCAGATACCCGTTACTCAGGTAAAGGGAGTGCGAGGGAGATGGAGATTGAAACTTTGATCACGCATAACTTTTTAACGAATGGTCCGATTTGAAAAATTTCTTCTACATTTCGATAGGTATTGATAAACACAATAAAACTGCATTTTTACTTTTCCGAAATATTACAATTTTTAAAATCGTAAATAAGCGATTGTGGGCGTTAAAGGGGGGCGTGGCACAATTTTGAAACAAACTTGCGCTGCGTAGGAACTTCTAAAATCTACATGCAAAATGCCAATCTTCTAGCTTTTATAGTTTCCGAGATCTCAGCGTTCATACGGACAGACAGACAGACAGACAGACAGACGGACAGACAGACGGACAGACGGACATGGCTAGATCGACTCGGCTAGTGATCCTGATCAAGAATATATATACTTTATAGGGTCGGAAACGCTTAATTCTAGCTGTTACATACTTTTGCACGAATACAATATACCCTTTTACTCTACGAGTAACGGGTATAAAAATTAAAGCTATCTCTCGAAATGTTCATTTAATTTCAGCTATTTTGTTTTGTGTTAAGGAACGGAATTATACATTGTGTATCTTATATAGTTATTGTCACAGTAAAGCCTAGTATCCAGATCGACAAACGATTACGCTAGCGTAAAAACTTTAATCTTTCCAGTGTGACCAAAATTTTGAGAGCTCATCAGATTTAAGCGTGCTACGGTCGTACTGTCAATCAGCTTGGTTTGTTGACAAGCAGTTAAGATTCAAATATCGTATTTGCGGGAAAGAGCCTTTAAAAGATATTATCAAATACCTTGGCAAGACAAGTCTGCCGCTGTACAAAGAAATTCAAAAACAATACAATTTAAATTTAACAGTTGTTTTTTTTAATTTTCTGATAATTATTTGCTAATTTTAAGTTCATAGCTGCACTTTTATTGTGTTTTTTTCGTACATTCTTGACCTAAAAAACCTTTGACCTTTGCTCTGACAAGAGGCACCCCAGATATTATTAATGTTATTTTGTCCTCACATGTAAGCTCCTGCAATCGACTTTTGCGAGTTTTTTGAGTTTTTTCTTACATTTCTTATAATGTTCAGTGAGAAGCGCACGCCAAAAGATTACAATTGTTAATCTTTTCACCCAAAGTTCATTTCCGCAGTATGGCAGAAAAGGCCCGACGAAAAGTGAACGCCAGCTGTTTGCCTCTCGCTCTCTCTCATGACTGGCGTACGGTTTTCGTCGATCTGGATACTAGGCTTAAACAAAGAACCCTAAATCATCGGCATCAACATCCTCTTGCGTTATAAACAAATGAATGAACCCCAAATTATCGGCTCCCACGAGTGACCAATTAATGTAAACATCCTCTTGCGTTATTAACAAATGTACCCAAACTCTAAAAAGCTTTTATCCCCCAATACTGTAAAATTGGAGACGCAGCTCAAATCTCATGCTCACGCAATCATGCTCATTGCTCTCATTTTGGACACTCTCAATTTATCAATCGCGTTCATTCTCCCAATCGAAAGTTTGATAAACGTCAGCGTAGTTTATAAGTTTCAGTTTTAAGCTGAATCTTGTAAGGAGCAGACCTATCTCTCACAGTTCGCGTGATCACTATTTTGGTTAATAAGGAAATTTATATTTTTTTACAAAGTGTTAATTCCGAATTTGTTATTATATTCATTATAGCCTTGCAGAGGGTATTATAATTTTAGTCAAAAGTTTGCAACGCAGTGAAGGAGACATTTCCGACCCTATAAAGTAAATATATTCTTGATCAGCATCACCAAAAGAGTCGATCTAGTCATGTCCGTCTGTCCATCTGTCCCTCAGTTTTAAAGCTATCTGCTTGAATCTTTCCCAAAGGTTGCCTTTCTATCGCAGGTAGTATATAAGTCGGAGCGAGCTGGATCGGGCGACTATATCATATAGCTCCCTAGGGAACAATCGGAAATCAAATTCAAAAAAATTGCAACTTTTTTGTTTTTAATTTTTTTTTTCTTCTTTGGGATTTGGTACTTTTTAAATATTATGGAATTACGGTTTTAATTGAATTAAAATCGGATAAAAAATCATATAGCTGCCATAAAAACGATGGCAAAATGCAGCGCAAAATCAACATAGCTTCGTTGTTTTTAGTAATATAGGCAGAAATCGAAATGTATATAAACTTCGGCTTGCCTTTGCTTCCTTTCTTGTTATACCCTTGCAGAGGGTATTATAATTTTGGTCAATAATTTTGGTATATACATATATTCTTGATCAGGATCACCTCCTGAGTTGATATAGCCATGTCCGTCTGTCTGTTTCTACGCAAAATAGTCTCTCAGTTTTAAAGCTATCGAATTGAAACTTTGCACGCACCCTCCTTTCCTTTGCACGCAGTATATAAGTCGGAACGGCCGGGATCGGCCGACTATATTCTATAGCTGCCATATAACTGAACGATTGGAAATGCCATAACTTTGGTGTTTATACCCGTTACTCGTAGAGTAAAAGGGTATATTGTATTCGTGCAAAAGTATGTAACAGGTAGAAGGAAGCGTTTTCGACCCTATAAAGTATATATATTCTTGTTCAGGATCACTAGCGGAGTCGATCTAGCCATGTCCGTCTGTCTGTCCGTCCGTATGAACGTTGAGATCTCGAAAACTATAAAAGCTAGAAGATTGGGATTTTGCATGTAGATTTTAGGAGTTCCTAAGTTTGTTTTAAAATTGTGCCACGCCCCCTTTGACGCCCACAAGCCACAAGCTGTGGCCACAGTTTTGATGATATTATGAAAATTTTAATTGATATGTATTTGTTTCGTCAATAAATATCGATTGGCCTAATAAAAGTTTGCCACGCCCACTCTAACGCCCAAAAACCCATTAAACGCTTAACCCTGGCTAGCGCCTACATTTCCGCCTTTCGTGGCGCCATCTAACGGATGACTTTGGAACAGCTGGCCAAGGTGCTCAACAGAGTCAACGTTAATTCTCGATAAGGATTTCTATTAAAGGAAATTGCGATGGTTTTCATTTGTCAATACCGAACTATATCCCAAGAACTATGCAAATCAAATCTAGTTAGCCAAATTGGAGGTCTGAGTCAAACAATGGCGTATGTGTGTATGTATGTATTTACATTGTACACAGTTGCAATTGCCCGGCAAAGATAACTCCTTTCAAAGAAAGCTATTCGCTATACCCGTTACTCGTGTTGTGCACACATTTAGACTTTAATATACATAATACTATTTAAGAATGTATGTGTTTAGCCAATATAAGTATGTATGTTTAATATTTCTAGTCAATTTATTGCACTCAAAAGATGCCTGCGCTAAAGCAGCGCTGGTGCTGATGCTCGTGCTGTAAAGCTGCCAGCACTTGAACTTTGAACTTTTTGTCCTTTTTTCCTGTGGTCACTATAATTCACATTATGTTAAAAAAAAAAAAATAAAAAAAAAAACACAAGAAGGCATATTTATATTAAGTTGTTTAGCTGAGTAACGGGTATCTAATAGTCGAGGCACTCGACTATAGCGTTCTCTCTTGTTTTAAAGTTAGGAAGTTGGGATTTTTTATGAGTATTAAAAATGCATCATATGAATAATTTTGGAGAATATAATTTACAGAGTGTTCTGCAAAGGTATATCAACTTCGGCTCCGCCCGAAGTTAGCTGTCCTTTCTTGTTATACCCTTGCAGAGGGTATTATAATTTTGGTCAAAAGTGTGCAACGCAGTGAAGGAGACATCTCCGACCCTTTAAAGTATATATATTCATGATCAGGATCACCTCCTGAGTTGATATAGCCATGTCCGTCTGTCTGTCCGTCTGTCTGTCTGTCCGTCTGTCTGTCCGTCTGTCTGTCCGTCTGTCTGTCCGTCTGTCTGTTCGTCTGTCCGTCTGTCTGTTTCTACGCAAACTAGTCTCTCAGTTTTAAAGCTATCGAATTAAAACTTTGCACACACCCTTCTTTCCTTTGCACGCAGTATATAAGTCGGAACGGCCGGGATCGGCCGACCATATCCTATAGCTGCCATATAACTGAACGATTGGAAATGCCATAACTTTGGTGTTTTTAAAGTTAGGAAGTTTGGATTTTTTATGAGTATTAAGAATGCATCATATGAATAATTTTGGAGAATATAATTTGCAGAGTATTCTGCAAGGGTATATCAACTTCGGATCCGCCCGAAGTTAGCTTTCCTTTCTTGTTTTTATATTTAATCAGTCAAGATTTGGCCGGGCTCTGAAATAATCTCAAAATTATGAAACCAAATGTTTCATAGAGCTTAACAATTAAACCCTTCAAGTTAAAAGTTTTCACATGCTTTTTTATAAAAACACATTTATTTTTAAAACACTAGGGAGTTTTAGGGGTATTAGGGAGAAATTTGCTAAATTTCTGGGAGATTTGCTTACCTTGTTTGGCGCTCAGCTTTAGCTGCTATTGCTTGGGTTTTTTGGTTCTTCCATTTTTTTCTTCCATGAAAATCCCTGACCTATTTCCATGAACTTCTGAATATAATAACACACTGAAAACCACTTATTGAGCCTTTTCTCTCTTCTGCTCCATTACGCAAAGGCAGTCATTATTAATTACTTTTAGCTTGGGCCATAACTTTTAACGACTTAAATAAAGTTTTTTTATTTACGGATCTTCAAAATACTTAAGAAAGGAAACGAGGGCAACATTACTTTTGTATACCATGGTTAGATTCCTAATTGAAATCAATAGTGTTGTCAAATTGAATCCGATTTTTAGAGATCTACAAAAGTTAGTAGTTATCTAAATAAAGATAAAGATATTTTATATATAATAAAAGTACATTTAAAAGTGTATTGGGGGAACATATGCGATATTCAATTTGGGAAAAAACAATTTTTTTAGTTTGAAAAGCTATGAAATTTATTTCAAATATTATCTATGGTTCCCGCCAGAAACAACAAAAGGATTAAATAAGAACACCAACCCATTGAGAATTAGATTTATTCTTTCCTTGTCTAATTTAATCTTACCTTTTTTAATTCTACTTTTTCACAAAACTATTGGCATAATAAACAATTTGATTTACCAAAATTTTTGTCGGCGAATCCGAAGTTTGTGTCAAAACATTTTTTTTTCAATTATGCAAATTTTGGTTTATTGCTATCCTTTATTTTTATACAAGCTTAATTCAAAGCTTCTTTCTTTCGATCTATTCAATTACATTTTTCTGAACACTTTATTACATTTTATTTTCATTTTAAAATTAATACTTACACTTGTACACAATAAAAACATTTGTTATGGTAATTGTAAAATTATTCTTTGCAACTTAGAGGTATGAAGAAAACAATTTGCGATTTTTAATAAATTAATATTTAATAGTTAACCACGTATAATTTATGTTTTCAAATCACCGTAAAAATAACACCTCGTTGACGCTTAAAATATTGACTAAAGAGGATTGTACATTTTTCGATTGATAAATTTACTTACTGACAACCTGCAGAACAACTAATTTTGTTTTTATTCTTTTTAAATTGATTTTTTTTTTTACGTTTTTTCAAAAAATATCATAAAGAACAATATGATACATTTCAAACCATATATATTTATTTAAAAATGCACTGCGAAAGCTTATGACATAAGCCAGAATTTTATTTAAGCTCATCTAGAGCGCCCGTCCTTTTGTTTTTTTTTACCTGGGAGTATAATGAAGCCGCCTTGTAATTGATGGGTCCGTAATGTTGACTCTCGAGATCAGCATAAATGAATTCATCATCAAAACTTTCGGTATTTAATGGCTGTTTTATGAATAAGATAAATAATAAATGTTAGATCGTTTTAAAAAGTCTGCACTTGGGTTACGCATGGTACTCATGGTATGCATAACTCCTTTCATGCTAATGACTAACGAATTGCGTCTGGTTTTGAATTACTTTGATAATGAGTTTTAAGGCTTAACATGTGTTGGGAATGTGCTCGTTCGTGTAAAAGCAATTTTTTATATTTTTAGTGGACAATCGAAATGGGAATTTAATATTTAACAACAATTAATTAACAAAAAAATTAAATTTACCTTTTTCTACTGGGTCAATAAACACATATCTCTTTGTTATGGGACATTTATTCAAATAAAAATTTAGAATATATAGGTATTGCTGCTTTTGTAAGGATCCTCAAAGTCGGAAAGATGCTAAAAAATTACAATTGATTTCATTTATTTTTTGTAAAATTATCAGTAAATTTAGTGATTGTTTGGTTTTTACTTTTTTATACTATGTGTCTATATAAGCATTTGTGCCGCCAAACGAATTTTTTAAAGTTTTTATTCTTAACTTAAACGCTCTCTTGAGTCATTCCATACCAAGCGTTCCACCCATGATTTTAAAATTAAAAATTGATATATAATATTTCGATGCATGACAACAAGTTTCCAGCATTTCAAAATATATTACCTAGCGGTCCAACGCTTAAAAAAAAAAATTTTAACTTCAGCGTCGTTCGTCTAAGTAGGATACTTGTACACAAAAATTATAAATTTTATTATTTAAAAAAATCATTTTTTTTTTGTAATTTTTTATTAAAAAAAGTGGGTGGCACGTTTGACATGAAATGACTCTATTTTATGTTAACATCGAATTAATACATATTAACTTGGATATTTTACATTCTATTACTTAAAAGGCAATAGTAGATTTTAGAGCCATTATAAAAAAAATACATTGCTTGTATTTCACCCTACATTATTAATTTCAAACTTAACACTCATCGGGTGACTATGTTAAATATCTCCAAGGTTTCTTATGTATACTAAATTAAGTCTTTATACCAATAAACATAAACAATATACATATATTGAATGATAACCTTTGATTATTAAATAATACTAGTCGATAAAAACGATACTTAAGACATAAGGTAAAATGATATTTATTTTTAAATAAATAAATTCTCTTTTCTCTCTTAAAATAATTAAATTCTCTCGCCAAAATGTTTATACCCTTTTATTTAAATTGCAAAGCACATTGGACGGCAGTACGCGTAGTGACGATGAGGACCCGGAGAGTGTGCGAAGGAGACTACTATACCCTGCAGTTCCGAAATTCATCACTACATAAATGCATCGCCCTTTCATCAGCAGCGGACTGCGATGCCGGCAGAGCCAAAGGCAAAGTCGGTAGCATGATACAATAACTCTCAGTCGCCGATCGTAGGAAAAGCAGAAAAATTTTCATCTCCCTCTCTTACTCTGTATCTTTCCCCATAAAATGAGCTGAGAGGTGGAAGACAATGTATTAAAATCACAATGACTTTTATACACCCTTGAAATTAAATTAGCATAATTTTTGTATTGTAGTCGTCGATTCTTATTAATTATATTATTTTATGGAAATACTTTTTAAAAATAAAATGATTATGATCGCTTTGAAAGGTATGGATTCCTTTTTAAGTGAATTTAAGTTATGTGAATATTTTGCATAGCGGATATGCTTTTATATACCCTGCATTGACGCTAAGCGAAACATGTAAAGACAAATTAGGTGCCCTTGTTTTCAACTGAAGTTGTTCTCGCGGTTTTTATGTACATATGTACATGCACTTGCATTTAAGAGAACAGATTAAATGATGGAAATGTGAGGAATTACTGATGAAAATGCGATGTATTCATCACTCTTTAATCAGTAATTCATCACTGTTTAATCAGTAATTCATCACTCTTTAATCAGTTTTTCATCGTCAGCAGTGAATAATTTTTGATGATGATTCATCGATTAAAAGGTGATGAACGGTACTACAGGGTATTTATTGCAGTTTTTGAGCCTAGTTGTATTCTTGTTAAAAATATGCGTTAAACAATACCCGACTTCCTATATATCCGATTCTACGTTCCTTCAAAACAATATATTTTGGTATATTTCAAAATACAAATGTTTGTACCTTTTCTTTTCGGTTTTACAATTGCTTAAATAAGTTAATAAGTTAAAATAAAACAAGAGAGAACGCTATAGTCGGTTGCCCCGACTATCAGATACCCGTTACTCAGGTAAAGGGAGTGCGAGGGAGATGGAGATAGAAACTTTGATCACGCATAACTTTTTAACGAATGTTCCGATTTGAAAAATTTCTTCTACATTTCGATAGGTATTGATAAACACAATAAAACTGCATTTTTACTTTTCCGAAATATTTAAATTTTTAAAATCGTATATAAGCGATTGTGGGCGTTAAAGGGGGCGTGGCACCATTTTGAAACAAACTTGCGCTGCGTAGGAACTTCTAAAATCTACATGCAAAATGCCAATCTTCTAGCTTTTATAGTTTCCGAGATCTCAGCGTTCATACGGACAGACAGACAGACAGACAGACAGACAGACGGACAGACAGACGGACAGACGGACATGGCTAGATCGACTCGGCTAGTGATCCTGATCAAGAATATATATACTTTATAGGGTCGGAAACGCTTCCTTCTAGCTGTTACATACTTTTGCACGAATACAATATACCCTTTTACTCTACGAGTAACGGGTATAAAAACACCAAAATATAGCCAAAAGTTAATTTTTTAAACATATATTGTAATATTTTTACCAATTAAATTTACTCAACTTTTGAAAAACAACGAGAACTGAAAAAATTTTGCAAAATTGGCTTATTATTCAAATCAACGAAAATAATTTAAAAAAAATGCTCCTAGTATGTATGTTGTCTTTAAAAGTACCTATCACATATTTAGTTCAAACTTATCCAGTAAATAATTAGCTGATCATATATGTATGGTTGATGTTTAAATAAAAAACTTATATTAAACAAATTTGTTTTGAAGAAAATTTTTTAAATCCCATTTTATAATTTTTATACCCTTGCAGAGGGTATTATAATTTTGGCCAGAAGTTTGTAACGCAGTGAAGGAGACGATTCCGACCCTATAAAGTATATATTTTCTTGATCAGGATCAATAGGGGAGTCGATATAGCCTTGTCCGTCTGTCCGTCCGTCCGTCTGTCTGTCTGGTTAAAATCTGAAGATGTTGTTATTGATATAACAACAAGCAAAAATGGAATTTCTGACGTTGAGAGATTTCATAAAACGGTAAACGAAAAGTTAAGAATCATAAACAGTGAAACAGACATAGAAAATAAGCTAACAAAATTTGAAACTATTCTTTATGTCTATAATCATAAAACAAAACATAACACGACAGGCAGAACTCCTGCAGATATTTTTATTTTCGCTGGAACTCCAAAATATAATACACAGTCAAATAAAATCAATAAAATAGAAAAATTAAATGAATCACGAAATAGATTTGAATTTGATACTAGATATCGACAAGCTCCACTAGTAAAATCAAAAACCACTAATCCGTTTAAAAAGACAGGAAAAATCACAAAATTAGATGATAATCATTACGAAGAAGTTAACAGAGGAAGAAAAATAATACATTATAAGTCTAAATATAAGAAAACAAAGAAAATTAACGAAAATAAATACGATAATTCAAGATGCACGCCAAATGAAAACCAAACCTAACTTGTTGATCAACACTATCAACATCTTATTAATTTTAATACATTTTACAAAAAATACTAATCAAATATTGATAATTTCTCATATCCCAAAAGACATTATAAAAACTTCAATATTCAAAATTTTGGCTTACCCAAATGAATTTAATGACATATTAACAGAACAAATATTATTTTCAAAATAATCAAATATTTTCATTTAACACATAAGAAAGAGTTACAAATAAATGCATTATAGGAATATTAAACCAAGCCAATGCCGAATGTAAATATACAAAAATGTATAAAAAATATGAAACAAATTATATAGAGCCAAATATTATAATTACTTGGAACTTACCGAAAACTATTTTAAACCAAACATGTATAAATCAAGCAATAGTTGTCGAAGGAAATAAAATCGTAAAAGCATTTAATTGTTCTGTACAAATCGAAGAAATCTTAATAACAAATACTATAATGGATTACACACAAACTATTTATGTAAACAATAATGTAACAATGATAGAAACACTGTCAATAATTGACGCAAAAGATATAATAAGAATACATACAAGAAAAAATAACACATTTCAAATTATAATACTTACTATTTTAATTGTAATAATTATAATTTTAATTCTTTACTTCATCTATAAATTTAAGAGTATCCCGAGAAACATTGTAATTAAATATAAAAATCAAAACAAAAACATTACTAAGAACCCAGAAAATCAAACAGAATTAAACAATATTGTACCAAATGAAAATACCCTACAATTAAACGAAAATACTACACAAACTAATATACCCACTCACATATACCCTAATATATCCGCCTGAGGACAGGCTCTTTTCTAATGGATGGGGAAGTAACATACCCACACCCACATATCTACCACATAAAGTAACATACACACACCCACATATCTACCACATAAACATATTTACATTACGCATTTGTCACACCCAAAATCATCGGCTCCCAAGAGTCGCCAATTAATATAAACATCCTCTTGAGTTATAAACAAATGAAAGAACCCCAAATTGTCGGCTCCCACGACTGACCAATTAATGTAAACATCCTCTTGCATTATAACAAATGTCCCCAAACTCCAAAAAGCTTTTATCCCCCAATACTGTAAAATCGCAGACGCAGCTCAAACCTAGATCGCTCTCTTGCTCAGTGCTCTCATTTTGGACACTCTCAATTTATCAATAAAGTTCTTTCTCCCAATCGAAGGTTTGATAAGCGCCAGCTTAGTTTTTAAGTTTGAGTTTTAAGTTGAATCTTGTAAGGAGCAGACCTATCTCTCCCAGTTCGCGTTTACACTATTTTGATAAATAAAAATTATATTTTTTTCAAAGTGCTAAATCCCGAATTTGTTATTGGCGCAGCCGGTAGGATATAACTTTTTATACGGTTATATCCTTAAAGAACCCAAACGTCGTTCGTCCCAGTGCAATTATAAACCAGCTATCGCAGTGTCGGTTTGTGTCGCTAATATACGAACGGAAACCTCAATTTTTGCAACACGCTATCGAAGCTCAGGTTGCGAGGTTTTTTTAAAACATAAATCTTGACCCGTGTGACTGTCAAGTAACTAAAACAAATTTTTTGCAAAAACCCGTTTTATTGTAAAAGTTAGTGCCTTTGTTCGTAACACAAGGGTTACTAAAAAATAAAACACCTTAGTTCTCCCCCACCAGTGGTAAGAGACTAGGTATAACAATTTTAAATCAAATTCATAATACAAAACTTTTAAAATTGTGAAAAATTTATAAAACTAAATAAAAAACCAAAAATGGCAGAACCAGTGCTATTATTGTCAGAAAACCATCTAAATCAAGCCCTGAACCAAATCAGGCAAGTGCCGCAATTTGGAGGCAACCCGCTCGAACTCAGCCCGTTCATCAGGAGGATAGATTTTATCCTGGAGTTGTACCCCACAACATGTATACGCCAGTCGAGCGTATTCTTCAGTGCGATTGAAATGCAGCTTCACGGAGATGCCCAGAGGATATCTCAACTGTCAACAGCCAGATGCTGGAGGGATTTAAGGAACGCCCTCATCAACGAATATAAAACCCAGACGCCCTGCGAAGAACTACTAAGACGTCTGTATAACACCCCCTTTCCTGGGTGTATACGTAAGTTTGTTGAGGACATTGAGTCCAAATCTTTTGTAATATTAAATAAATTAGCCTTAGAAAATAACGCTTCAAATACAATTTTATACACAAATGCTCTTAATAATACAGTTAAAGATGTTATTATGAAAAAATTGCCAGACAGACTTTTTATGACATTGGCTAGGTATGATATTACTAATGCTAATAAACTAAAATGTGTAGCACAACAAGAAGGTTGTTATGAAACATTTTATTCAGATCGAACAAAGAATTCACAAAATCAAAACCAAGATAAGAGAAATTATCAACCCCAACAAAATACTAATAAACAACAATACTATAATTCCCAAAACCAATACAGACAGCAGAATAATATTTCCCCAAATCAATATAAGCAACAGGCTAGTACATCTCAAGGCCAACATAAGCCTAATTATAATAAAAATAACAGCGAAACTTTTTATGAAAACCACCCATTATATCAGGCAACAAAACAAGAATTCCAACAAAAATTAAATTATAATCAGGTTAGGAATCCTATAAATTATCAATCACAACAAAATGGGGCTAATGCTCCTAATCGACCAATAAAAAGAAATCGCGAAAGTACGAGTGGCCATATGAAAATGGATACCGAAAATTTTCATCAACAAGCCTCGGACACCGAACAGGAAATAGAAACCCTTACATACGAATCATCATGAATAACCAAGAGTTCCGATGTGTTGTAGACACAGGCTCTTCTATTAATTTAATTAAAGAAAATTACTTTAATTTTCCAACCAAAAATACACCTCTTAAAGTTCATACCATAAATGGTAATATTCAGTTAAATAAATCCGTGTCCTACCATGCAAGTAAGCTTTGTCCGACCAAACAAACATTTTGGGTCCATAATTTTTCCGATAGATATGATATGCTCATAGGAAGAGAATATCTCGAAGCTTGTAACGCAATTATTAATTATAAATCAAAAACAGTTAATTTAAACGGTTATCAATTCGGAATGAGATTTAATTATAACGATTTCGAATATAAACAAGGAGAAGCAGAAATTGATTGCTGCGATCCCCCAATTTCAACAGATTTACCTTTTAATTTTGCAATAAATAACGACTTGCAAGAAACCAATAAGTTTAGATTAGAACACCTTAATGACGAGGAAAAAGATAATCTTAAGAAAATTTTATATGAATTTAGCGACATACAGTACAAAGAAAGTGACAATTTGACTTTCACTAGTACTATCAAGCATGTCATTCATACAAAAAATGAGCAACCGGTTTACAAAAAACCATACAAATATCCTCAAGCTTACGACCAAGAAGTCGATTCGCAAATGAGAGATATGATAAAACAGGGAATAATTCGTAAGTCAAATTCCCCTTATTGCTCACCCATTTGGATAGTACCTAAGAAAGGTGATGCATCTGGAACAAAAAAGTTCCGTATCGTAATTGACTATCGTAATTTAAATGAAATTACGGTAGATGACAAATATCCTATCCCGGTCATGGATGAAATATTGGACAAACTTGGTAGATGCCAATATTTTACCACTATTGACCTTGCAAAAGGTTTTCACCAAATACAAATGGATGAAAATTCTATTCCAAAGACAGCTTTTTCCACCAAAAATGGCCATTATGAATATACTCGAATGCCCTTTGGATTGAAAAATGCCCCTGCTACCTTTCAAAGGTGCATGAACAATCTATTAGAAGATTTGATCTACAAGGATTGTTTGGTCTACATGGACGATATTATCGTGTACTCCACTTCATTGGAGGAACATGTATTATCTTTGCGAAAGGTATTTGAAAAATTACGAGAAGCTAATCTCAAGCTTCAACTCGACAAATGCGAGTTTATGAAAAAGGAAACAGAATTCCTTGGACATATTATAACAACAACTGGTATAAAACCAAATCCTCTCAAAATAGAGGCAATACAAAATTTCCCTATACCCAAATCCCCAAAACAAATAAAATCCTTTTTAGGTCTTTGTGGATTTTATAGGAAATTTATCCCAAACTTTGCTAAAATAGCAAAACCAATGACAGCAAAGCTTAAAAAAGGCGTAACTTTAAATATAAAAGATAATGACTATGTACAAGCGTTTGAAAAACTTAAACTTTTAATAATGTCCGATCCAATACTTATATACCCAAATTTCGAAAAACCATTTTCATTAACAACAGATGCGAGTAATATTGCTATAGGAGCAGTATTATCGCAAAATCATAAACCAATCTGTTATGCCAGCAGAACTCTTAATGAACACGAAATTAATTATTCGGCAATAGAAAAAGAACTTTTAGCTATTGTCTGGGCCACCAAATATTTCAGGTCCTATCTTTTTGGCAGAAAATTTCTGATCCTAAGTGATCACAGGCCTCTAGTATGGCTCAATAATATTAAAGAACCTAATATGAAATTACAACGCTGGAAAATCAAACTAAATGAGTTTGATTATGAAATAAAATATTTGCCCGGTAAAGAAAACCATGTGGCAGACGCCTTATCTAGAATAAGAATAGAGGAAGCCTATTTAGGAGAGACTTCCAGTAATTCAAATACAATAACAACAGTAGCTACAGTGCATAGTGCACCAGAAGATAACCAAAACCACATTTCAATAACAGAAAGACCACTAAATTATTATAACAGACAACTAGAATTTATAAGAGGAGACTTAAATGAAGTCGAAGTAATAAATTATTTTCATAAAACAAAAATTATAATAACATATAAAGAGATGACAATAGAATACGCAAAACAATTAATAATTGAATACTTTTCTAATAAGAAAAGCGTAATATACTTTCCAATTGAAACAGACTTTTTAATTTTTCAAAAGGCATACGTTGAAATTATTTCCCCAGATAACTTAACTAAAACAATGAAAACTAATAGTAAATTAATAGATATTAACACTTACGCAGAATTCAAAGAAATTATTATTAAAACACACAGAGAATTATTACATCCAGGAATAGAAAAACAAACAGCTCTTTTTAAAGAAAAATATTATTTTCCCGATCACCAAAAATTAATTCAAAATTTTATTAATGAATGCGAAGTATGCAACATCGCAAAAACAGAACACAGAAATACTAAATTAGAATTTGAAATAACCCCAGAAATTTTTAATCCAAGAGAAAAATATGTCATTGATTTTTATATGATAGATAATAAACAATTTTTATCTTGTATAGATATTTATTCAAAATTTGCCACCTTAATAGAAGTCAACAGCCGAGATTGGTTAGAAGCAAAAAGAGCATTAACTAAAGTTTTCAATGAAATGGGTAAACCAAACCAAATCAAAGCAGACAAAGATTCAGCTTTCATGTGTGCAGCATTGCAACTTTGGTTAAAATCTGAAGATGTTCTTATTGATATAACAACAAGCAAAAATGGAATTTCTGACGTTGAGAGATTTCATAAAACGGTAAATGAAAAGTTAAGAATCATAAACAGTGAAACAGACATAGAAAATAAGCTAACAAAATTTGAAACTATTCTTTATGTCTATAATCATAAAACAAAACATAACACGACAGGCAGAACTCCTGCAGATATTTTTATTTTCGCTGGAACTCCAAAATATAATACACAGTCAAATAAAATCAATAAAATAGAAAAATTAAATGAATCACGAAATAGATTTGAATTTGATACTAGATATCGACAAGCTCCACTAGTAAAATCAAAAACCACTAATCCGTTTAAAAAGACAGGAAAAATCACAAAATTAGATGATAATCATTACGAAGAAGTTAACAGAGGAAGAAAAATAATACATTATAAGTCTAAATATAAGAAAACAAAGAAAATTAACGAAAATAAATACGATAATTCAAGATGCACGCCAAATGAAAACCAAACCTAACTTGTTGATCAACACTATCAACATCTTATTAATTTTAATACATTTTACAAAAAATACTAATCAAATATTGATAATTTCTCATATCCCAAAAGACATTATAAAAACTTCAATATTCAAAATTTTGGCTTACCCAAATGAATTTAATGACATATTAACAGAACAAATATTATTTTCAAAATAATCAAATATTTTCATTTAACACAAAAGAAAGAGTTACAAATAAATGCATTATAGGAATATTAAACCAAGCCAATGCCGAATGTAAATATACAAAAATGTATAAAAAAATATGAAACAAATTATATAGAGCCAAATATTATAATTACTTGGAACTTACCGAAAACTATTTTAAACCAAACATGTATAAATCAAGCAATAGTTGTCGAAGGAAATAAAATCGTAAAAGCATTTAATTGTTCTGTACAAATCGAAGAAATCTTAATAACAAATACTATAATGGATTACACACAAACTATTTATGTAAACAATAATGTAACAATGATAGAAACACTGTCAATAATTGACGCAAAAGATATAATACATTTCAAATTATAATACTTACTATTTTAATTGTAATAATTATAATTTTAATTATTTACTTCATCTATAAATTTAAGAGTATTCCCGAGAAACATTGTAATTAAATATAAAAATCAAAACAAAAACATTACTAAGAACCCAGAAAATCAAACAGAATTAAACAATATTGTACCAAATGAAAATACCCTACAATTAAACGAAAATACTACACAAACTAATATACCCACTCACATATACCCTAATATATCCGCCTGAGGACAGGCTCTTTTCTAATGGATGGGGAAGTAACATACCCACACCCACATATCTACCACATAAAGTAACATACACACACCCACATATCTACCACATAAACATATTTACATTACGCATTTGTCACACCCAAAATCATCGGCTCCCAAGAGTCGCCAATTAATATAAACATCCTATTGAGTTATAAACAAATGAAAGAACCCCAAATTGTCGGCTCCCACGACTGACCAATTAATGTAAACATCCTCTTGCATTATAACAAATGTCCCCAAACTCCAAAAAGCTTTTATCCCCCAATACTGTAAAATCGCAGACGCAGCTCAAACCTAGATCGCTCTCTTGCTCAGTGCTCTCATTTTGGACACTCTCAATTTATCAATAAAGTTCTTTCTCCCAATCGAAGGTTTGATAAGCGCCAGCTTAGTTTTTAAGTTTGAGTTTTAAGTTGAATCTTGTAAGGAGCAGACCTATCTCTCCCAGTTCGCGTTTACACTATTTTGATAAATAAAAATTATATTTTTTTCAAAGTGCTAAATCCCGAATTTGTTATTGGCGCAGCCGGTAGGATATAACTTTTTATACGGTTATATCCTTAAAGAACCCAAACGTCGTTCGTCCCAGTGCAATTATAAACCAGCTATCGCAGTGTCGGTTTGTGTCGCTAATATACGAACGGAAACCTCAATTTTTGCAACACGCTATCGAAGCTCAGGTTGCGAGGTTTTTTTTAACAAACATAAATCTTGACCCGTGTGACTGTCAACTAGTAACTAAAAACAAATTTTTTGCAAAAACCCGTTTTATTGTAAAAGCTAGTGCCTTTGTTCGTAACACAAGGGTTACTAAAAAATAAAACACCTTAGTTCTCCCCCACCAGTGGTAAGAGACAAGGTATAACAATTTTAAATCAAATTCATAATACAAAACTTTTAAAATTGTGAAAAATTTATAAAACTAAATAAAAAACCAAAAATGGCAGAACCAGTGCTATTATTGTCAGAAAACCATCTAAATCAAGCCCTGAACCAAATCAGGCAAGTGCCGCAATTTGGAGGCAACCCGCTCGAACTCAGCCCGTTCATCAGGAGGATAGATTTTATCCTGGAGTTGTACCCCACAACATGTATACGCCAGTCGAGCGTATTCTTCAGTGCGATTGAAATGCAGCTTCACGGAGATGCCCAGAGGATATCTCAACTGTCAACAGCCAGATGCTGGAGGGATTTAAGGAACGCCCTCATCAACGAATATAAAACCCAGACGCCCTGCGAAGAACTACTAAGACGTCTGTATAACACCCCCTTTCCTGGGTGTATACGTAAGTTTGTTGAGGACATTGAGTCCAAATCTTTTGTAATATTAAATAAATTAGCCTTAGAAAATAACGCTTCAAATACAATTTTATACACAAATGCTCTTAATAATACAGTTAAAGATGTTATTATGAAAAAATTGCCAGACAGACTTTTTATGACATTGGCTAGGTATGATATTACTAATGCTAATAAACTAAAATGTGTAGCACAACAAGAAGGTTGTTATGAAACATTTTATTCAGATCGAACAAAGAATTCACAAAATCAAAACCAAGATAAGAGAAATTATCAACCCCAACAAAATACTAATAAACAACAATACTATAATTCCCAAAACCAATACAGACAGCAGAATAATATTTCCCCAAATCAATATAAGCAACAGGCTAGTACATCTCAAGGCCAACATAAGCCTAATTATAATAAAAATAACAGCGAAACTTTTTATGAAAACCACCCATTATATCAGGCAACAAAACAAGAATTCCAACAAAAATTAAATTATAATCAGGTTAGGAATCCTATAAATTATCAATCACAACAAAATGGGGCTAATGCTCCTAATCGACCAATAAAAAGAAATCGCGAAAGTACGAGTGGCCATATGAAAATGGATACCGAAAATTTTCATCAACAAGCCTCGGACACCGAACAGGAAATAGAAACCCTTACATACGAATCATCATGAATAACCAAGAGTTCCGATGTGTTGTAGACACAGGCTCTTCTATTAATTTAATTAAAGAAAATTACTTTAATTTTCCAACCAAAAATACACCTCTTAAAGTTCATACCATAAATGGTAATATTCAGTTAAATAAATCCGTGTCCTACCATGCAAGTAAGCTTTGTCCGACCAAACAAACATTTTGGGTCCATAATTTTTCCGATAGATATGATATGCTCATAGGAAGAGAATATCTCGAAGCTTGTAACGCAATTATTAATTATAAATCAAAAACAGTTAATTTAAACGGTTATCAATTCGGAATGAGATTTAATTATAACGATTTCGAATATAAACAAGGAGAAGCAGAAATTGATTGCTGCGATCCCCCAATTTCAACAGATTACCTTTTAATTTTGCAATAAATAACGACTTGCAAGAAACCAATAAGTTTAGATTAGAACACCTTAATGACGAGGAAAAAGATAATCTTAAGAAAATTTTATATGAATTTAGCGACATACAGTACAAAGAAAGTGACAATTTGACTTTCACTAGTACTATCAAGCATGTCATTCATACAAAAAATGAGCAACCGGTTTACAAAAAACCATACAAATATCCTCAAGCTTACGACCAGGAAGTCGATTCGCAAATGAGAGATATGATAAAACAGGGAATAATTCGTAAGTCAAATTCCCCTTATTGCTCACCCATTTGGATAGTACCTAAGAAAGGTGATGCATCTGGAACAAAAAAGTTCCGTATCGTAATTGACTATCGTAATTTAAATGAAATTACGGTAGATGACAAATATCCTATCCCGGTCATGGATGAAATATTGGACAAACTTGGTAGATGCCAATATTTTACCACTATTGACCTTGCAAAAGGTTTTCACCAAATACAAATGGATGAAAATTCTATTCCAAAGACAGCTTTTTCCACCAAAAATGGCCATTATGAATATACTCGAATGCCCTTTGGATTGAAAAATGCCCCTGCTACCTTTCAAAGGTGCATGAACAATCTATTAGAAGATTTGATCTACAAGGATTGTTTGGTCTACATGGACGATATTATCGTGTACTCCACTTCATTGGAGGAACATGTATTATCTTTGCGAAAGGTATTTGAAAAATTACGAGAAGCTAATCTCAAGCTTCAACTCGACAAATGCGAGTTTATGAAAAAGGAAACAGAATTCCTTGGACATATTATAACAACAACTGGTATAAAACCAAATCCTCTCAAAATAGAGGCAATACAAAATTTCCCTATACCCAAATCCCCAAAACAAATAAAATCCTTTTTAGGTCTTTGTGGATTTTATAGGAAATTTATCCCAAACTTTGCTAAAATAGCAAAACCAATGACAGCAAAGCTTAAAAAAGGCGTAACTTTAAATATAAAAGATAATGACTATGTACAAGCGTTTGAAAAACTTAAACTTTTAATAATGTCCGATCCAATACTTATATACCCAAATTTCGAAAAACCATTTTCATTAACAACAGATGCGAGTAATATTGCTATAGGAGCAGTATTATCGCAAAATCATAAACCAATCTGTTATGCCAGCAGAACTCTTAATGAACACGAAATTAATTATTCGGCAATAGAAAAAGAACTTTTAGCTATTGTCTGGGCCACCAAATATTTCAGGTCCTATCTTTTTGGCAGAAAATTTCTGATCCTAAGTGATCACAGGCCTCTAGTATGGCTCAATAATATTAAAGAACCTAATATGAAATTACAACGCTGGAAAATCAAACTAAATGAGTTTGATTATGAAATAAAATATTTGCCCGGTAAAGAAAACCATGTGGCAGACGCCTTATCTAGAATAAGAATAGAGGAAGCCTATTTAGGAGAGACTTCCAGTAATTCAAATACAATAACAACAGTAGCTACAGTGCATAGTGCACCAGAAGATAACCAAAACCACATTTCAATAACAGAAAGACCACTAAATTATTATAACAGACAACTAGAATTTATAAGAGGAGACTTAAATGAAGTCGAAGTAATAAATTATTTTCATAAAACAAAAATTATAATAACATATAAAGAGATGACAATAGAATACGCAAAACAATTAATAATTGAATACTTTTCTAATAAGAAAAGCGTAATATACTTTCCAATTGAAACAGACTTTTTAATTTTTCAAAAGGCATACGTTGAAATTATTTCCCCAGATAACTTAACTAAAACAATGAAAACTAATAGTAAATTAATAGATATTAACACTTACGCAGAATTCAAAGAAATTATTATTAAAACACACAGAGAATTATTACATCCAGGAATAGAAAAACAAACAGCTCTTTTTAAAGAAAAATATTATTTTCCCGATCACCAAAAATTAATTCAAAATTTTATTAATGAATGCGAAGTATGCAACATCGCAAAAACAGAACACAGAAATACTAAATTAGAATTTGAAATAACCCCAGAAATTTTTAATCCAAGAGAAAAATATGTCATTGATTTTTATATGATAGATAATAAACAATTTTTATCTTGTATAGATATTTATTCAAAATTTGCCACCTTAATAGAAGTCAACAGCCGAGATTGGTTAGAAGCAAAAAGAGCATTAACTAAAGTTTTCAATGAAATGGGTAAACCAAACCAAATCAAAGCAGACAAAGATTCAGCTTTCATGTGTGCAGCATTGCAACTTTGGTTAAAATCTGAAGATGTTGTTATTGATATAACAACAAGCAAAAATGGAATTTCTGACGTTGAGAGATTTCATAAAACGGTAAATGAAAAGTTAAGAATCATAAACAGTGAAACAGACATAGAAAATAAGCTAACAAAATTTGAAACTATTCTTTATGTCTATAATCATAAAACAAAACATAACACGACAGGCAGAACTCCTGCAGATATTTTTATTTTCGCTGGAACTCCAAAATATAATACACAGTCAAATAAAATCAATAAAATAGAAAAATTAAATGAATCACGAAATAGATTTGAATTTGATACTAGATATCGACAAGCTCCACTAGTAAAATCAAAAACCACTAATCCGTTTAAAAAGACAGGAAAAATCACAAAATTAGATGATAATCATTACGAAGAAGTTAACAGAGGAAGAAAAATAATACATTATAAGTCTAAATATAAGAAAACAAAGAAAATTAACGAAAATAAATACGATAATTCAAGATGCACGCCAAATGAAAACCAAACCTAACTTGTTGATCAACACTATCAACATCTTATTAATTTTAATACATTTTACAAAAAATACTAATCAAATATTGATAATTTCTCATATCCCAAAAGACATTATAAAAACTTCAATATTCAAAATTTTGGCTTACCCAAATGAATTTAATGACATATTAACAGAACAAATATTATTTTCAAAATAATCAAATATTTTCATTTAACACAAAAGAAAGAGTTACAAATAAATGCATTATAGGAATATTAAACCAAGCCAATGCCGAATGTAAATATACAAAAATGTATAAAAAATATGAAACAAATTATATAGAGCCAAATATTATAATTACTTGGAACTTACCGAAAACTATTTTAAACCAAACATGTATAAATCAAGCAATAGTTGTCGAAGGAAATAAAATCGTAAAAGCATTTAATTGTTCTGTACAAATCGAAGAAATCTTAATAACAAATACTATAATGGATTACACACAAACTATTTATGTTAACAATAATGTAACAATGATAGAACCACTGTCAATAATTGAAGCAAAAGATATAATAAGAATACATACAAGAAAAAATAACACATTTCAAATTATAATACTTACTATTTTAATTGTAATAATTATAATTTTAATTATTTACTTCATCTATAAATTTAAGAGTATTCCGAGAAACATTGTAATTAAATATAAAAATCAAAACAAAAACAATACTAAGAACCCAGAAAATCAAACAGAATTAAAGAATATTGTACCAAATGAAAATACCCTACAATTAAACGAAAATATTACACAAACTAATATACCCACTCACATATACCCTAATATATCCGCCTGAGGACAGGCTCTTTTCTAATGGATGGGGAAGTAACATACCCACACCCACATATCTACCACATAAAGTAACATACACACACCCACATATCTACCACATAAACATATTTACATTACGCATTTGTCACACCCAAAATCATCGGCTCCCAAGAGTCGCCAATTAATATAAACATCCTATTGAGTTATAAACAAATGAAAGAACCCCAAATTGTCGGCTCCCACGACTGACCAATTAATGTAAACATCCTCTTGCATTATAAACAAATGTCCCCAAACTCCAAAAAGCTTTTATCCCCCAATACTGTAAAATCGCAGACGCAGCTCAAACCTAGATCGCTTCTTGCTCAGTGCTCTCATTTTGGACACTCTCAATTTATCAATAAAGTTCTTTCTCCCAATCGAAGGTTTGATAAGCGCCAGCTTAGTTTTAAGTTTGAGTTTTAAGTTGAATCTTGTAAGGAGCAGACCTATCTCTCCCAGTTCGCGTTTACACTATTTTGATAAATAAAAATTATATTTTTTTCAAAGTGCTAAATCCCGAATTTGTTATTATATATTCATGATCAGGATCACCTCCTGAGTTGATATAGCCATGTCCGTCTGTCTGTCCGTCTGTCTGTCTGTCCGTCTGTCTGTCCGTCTGTCTGTCCGTCTGTCTGTCCGTCTGTCTGTTCGTCTGTCCGTCTGTCTGTTTCTACGCAAACTAGTCTCTCAGTTTTAAAGCTATCGAATTAAAACTTTGCACACACCCTTCTTTCCTTTGCACGCAGTATATAAGTCGGAACGGCCGGGATCGGCCGACCATATCCTATAGCTGCCATATAACTGAACGATTGGAAATGCCATAACTTTGGTGTTTTTAAAGTTAGGAAGTTTGGATTTTTTATGAGTATTAAGAATGCATCATATGAATAATTTTGGAGAATATAATTTGCAGAGTATTCTGCAAGGGTATATCAACTTCGGATCCGCCCGAAGTTAGCTTTCCTTTCTTGTTTTTATATTTAATCAGTCAAGATTTGGCCGGGCTCTGAAATAATCTCAAAATTATGAAACCAAATGTTTCATAGAGCTTAACAATTAAACCCTTCAAGTTAAAAGTTTTCACATGCTTTTTATAAAAACACATTTATTTTTAAAACACTAGGGAGTTTTAGGGGTATTAGGGAGAAATTTGCTAAATTTCTGGGAGATTTGCTTACCTTGTTTGGCGCTCAGCTTTAGCTGCTATTGCTTGGGTTTTTTGGTTCTTCCATTTTTTTCTTCCATGAAAATCCCTGACCTATTTCCATGAACTTCTGAATATAATAACACACTGAAAACCACTTATTGAGCCTTTTCTCTCTTCTGCTCCATTACGCAAAGGCAGTCATTATTAATTACTTTTAGCTTGGGCCATAACTTTTAACGACTTAAATAAAGTTTTTTTATTTACGGATCTTCAAAATACTTAAGAAAGGAAACGAGGGCAACATTACTTTTGTATACCATGGTTAGATTCCTAATTGAAATCAATAGTGTTGTCAAATTGAATCCGATTTTTAGAGATCTACAAAAGTTAGTAGTTATCTAAATAAAGATAAAGATATTTTATATATAATAAAAGTACATTTAAAAGTGTATTGGGGGAACATATGCGATATTCAATTTGGGAAAAAACAATTTTTTTAGTTTGAAAAGCTATGAAATTTATTTCAAATATTATCTATGGTTCCCGCCAGAAACAACAAAAGGATTAAATAAGAACACCAACCCATTGAGAATTAGATTTATTCTTTCCTTGTCTAATTTAATCTTACCTTTTTTAATTCTACTTTTTCACAAAACTATTGGCATAATAAACAATTTGATTTACCAAAATTTTTGTCGGCGAATCCGAAGTTTGTGTCAAAACATTTTTTTTTCAATTTTGCAAATTTTGGTTTATTGCTATCCTTTATTTTTATACAAGCTTAATTCAAAGCTTCTTTCTTTCGATCTATTCAATTACATTTTTCTGAACACTTTATTACATTTTATTTTCATTTTAAAATTAATACTTACACTTGTACACAATAAAAACATTTGTTATGGTAATTGTAAAATTATTCTTTGCAACTTAGAGGTATGAAGAAAACAATTTGCGATTTTTAATAAATTAATATTTAATAGTTAACCACGTATAATTTATGTTTTCAAATCACCGTAAAAATAACACCTCGTTGACGCTTAAAATATTGACTAAAGAGGATTGTACATTTTTCGATTGATAAATTTACTTACTGACAACCTGCAGAACAACTAATTTTGTTTTTATTCTTTTTAAATTGATTTTTTTTTTACGTTTTTTCAAAAAATATCATAAAGAACAATATGATACATTTCAAACCATATATATTTATTTAAAAATGCACTGCGAAAGCTTATGACATAAGCCAGAATTTTATTTAAGCTCATCTAGAGCGCCCGTCCTTTTGTTTTTTTTTACCTGGGAGTATAATGAAGCCGCCTTGTAATTGATGGGTCCGTAATGTTGACTCTCGAGATCAGCATAAATGAATTCATCATCAAAACTTTCGGTATTTAATGGCTGTTTTATGAATAAGATAAATAATAAATGTTAGATCGTTTTAAAAAGTCTGCACTTGGGTTACGCATGGTACTCATGGTATGCATAACTCCTTTCATGCTAATGACTAACGAATTGCGTCTGGTTTTGAATTACTTTGATAATGAGTTTTAAGGCTTAACATGTGTTGGGAATGTGCTCGTTCGTGTAAAAGCAATTTTTTATATTTTTAGTGGACAATCGAAATGGGAATTTAATATTTAACAACAATTAATTAACAAAAAAATTAAATTTACCTTTTTCTACTGGGTCAATAAACACATATCTCTTTGTTATGGGACATTTATTCAAATAAAAATTTAGAATATATAGGTATTGCTGCTTTTGTAAGGATCCTCAAAGTCGGAAAGATGCTAAAAAATTACAATTGATTTCATTTATTTTTTGTAAAATTATCAGTAAATTTAGTGATTGTTTGGTTTTTACTTTTTTATACTATGTGTCTATATAAGCATTTGTGCCGCCAAACGAATTTTTTAAAGTTTTTATTCTTAACTTAAACGCTCTCTTGAGTCATTCCATACCAAGCGTTCCACCCATGATTTTAAAATTAAAAATTGATATATAATATTTCGATGCATGACAACAAGTTTCCAGCATTTCAAAATATATTACCTAGCGGTCCAACGCTTAAAAAAAAAATTTTAACTTCAGCGTCGTTCGTCTAAGTAGGATACTTGTACACAAAAATTATAAATTTTATTATTTAAAAAAATCATTTTTTTTTGTAATTTTTTATTAAAAAAAGTGGGTGGCACGTTTGACATGAAATGACTCTATTTTATGTTAACATCGAATTAATACATATTAACTTGGATATTTTACATTCTATTACTTAAAAGGCAATAGTAGATTTTAGAGCCATTATAAAAAAAATACATTGCTTGTATTTCACCCTACATTATTAATTTCAAACTTAACACTCATCGGGTGACTATGTTAAATATCTCCAAGGTTTCTTATGTATACTAAATTAAGTCTTTATACCAATAAACATAAACAATATACATATATTGAATGATAACCTTTGATTATTAAATAATACTAGTCGATAAAAACGATACTTAAGACATAAGGTAAAATGATATTTATTTTTAAATAAATAAATTCTCTTTTCTCTCTTAAAATAATTAAATTCTCTCGCCAAAATGTTTATACCCTTTTATTTAAATTGCAAAGCACATTGGACGGCAGTACGCGTAGTGACGATGAGGACCCGGAGAGTGTGCGAAGGAGACTACTATACCCTGCAGTTCCGAAATTCATCACTACATAAATGCATCGCCCTTTCATCAGCAGCGGACTGCGATGCCGGCAGAGCCAAAGGCAAAGTCGGTAGCATGATACAATAACTCTCAGTCGCCGATCGTAGGAAAAGCAGAAAAATTTTCATCTCCCTCTCTTACTCTGTATCTTTCCCCATAAAATGAGCTGAGAGGTGGAAGACAATGTATTAAAATCACAATGACTTTTATACACCCTTGAAATTAAATTAGCATAATTTTTGTATTGTAGTCGTCGATTCTTATTAATTATATTATTTTATGGAAATACTTTTTAAAAATAAAATGATTATGATCGCTTTGAAAGGTATGGATTCCTTTTTAAGTGAATTTAAGTTATGTGAATATTTTGCATAGCGGATATGCTTTTATATACCCTGCATTGACGCTAAGCGAAACATGTAAAGACAAATTAGGTGCCCTTGTTTTCAACTGAAGTTGTTCTCGCGGTTTTTATGTACATATGTACATGCACTTGCATTTAAGAGAACAGATTAAATGATAAATTACTGATGGAAATGTGAGGAATTACTGATGAAAATGTGATGTATTCATCACTCTTTAATCAGTAATTCATCACTGTTTAATCAGTAATTCATCACTCTTTAATCAGTTTTTCATCGTCAGCAGTGAATAATTTTTGATGATGATTCATCGATTAAAAGGTGATGAACGGTACTACAGGGTATTTATTGCAGTTTTTGAGCCTAGTTGTATTCTTGTTAAAAATATGCGTTAAACAATACCCGACTTCCTATATATCCGATTCTACGTTCCTTCAAAACAATATATTTTGGTATATTTCAAAATACAAATGTTTGTACCTTTTCTTTTCGGTTTTACAATTGCTTAAATAAGTTAATAAGTTAAAATAAAACAAGAGAGAACGCTATAGTCGGTTGCCCCGACTATCAGATACCCGTTACTCAGGTAAAGGGAGTGCGAGGGAGATGGAGATAGAAACTTTGATCACGCATAACTTTTTAACGAATGTTCCGATTTGAAAAATTTCTTCTACATTTCGATAGGTATTGATAAACACAATAAAACTGCATTTTTACTTTTCCGAAATATTTAAATTTTTAAAATCGTATATAAGCGATTGTGGGCGTTAAAGGGGGCGTGGCACCATTTTGAAACAAACTTGCGCTGCGTAGGAACTTCTAAAATCTACATGCAAAATGCCAATCTTCTAGCTTTTATAGTTTCCGAGATCTCAGCGTTCATACGGACAGACAGACAGACAGACAGACAGACAGACAGACGGACAGACAGACGGACAGACGGACATGGCTAGATCGACTCGGCTAGTGATCCTGATCAAGAATATATATACTTTATAGGGTCGGAAACGCTTCCTTCTAGCTGTTACATACTTTTGCACGAATACAATATACCCTTTTACTCTACGAGTAACGGGTATAAAAACACCAAAATATAGCCAAAAGTTAATTTTTTAAACATATATTGTAATATTTTTACCAATTAAATTTACTCAACTTTTGAAAAACAACGAGAACTGAAAAAATTTTGCAAAATTGGCTTATTATTCAAATCAACGAAAATAATTTAAAAAAAATGCTCCTAGTATGTATGTTGTCTTTAAAAGTACCTATCACATATTTAGTTCAAACTTATCCAGTAAATAATTAGCTGATCATATATGTATGGTTGATGTTTAAATAAAAAACTTATATTAAACAAATTTGTTTTGAAGAAAATTTTTTAAATCCCATTTTATAATTTTTATACCCTTGCAGAGGGTATTATAATTTTGGCCAGAAGTTTGTAACGCAGTGAAGGAGACGATTCCGACCCTATAAAGTATATATTTTCTTGATCAGGATCAATAGGGGAGTCGATATAGCCTTGTTCGTCTGTCCGTCCGTCCGTCTGTCCGTCTGTTTCAATACCGTTTGCGAGGTCAGTTTAAAAGCTAGCGATCTGAAACTTTTACAGTCGTCCTAAAACAAGTGTACGCAGATCAAGTTTGAAAACCGCTCCGATCGGATGTCTATATCCTATAGCTCCCATAGGAACAATCGGATATAACTTGCAAGAATGGAAGATATTTCGCGCAGTGTAAAAGCTGTTGACATAAATCTTTCCAAATCTTATTTTTTTTGCGTACCTTGATCAGGGTAAAAGCGCGTGACAATCGGACGTCTATATCATATAGCTCCCATAGGAACAAAAGGGTAAAATCGGTTAAAATTTAATGATTTTTAGGATATTTCGCGCAGTATACATGAATCTTTCCAAATCGTATTTTGTTATGCATACATTGATCAAGGTGAAAGCGCGTGCCGATCGGACGTCTATATCCTATGGCTCCCATAGGAACAATAGGGTGAAATCGGTCCAAATTTGATGATTATCAGAATATTTCGCGCAGTGTGTAAGCTACTATGATACATTTTTCCAATTTTTTTTATTTACGCATATCTTGATTAGGGTAAAAGCGCTTGCCGCTCGGAAGTCTATATCTTAAAGGAGATAGGAAAAATTTAAGTAAAAGTATCCCTTTTTTTCTATTTGTATATGACATTTTTGCAGTATAAAAGCAATTGACTTGAAACGATGCAAATCTAGTTTACTTATGTATACCTTATTCCTTTCGCTACTTTTTCACTTTTAGCAAGTTCGGCAAAGTCTGCAAGGGTATTAAAACTTCGGCTTGCCGAAGTTAGCTTCCGTCCTCGTTTTTATTCTATTTTCTATACCTGCAATGTCAGGAAACTTTTGGAAAAGTTTTATTTTAGCGGGCTAAAAACTGGGAGACTGTTTTGTATATAATCGGACAGAAATGAGAAAAAAAAATGCATTCCAATAATATAATACAAGGGTATCAAAAAAGAAAATGTTTCACGTTTATAGAAATTGAACAAAAAAATAGGCAGTGCCAAGGCTTCCAAACTTACTCGCATAATTTCATTAGCTGAATAAATAAACTCCATTCAAAAATTTGGCATACCATTCTTGATATATTGATTTGACTAACCATATTTACAAGGTCTCACGATGGTACTTAAAATAACTGTCAAAGCACAGAGGTTTTTGAAATGTTTTTTACTAATCTAAAAGGAATTTGTTAATGAGAAATGAAGGGAAATCTTTTGAATAATCGAAAAGGAATTCATTCATAAAAAATGAAGCAAAACAATTGGCGATAACAAATAAATCCTTAACCCCAAAAACACCTGCCACTTTCTTTTGAAATACTTTAACGTAGGTGTGGCTAAGTTATAAATAAATAGTTATTAGCTGAAAAAATTTAATTTTCACTCCAGACTTTACAAATACCATTTTCAAAAATGAGTTGTTAGCCAAATGGAAGCGCATAAAAACTGATCCAGTAAAGTTCAGCCTTAACTTTTTGTTTCTTACTTGTGGGTCTTGCTCCACGGAGCGCTAGCAGCACTTGGGAATTATAAACGCCCAATTAGAAGAAAAACCAAAGTACTAGAGAAAATATATGGAATATTTCACGGGGCAGGAACCTTGTTAAAATGTTTTAAAGTAATGCGTAAATCAATATGACAATATTGAAATCAATGAAGTTCTTTTTATATTTTTAAGAGGCCTATTTGTTTATATATAAAATATATTTAAATAGTTAATAACTAAATGTAATCCTTTTTATTTGGGACATTTCTTTGCATTTGGGACCGGGACTCACATCCTGTTTCGATAAAGTTTTTATAGTAATATGAAGTTTTTTATTTTTTGATTTTTGATTTCGATCCATTCGAAAAGATAACGCAAAACCCAAAATTCAAGCTAACGCTCGAAATGTTCATTTAAATTCAGCTATTTTGTTCTGTGATAAGAAACGGAATTATAAATGGTGTATCTTATATATTTGTTTATTTTTTAATATTTAATCAGGAAAGATTTGCCGGAGCTCTGAAATAATCTCAAAATTATGAAACACAATTTTTCATAGAGCTAAATACATACTCATAGTATTGAAGAGAAATTTTCTAAATTTCAGGGAAACAGACTTTTAAAATTTTTAGTTATCGTTTATGCACTTTTGACTTGACTTTTCGCGTTTGACTTGCTTACGTTGTTTGACGCTCAGATTATGATGTGTGAATTTTAGCTGCTTTATAGCTTATAACGAAATTTGAATTTTTCCGTAAAAATTTAACGACTCATTCTTGAATAACAATACTACCAATTAATAAAAACAGAACTTTTAAGAGTTTGTCCATGACTCTTCAGGCATTAAAATTAATAATTTTTTGATTTCCTAAGGCCTTATTCAGATTTATACTGAAAATAATTTCATTCTAGGTGTGTAAAGAAATCTTAACTCATAAATATTAAATCTTAAACTAATACTTTTTTTACTTTTAGTTTGTATTGTTTTATTGACAATTTTTTAAAGTTTTGGTTTTGTTTTTAGGTAAAAATAGTTTTATTTAAATTGTGTTTTTTAAATACTTAATATAATTAATACAAAATACCTTGTTGCGTCACTTAGGCTTGTTTCCTTTCGAATTGATTTTATATCTAAATGTGTACTTCACAACAGCTTTGCGACATAAAGTATTTAAGGGCACCTGCAGTTGCGTTTTCTATAGCTTTTGAAGTACTGGAGCTGTTGGTCGGGGCAGTATTAAGATTGTCCGAGGTGGGATAGTTATCGTCGTCTACCATGGATTCTTCTTCACAGAAACTGTACCCAAGGTCTTCATCATCGTCTGCCCCTTTAACATGATGTCTGCACTCAGGTTGTAAACCCAGAAGGTCAATTTGACTCTCATCCCTTGGCTTCTGATCTACCGGAGTTATCATTGTAGGTGTGGGTGAAATCGGCTTGAAGGCGTGCTGTTCATTTAATTCTAGAGGGCGAAGCACCGAAGGAATCTCATCCTGGTCGAACTTCTGACTTCCTCGGAGCTGAAGTTGCATTTGCTCCCGCAGCTGTTGTAGCTTGCCGTTTGCTGTCTGTGAGCTTTGGAAATGGAAGGTGTGATGTTTTCGCAATGGCAGGCGAATCGGATGTCGTACCACTAGACAATCATAGGCCTCATCTGACGGAGAACCTATCAGGACGTTTGAAGGAATCACAGACGGCAAATTATCGATGGCGGTTAAAGAACCTAATCGAGACATCTGGTGCCGTAATTCATTAGATATTAGGACTCGTTCATAATATTTTGTCTTTGGGCTGCTAGTTTTTGCGGCATTGTTGAAAATTTGCATTTGCTCTGCTGATGTCGTTTGTGAGTCACCCGAGTCGAACACAGAGCCAGCTCTGTTGACATTAATTCTTTCTGAACGGTAGTCTTGAATTTCGCTTGGCTGCCTTTGGAAACGTTCATATGAGTCGCTGATTGTTTGCAGTCGCGGTCTTTTTTTGTTGTGAATGATGTTTTTATTCCCATTATTTGCTAGAAATGGATTAATAGCCAGCGATTGATTTTTCTGCTGTTATTTAAATAAAAAAGTTGTTAAAGTCATGCAACATTAGGGGTATGTTGAAAAAAGCGTTGTAATGGTGGTGTCGCCGAGTTTATCCCAAATGTAACAAAAATCATGTAAGTAAATAAAGGAAAATTACGATCTATAATTTAAATCATTATATACTTTCGGCCAGCCGAAATGTAATACTAAAGTAGTTTTCTCAACGATTTATTATTATATAGTTGTTATATGCTCATATGTTAAAAAAAAGGTTTGGCAATGTGAAAGAACGACGGTAAGGCAAGTTGTATATCATTTTTCATTTTAAGACAAGCTAATCGAACTAACTTAGAATATAAGGACTGATGGTGTACAATGCCCTAGTTTAGCATGTTTACAGCCTTGCTTTTTTTGAATCTCCTTCGAAAATCGAAATTTAAGTTTGCCTCTAAATCTAAACGCTGTTTCAATGACCTCTAATCATTTTACTTGTAGAGCTCCTTCAGCATGAGCTTTGATTTATCACTTTCTGGAAAACCAGCTAGCTCAGGAGAAAAAACTAAAAATCAATAGCTAAAACGTCTTAGCTAATAAAGCTGTCGTTGAAAAATTAAATTGAATCGCGTTATTAACGATTCGTTAACACAATGCAATAGTTACGAAATTATGGCTACAAAATTCATTTTTTACTGCTTTTTGGACTAATTGGTGAAAATGAAACGGCCCGTTGGTGCACGATTTTCCAGTTTAACAAGAAAGGAAAGCTAACTTCGGGCGGAGCCGAAGTTGATATACCCTTGCAGAATACTCTGTAAATTATATTTTCCAAAATTATTCATATGATGCATTCTTAATACTCATAAAAAATCCCAATTTCCTAACTTTAAAAACACCAAAGTTATGGCATTTCCAATCGTTCAGTTATATGGCAGCTATAGGATATAGTCGGCCGATCCTTATGAAATTTGGTAGGTCGGATTGATTGACCAAAAATAAAACCCATAGAAAATCCCAATTTCCTAACTTTAAAAATACCAAAGTTATGGCATTTCCGATCAATCAGTTATATGGCAGCTATAGGATATAGTCGGCCGATCCCGGCCGTTCCGACTTATATACTGCGTGCAAAGGAAAGAATTCGATATCTTTAAAACTGAGAGACTAGTTTGCGTAGAAACAGACAGACGGACAGTCAGACAGACGGACATGCTTATATCAACTAAGGAGGTGATCCTGATCAAGAATATATATATACTTCTTAGGGTCGGAGATGTCTCCTTCACTGCGTTGCACACTTTTGACCAAAATTATAATACCCTCTGCAAGGGTATAAAAATACACATCGAACCCGACGTTCTGTTCAAAGTTATTGAATGAACAACATTTTTGAGATTTTTGCCAAAATGAAAATCTTTGTCCCTTTGTTTGATGGTTTGTAGCTTTGCATCGAATCGCAGTTGTGGGGTGGTGGAATTATTATTTTTGCATCAAAGTTCGGGCAAGAATGCTTTTGTTCCACAAATTTTCGAAAAACACCTGTTTTAAAAAAACACCACCCGTTATACGACCCGATTTGCGAGAGGATAGACACGATAAATGAAGTCCGGGTAAAACAATAAACTAATCTAATTTTGTGACAATTAAGTAAATATGCATCGTTTTATGAGTGGCAGGGAGAAAAAATTTAAGAATTTGAAAATACTCATGAAAGTCATATTTAGATTTACAACGATTTAATATTAAGGATATATATATCTAGTTTAATCAATTTGGCAAAGACCTGCCAAGTCGAGGATGTCAATCTCACCACATTTAATTTTAATAATGAACCCAGTACCAATCAGCGTTCTTCGGTTGGCTAGGTACGATAAATGAATTAAGAGTAATCTGCAAGACTAAGAAGGTAAAAAAGATTTGCATCCCAGTTGGGGCGCCGTCTAACATGGGACTACAGAATCGGGCGTACTAGTGAAATAAATAGAGTCTTAGTGTCATCGAATTCTTTTGAAAACCTTTTAATAAATAATTAAAAATAACTATCTTTTCCACCATTACCTTTTGTAAAAGTCTTAAGCAATATGTACGTGCTATATATATGTTGTTGAAATAGGAAGAGTAAGTAAGAAACTAAAATATTTTGCTGCAGCGTACCAAATGAGAAAGTTTTAGAAAATGTTTTAGTTTAATCCGTATAATTAGTTTTTGACACGAAATTTGATTAGATATTTTGCTTGACAAAGGGCGATCGAAATGTATTTCTTACTTTCGTAAAACTAACTATGTAACATACGTCCTTTTAATACCCGTTACTCGTAGAGTAAAAGGGTATATTGTATTCGTGCAAAAGTATGAACAGCTAGAAGGAATCGATTCCGACCCTATAAAGTATATATATTCTTGTTCAGGATCACTAGCCGAGTCGATCTAGCCATGTCCGTCTGTCTGTCCGTCTGTCTGTCCGTATGAACGCTGAGATCTCGGGAACTATAAAAGCTAGAAGATTGGCATTTTGCATGTAGATTTAAGGAGTTCCTACGCAGCGCAAGTTTGTTTCAATGGTGCAATGGTGCCACGCCCCCTCTGACGCCCACAAGCCACAAGCTATGGCCACAGTTTTGATGCTATTATGAAAATTTTAATTGATATGTATTTGTTTCGTCAATACCTATCGATTGGCCTAATAAAAGTTTGCCACGCCCACTCTAACACCCAAAAACCCATTAACGCTTATGCCTGGCTAGCGTATTGGGGTAGATGCCATCTATCACGCATATCTTGATTAGGGTAAAAGCGCTTGCCGCTCGGAAGTCTATATCTTAAAGGAGATAGCAAAAATTGTTAAAGGCTTCGAAAGTATCCCTTTTTTTCTATTTGTATATGACATTTTTGCAGTATAAAAGCAATTGACTTGAAACGATGTAAATCTAGTTTACTTATGTATACCTTATTCCTTTCGCTACTTTTTGACTTTTAGCAAGTTCGGCAAAGTCTGCAAGGGTATTAAAACTTCGGCTTGCCGAAGTTAGCTTCCGTCCTCGTTATAATAAGAATTTAAGAAAAGCAACGCGTGCCAAAAAATCACACAAAGTGGCACGGGCCAAAGACGATCAAACCGATCTCAGACAAGAAGTACCGTACGAAAATCCATTCAGATAAACCATCTGAACACAAGCGAACCCAAATATTTGATCACAACAATCATGTATAAGAAATGTTGCACTCACAAACGATCATGCCTGCGGTTGAGAACGATCACACACGGTCATTGATAAGCTTTGATCGTTTGATGCAATAGAAATGTTCACTCACAACGTTCGCTCACCGCTCATACTTTTTGGATCAAGCAAAGTGATTGAATCATACCAGATACGAGTCAATGATCGGGTGTACACAAAAACGTTTGACTCGTTGCAGATCTCTGGTAGATGGCAATACAATAGCGCCATCTAACGGATGACTTTGGAACAGCTGGCCAAGGTGCTCAACAGAGTCAACGTTAATTCTCGATAAGGATTTCTATTAAAGGAAATTGCGATGGTTTTCATTTGTCAATACCGAACTATATCCCAAGAACTATGCAAATCAAATCAAGTTAGCCAAATTGGAGGTCTGAGTCAAACAATGGCGTATGTGTGTATGCTGGTGCGGGACAAAAGCTGCCTCCGCTAAAGCAGCGCTGGTGCTGATGCTCGTGCCGTAAAGCTGCCAGCTCTAAGAGATCGCCGAATTCAAATTGATAATTTGAACTTTTTGTCCTTTTTTCCTGTGGTCACTCTAATTCACATTATGTTAATGCAAAATCTAAAGTTGTTTAGCTGAGTAACGGGTATCTAATAGTCGAGGCACTCGACTATAGCGTTCTCTCTTGTTTTATATAATATTGAACCAATTCAGTTCAACAAAACTAACCCTTGCCGAGATTTTAAGTGCGCATAAAAATATATGTTGAGCTTAGTATAGCTTTGAAGAGTCTCTAATGTAACGTAAAGTTTTCGATTTGCAATGTCTTTATAATTTTTTGGGAAATAAAAAAAGGCCTTTGCAAATATATTTCCCAATAAACCAAAAAGTATTCGTACATCAAATAATTCAAGTATTTGTATTCCCTTGCAGAAGGTATTATAATTTCAGTCAAAATTTTGCAACGCAGTGAAGGAGACATTTCCGATCCTATAAAGTATATAAATTCTTGATCAGCATCACCAGGAGAGTCGATCTAGCCATGTCCGTCCGTCTGTCCGTTCCTACGCAAACTAGTCCCTCAGTTTTAAAGCTATCTGCTTGAAACTTTTCCAAAAGTTTTCTTTCTATTGCAGGTAGTCGGGTCGGGGGACTATATAACTATATATAGCTCTTATAGGAACATTTGGAACAAAAATAAAAAAAAATAACTTTGTTGTTTTCCCAAATCCCAAAGAAAAAGGATTTGGTAATATTAAAATACTATGGAATTACGGTTTAAATTAAATTAAAATCGGACTTCTATATCATATAGCTCACATAGGAAAATCAAAAAACTTAAAAAAATAATAATAATGGTTTTCTATTTATCAAAATATTTCTTTGAGATTAGTAATTATTTACTATATCAGAATTACGTTTTTAGTTTTGTCAAAATACATTTGCTGCCTTAGAAACAATGGCAAAATGCAGCGCAAAATTGACCAAGCTTCATTGTTATACCCGTTACTCGTAGAGTAAAAGGGTATATTGTATTCGTGCAAAAGTATGTAACAGGTAGAAGGAAGCGTTTCCGACCCTATAAAGTATATATATTCTTGTTCAGGATCACTAGCCGAGTCGATCTAGCCATGTCCGTCTGTCCGTCTGTCTGTCCGTCCGTATGAACGCTGAGATCTCGGAAACTATAAAAGCTAGAAGATTGGCATTTTGCATGAAGATTTTAGGAGTTCCTACGCAGCGCAAGTTTGTTTCAAAATGGTGCCACGCCCCCTCTGACGCCCACAAGCCACAAGCTGTGGCCACAGTTTTGATGATATTATGAAAATTTTAATCGATTGGCCTAATAAAAGTTTGCCACGCCCACTCTAACACCCAAAAACCCATTAAGCGCTTAAGCCTGGCTAGGGCCTACATTTCCGCCTTTCATGGCGCCATCTAACGGATGACTTTGGAACAGCTGGCCAAGGTGCTTAACAGAGTCAACGTTAATTCTCGATAAGGATTTCTATTAGAGGAAATTGCGATGGTTTTCATTTGTCAATACCGAACTATATCCCAAGAACTATGCAAATCAAATCAAGTTAGCCAAATTGGAGGTCTGAGTCAAACAATGGCGTATGTGTGTATGCTGGTGCAGGACAAAAGCTGCCTCCGCTAAAGCAGCGCTGGTGCTGATGCTCGTGCTGTAAAGCTGAGATCGCCGAATTCAAATTGATAATTTGAACTTTTTGTCCTTTTTTCCTGTGGTCACTCAAATTCACATTATGTTAATGCAAAATCTAAAGTTGTTTAGCTGAGTAACGGGTATCTAATAGTCGAGGCACTCGACTATAGCGTTCTCTCTTGTTTTTAGTAATATAGGCAAAGAAATCAAACTGTAGTCGTTTTGTAATTTTTTTTTATTTTTTATAGATTGTTGAACACGCTACACAAGGATGGACCTTGTTTTCGTGTATTGACAATTATTTCTAAAGATCCCAAAAAAAAACGGGTAGCGGCTGCTCCATTCATGGGCATATCAGGTGTGGCCACAGCCGGTCAAAAGATAATCAGGATGTGTTCTTACAGAACTAAGCAAGCAAGTAAAAGGTGGCACATACTTCAAACTACCTGACAACTGTATCGTGTTTCAGACAAGGAATCCCTATTGTGCTGCAGCGCAATCAGAGGGTTGGTTTGACTCAACTCAGGTGCAACTCAACTCTTTTCTACTTAATTTAGCTTCGAGCCGAAAACGACTAAGAGGGAGTCCGGGTTAACCCTCACATTGGCTCTCGACAAATCAAATTTTCTCTTATGACAAAGCAAAGTAATTAACACTTAAAAATATATTTTTAACGAGATGAATTCGTAGCTTAAGTCGTTTAGATATGAATGGAACGGGAAATATTTTTAGTTATTTTCCCGCTAGGTTAGAGGTTTTATCGAAGAGTATTGAATACTTTTTGAAGTGTCATTCGACGAGTATTTTTATCAAGAACGCAAGCAAATCTTACCCGAACAACTGTTTCAATTTCCAATGTTTTAACTTAGCATTATTTATGTTATTATTTATGTTTTAAGCAAAATAGTTATTTAGAATACATTTACTAAACGTTTTGTTCCTATTGAAGGTAATAGAGATCAGACGACAAACCATCATAACTTCGTTGTTTTAAACATGTACTTATAGAACTCTAAATAATTTTTTCGATTTTAAAAATACATTTTTTATTTTTTAATCGCGTGGATGTAATTTAAATATGCAAATCAGTTTTTAATTTAAGTAACATGTATAAGTTTATCATTATACCCTTGCAGAAGGTATTATAATTTCAGTCAAAAGTTTGCAACGCAGTGAAGGAGACATTTCCGACCCTATAAAGTATATATATTCTTGATCAGCATAACCATGAGAGTCGATCTAGCCATGTCCGTCCGTCCGTCCGTCCGTCCATCCGTTTCTACGCGAACTAGTCCCTCAGATTTAAAGCTATCTGAAAAGCCATAACTTTTGTGTTTTTAAAGTTAGGAAGTTGGGATTTTCTATGGGTTTTATTTTTGGCCAATCAATCCGACCTACAGAATTTCATAAGGATCGGACGACTATATCCTTTAGCCGCCATATAACTGATTGATCGGAAATGCCATAACTTTGGTGTTTTTAAAGTTAGGAAGTTGGGACTTTTTATGAGTATTAAGAATGCATCATATGAATAATTTTGGAGAATATAATTTACAGAATATTCTGCAAGGGTATATCAACTTCGGCTCCGCCCGAAGTTAGCTTTCCTTTCTTGTTTTGATATGATCTTCTTCATTTTAATGGTATCTTCTGAATAATATCTGGTTTGATATAGAAGCGGGAAGAATTTAAAGAGAAAATTATTCAGTTTTATAAATATAAGCGTATATAAACATCGTCTAAAATTTCTATAACGTAATTGTAAGACAGCCGGCTTTAAGCTTGTTAAAAATGGAATGGCCAAAAAAAAGGTTATTAACTTGTCCGCAAGCCAAAGTATTCATACACTTTCCGGTACAACAAAAATCATGTTAATACCTAAAAAAAAATGCCATATATTGATTTTTACGGGTATATGTATAGAGCAATAAAGTGAAGTCAATTTACATATACCGTAAGAATGTGTAACTCTTTGGCTTTTGAAAATATCTTGCATTTGGTTGTGTTTTAAAATAAGTGAAAAAATGACTTCCTTTTCCTGTTATTAAGACCGGTATTTTAGTATGAACTCGTACGTTGTTCTTTTATCCAATACTGCTACAAGTAATGTACCTCTGCGATCGCTTTTTACAATCTAAAACATTTTTCATGTTAATTGCATTCTTATTTAATATAAACCGGTTCAAAATAGAAGAAGTGATAGATGGCTCGGTGTAAACGAAAAACAAACAAAATGTTACTTAAATAAATGCTTGTGTTGCTCCAGTTTCAAAGCGGAATAAGCGCAAATGGTTTAACAAATGTTTAACAAAATGTGAGTACTTCGTAATATCTAAGGGACTGTGCCATTATTTTAATACGCACCTCGTTGGCTGATTGAACACTACTGCACTCCACTGCTCTCGATCTGGAGGCGTTCGGACTTTTTGAAACTGGCGTTGAGATGGAATCCGCCGACTGGTTACCAAGTTGGTACTGTTCAAAGTCTTCTCGACTAGTCTTGTCATTTCCAGTGTACTGAATTGGAGGCTGGTGACGGTTGCAATGCGAGGAGGATGCAGTTCCAGAAATACTATAAGGCGTTCCACACGTTGAGAGCGGTGTGCGATCATTTACTAATGCTGTCCCTCTTTCAGAAGATTTTTTTGTGGAAAGGTTATCACAAGCTGAATCGACCTGAATCGGTACATTATTCTGAGCTTCCATATTTTTGTAAACATGTTTACGAACAGCTGGGCCGGAGGATGTGTTTAGATTTCCTTTTTTTGGTTTTACTTGTCGCTTCTGTGATAACGCTATAGGGAATTGGGACTCGTAAGAGCTATTGGATATTCCAGAGTCACTTCGATAAATGCTGATGCACTCGGGCTCCATTAACGGGAACTCAGCAAAAATCCCTTCATCATTTTTTTTCTGGTGGTGACTATGACGATGATGTTTTATCATTTTATCTTCGCCTGGTTGAGTGTGCAGCTGAACGGTGGCCAGATTCTGGTTAGAATTTCGATTGCAATCGCCATTTTTTGATTCATTTTTTTGGCCGGCTGAGTTTGTAACCACCATATTCTCATAAGCAGGTGTATCATAGAGGCATAAGCCCTGAGCACTTGAGTCAACATCGCTATGGCCATTGCCAGCAAAAGAATTATGCCTTTTGCATGTAGAAGAAGAGTTAACGTTAGTAGCGGAGGATGTTGGTGATGTGGTAGATCCCAATAAGGAGTTTACATCATGTCCCTTATTTCTTAGCTTGGTTTCTTGGAACTTCAGCGAATAAAACTTATTCTCCGTATCCAGTGGACCTTTGCTGTGCCCTACACGTGGCATACTCCTTAGCAACTCTTCACCTGCTTTTTCGTGCTTCTTATAGTTCCTAGCAGCCAGAAAGGGGTTAGTGTTAGGCAGTGCTGAAAGTGGAATTGGAGGTGGTCGGTCCATCACGGCGTAGGTGGGAATATAATCAAGATCTACAGCATTTAACAGATCGATGTTGGACAAGGAATTGGTGTCCAACTGCTGAGCTGCACCTACTGGAACTTGTATTTGGATTTGATTCTGTTGCTGATGCTGCTGGTAATACTCGTTGTAACTGTTCGGAAAGCAATTGCTTGGCTTATGTTGAACTTGATCAGTAGTTGATGGGCGGTGCTTGCTGTTGTACTGTAATCTTTGAGTTTGTTGGAGATCCTGATCGACAAAATGTTGCTGCTGGTATAAATGTGGATGTTGAATGGTCTGGCCATCTTGCTGATGGTTGACGGATGACTGATTGATATTTCCATTGAGTCTCTTGGGTCGTGGAGCAACGCGCACCGCATTTGTGTTGTTATTAAAATTTGTAGGGGTAGTAGAGAACTGGGACATGAATCCATGGCATGAGCAGCATTAGTTAGTTAGTTGGAAAATGGAGAAAGCAAAGTAGCGAAAAACGTTATTAGTTTGGATATTAGTGTATATTTTTATTTTATATTAGTCAACTGAGGAGCTATAAAATGTATAAGTTTCATCATATTTCTATATTTACTATTCAGTTTTAATGTGTTTGCTAGCGAACAACAATAAAGATTCGCTTACATACATTTTATATCGTGTATGCGTACTTATTACACATTTTTCAGTGTTTTTTTAGCTTATGCACCTAATTTCTAGAAACTAAATCAGCTTTAATTAATTTTGTTTTTGCTTAAAAAAATCATATACAAAACATTAGAAACTATAATCACTTTTTCATTGCCTTTACAAAAATAGTTAAAACATTTATAAAGACAAACTAGAACTAGTATAATGGCCTAACGATAATTCATTGGCGGCAGCGCTTATATTTATAAACTTTGCAATAGTATATAAAGTAATTAATGTATAAATGCAGGTGTGTAATCGAAGTTAAGCATGAATTCGAATGTAATAAATACAATGAACGATTTTATAAATTATACTAAAAACAAAGGATATTTAGGGTAATGACAAAATAATTTTCCGAATTTAAAATTAAACCATCACGAAAAAAAGTACAACAAAATTATACAAAAATTGGTGAAATTACGTTTTTTTTAGGTAAGTCTAGAGAACGATGATGTTTACGCAGTGTTAAGAAGGTAAAATATATGTAAATTAAAATACCTTGTTAGGTGCCGTTTGCAGACCATGAAACGGAAGATTCTCATACTCGCCAGGTTCCGTCAATGGTTCCCCCAGTGAAGACGACTTGTCGTGTACTGTTTGAGGCATATTGGTTGATTATTTTTTTAAACGATCACGACGATATTTTTAGTCCCACGAATTTGTATATTTTTTTTGGAAGCAAATGAAGAAAAAATAAAATAAAATAATTAGAAAGAAATGTATAGACAAATAATTTAAAAAATGTATAAAGTAAATTTAAAGAATATTTTAAATTCATCTTTATAAATCAATTTAATATTGTTAATAAACATGTTTAAACATGAATTGATTTTATATTTAAAACTTCAACAAATCAGTGCTTAAATAATTAACTTTGCATGAACATGCGGACGAGAACATAAAGTAACTTAATTACATAATAGCTAAGGAGGTACAATCACATTGAATTTTCAAATATATACTATCGGGGGTGACAGCAATCTCTTCGATTACAATTTGTTTAAAATTAATTTTAATATTTATTTGTAACGCCCCATAAGACTATCTCGGGATTGAATTTATTAAAGAGTATACTTACGATTTGCTTGTTGTTACGACCATTTTATTAAGATGTACGAGCTTGTCCAACACGAGGCTAAGCTTACTAATAGTTTAAAATAAAAATTGATATGAACTAAATAAAAACAAGAAAGGAAGCAAACTTCCGCAAGCCGAAGTTTATATACCCTTGCAGTATTTTCAAAATCGTTTCTATGGCCATTATATTATATTGTTGTCCGTTTTTGACAAAACTAAGAACCTAATTCTTATATAGTAAATAATAACTGTCATATTATATATTTTATATTTTATTTAACACAAAATAAAACGTTTTATTTTCCTATGAGAGCTATATGATATAGATGTCCGGTTCTAAAGAACAAAAATAAATAAAAACAAGAAAGGAAAGCTAACTTCGGGCGGAGCCGAAGTTGATATACCCTTGCAGAATACTCTGTAAATTATATTCTCCAAAATTATTCATATGATCATCTTAATACTCATAAAAAATCCCAACTTTCTAACTTTAAAAACACCAAAGTTATGTCATTTCCAATCGTTCAGTTATATGGCAGCTATAGGATATAGTCGGCCGATCCTTATGAAGTTTGGTAGGTCGGATTGATTGGCTAAAAATAAAACCCATAGAAAATCCCAACTTCCTAACTTTACAAACACCAAAGTTATGGCATTTCCTATCAATCAGTTATATGGCGGCAATAGGATATAGTCGGCCGATCCTTATGAAATTTGGTAGGTTGGATTGATTGGCCAAATATAAAACCCATAGAAAATCCCATCTTCCTAACTTAACAAACACCAAAGTTATGGCATTTCCGATCAATCAGTTATATGGCAGCTATAGGATATAGTCGGCCGATCCCGGCCGTTCCGACATATATACTGCGTGCAAAGGAAAGAAGGGTGTGTGCAAAGTTTCAATTCGATAGCTTTAAAACTGAGAGACTAGTTTGCGTAGAAACAGACAGACGGACAGACAGACGGACAGACAGACGGACAGACGGACAGACGGACATGGCTATATCAACTCAGGAGGTGATCCTGATCAAGAATATATATACTTTATAGGGTCGGAGATGTCTCCTTCACTGCGTTGCACACTTTTGACCAAAATTATAATACCCTCTGCAAGGGTATAACAAGAAAGGAAAGCTAACTACGGGCGGAGCCGAAGTTGATATACCCTTGCAGAATATTATGTACATTATATTCTCCAAAATTTTTCATATGATGTCTTATTCTTAATACTCAAAAAAATCCCAACTTCCTAACTTTAAAAACACCAAAGTTATGGCAGCTATAGGTTATAGTCGGCCGATCCATATGAAATTTGGTAGGTCGGATTAATTGGCCAAAAAAAACCCATAGGAAATCCCAACATTCTAACTTAACAAACACAAATGTTATGGCATTTCCGATTATTCAGTTATATGGCGGCTATAGGATATAGTCGGCCGATCCTTATGACATTTGGTAGGTCGGATTGATTGGCCAAATATAAAACCCATAGAAAATCCCAACTTTCTAACTTTACAAACACCAAAGTTATGGCATTTCCGATCAATCAGTTATATGGCAGCTATAGGATAAAGTCGACTGATCCTTATGAAATTTGGTAGGTCGGATTGATTGGCCAAATATAAAACCCATAGTAAATCCCAGCTTCCTAACTTTACAAACACCAAAGTTATGGCATTTCCGATCAATCAGTTATATGGCAGCTATAGGATATAGTCGGCCGATCCCGGCCGTTCCGACTTATATACTGCGTGCAAAGGAAAGAAGGGTGTGTGCAAAGTTTTAATTCGATAGCTTTAAAACTGAGAGACTAGTTTGCGTAGAAACAGACAGACGGACAGACGGACAGACGGACATGGCTATATCAACTCAGGAGGTGATCCTGATCAAGAATATATATACTTTATAGGGTCGGAGATGTCTCCTTCACTGCGTTGCACACTTTTGACCAAATTATAATACCCTCTGCAAGGGTATAACAAAAAGTTATACACTTGTTTTAAAACAATTTTTTTCCGATTGTTCCTATGAGAGCTATATGATATTGCCCGATCTTGCAATAGAAAGACAACTTTTAGGAAAGTTTGAAGCAGATAGCTTTAAAACTGAGGGACTAGTTATGGTAGAGAAACGGACGGACGGACGGACAGCCGGCTAACCTCTGCAAGGGTATAATAATATTTAAGAAATATACATGTAATGAAAAAATGAGGATATAAACATGGGAAAGGACGCTCAATCTAGGGACGACAAACTCAATAAAATGTAAAAGAGTATTGACTTTGTTCTTTTTGGTCGTGAGTATATTAATAACAGGAGGTTAAAACAAGAGAGAACGCTATAGTCGAGTGCCTCGACTATTAGATACCCGTTACTCAGCTAAACAAGTTAATATAAATATGCCTTCTTGTTCGCCGCTCGAATTAGCACCTTGGCCAGCTGTTCCAAAGTCATCCGTTAGATGGCGCCGTGAAAGGCGGAAATGTAGGCGCTAGCCAGGCTTAAGCGTTTAATGGGTTTTTGGGCGTTAGAGTGGGCGTGGCAAACTTTTATTAGGCCAATCGATTGGTATTGACGAAACAAATACATATCAATTAAAATTTTCATAATAGCATCAAAACTGTGGCCACAGCTTGTGGCTTGTGGGCGTCAGAGGGGGCGTGGCACCATTTTGAAACAAACTTGCGCTGCGTAGGAACTCCTAAAATCTACATGCAAAATGCCAATCTTCTAGCTTTTATAGTTTCCGAGATCTCAGCGTTCATACGGACAGACAGACAGACGGACGGACATAGCTAGATCGACTCGACTAGTGATCCTGAACAAGAATATATATACTTTACTGGGTCGGAAACGCTTCCTTCTACCTGTTACATACTTTTGCACGAATACAATATACCCTTTTACTCTACGAGTAACGGGTATAAACAAATAGTTTTATACAAAAACAAGAAAGGAAAGCTAACTTCGGACGTAGCCGAAGTTGATATACCCTTGCAGAATATTCTGTAAATTATATTCTTCAAAATTATTATACCCTTGCAGAGGGTATTATAATTTTGGTCAAAAGTGTGCAACGCAGTGAAGGAGACATCTCCGACCCTATAAAGTATATAATTCTTGATCAGGATCACCTCCTGAGTTGATATAGCCATGTCCGTCTGTCCGTCTGTCCGTCTGTCTGTCCGTCTGTCTGTCCGTCTGTCTGTCCGTCTGTCTGTCCGTCTGTCTGTCCGTCTGTCTGTCCGTCTGTCTGTCCGTCTGTCTGTCCGTCTGTCTGTCCGTCTGTCTGTTTCTACGCGAACTAGTCTCTCAGTTTTTAAGATATCGAATTGAAACTTTGCACACACCCTTCTTCCTTTGCACGCAGTATATATGTCGGAACGGCCGGAATCGGCCGACTATATCCTATAGCTGCCATATAACTGATTGATCGGAAATGCCATAACTTTGGTGTTTGTAAAGTTAGGAAGCTGGATTTCCTATGGGTTTTAAATTTGGGCCAATCAATCCGACCTACCAATTTCATAATCAGCCGATCTATATCGTATAGCTGCCATATAACTGATTGATCGGAAATGCCATAATTTTTGTGTTTTTAAAGTTGGGAAGTTGGGATTTTTATGAATGCATCTTATAAATCATTTTGGAGAATATAATTTACAGAGTATTCTGCAAGGGTATATCAACTTCGGCTCCGCCCGAAGTTAGCTTTCCTTTCTTTTCATATAATGTATTCTTAATACTCATAAAAAGTCCCAACTTCATAACTTTAAAAACACCAAAGTTATGGCATTTCCAATCGTTCAGTTATATGGCGGCTATAGGATATAGTCGTCCGATCCTTATGAAATTTGGTAGGTCGGATTAATTGGCCAAAAATAAACTCATAGAAAATCCCAACTTCCTAACTTTAAAAACACCAACGTTATGGCTTTTCCGATCGTTCAGTTATATGGCAGCTATATGATATAGTCGACCGATCCGGCTCGTTTCCGACTTATATACTACCTGCAATAGAAAGACAACTTTTGGGAAAGTTTCAAGCAGATAGCTTTAAAACTGAGGGACTAGTTTGCGTAGAAACGGACGGACAGACGGACGGACAGACGGACAGACGGACATGGCTAGATCGACTCTCCTGGTGATGCTGATCAAGAATATTTATACTTTATAGGGTCGGAAATGTCTCCTTCACTGCGTTGCAAACTTTTGACTGAAATTATAATACCCTCTGCAAGGGTATAAAAACCTCAACTGCTTTCCTTCTAATTTCTTTTTATACAACAATAATTGAATCATTTTTTTATACTATGGGGATACTTCCAATGAAGAATAGTGTAAATTGCAAAAATCTTTCATTATTATTAGATAATTTTCTTTTATAATATCGAAATCAAATTTCTTTCGAGACTTGACCCTAAATTTTGTGCCAATCGTACAAAAATCTGACGTTCAAAAAATCAAAAAAAACAACAACTAAAAGTAATATATAGTAAATTCTAAAAAGAAAAAATACTTATCTCATGTTTTTTTTTTTATACCGCTATGCAGATCAGGTAGTTCAAATTTCATAACATTATTGAAAATATTGAAAAAAGGAGGGATAATAAAAGCTGGTACAAATATCATAAAATATTTGAAAATAATATAGTCCAGATTATATTGAAATTCGTTCTGTTTGTCGACGGAATTATTTCTTCGCCGTGAATCAAACGTTTGTCTGACTTTGCAAGGGTATAACAAATAAACAAAAATGATGAATTATTAACGTAGAAATGAGCGACTTAGACAATAATGATATTTAATGTATTCTTACTTTGAACATGAGCTAGTGTACTAGATGGGACCAACGTTGAATCGGCGGAACAGCTCCATCTGATTTTATTATGCACATCCCAATGGTAATGAAATGTTAATGTTTTCAGCGCCTGTAGTTACTATATTAGCAGATTCAGCATCTTTGTGTAATGAACTTCTGGGTTTGTTTGTTAAACATGGTTCTCCAATTGGTGTTGCGGTTGTTCTTTTAATAATATTGTCTTTGGCCTTTTTGTAGGTTACTATATAATTAATATGTTTTCAACAATGCAAAACAATGAGCAAAAAAAATAAAAAAGGAAAAATAAATTTTACGGAGCAACCAATATTGTTGAACTTAACTTTAAAATACTCTACCACTTCCACTGCAGCGTATTCCTTTTGGGCGATGCTGAGTTCCGAATTGGGAGGGGCTTTCGCTAGAAGCCAGTCCACGCCAAAAGGTCTGCAATAGACCAACATGGCTTCGCTGACTATCCCGAGTGCAATCGCCAGAAAACTTTTTGGACGGCTTAAAAATCAATTCCAAAAAATGATTTAGTTTTTTTGGGGCAGAACTAGCCCCTGATGTCTTAGCAGGTAAATTATCCAAGAGTGCTATTTCTGCTCCAGACTCTTTATCCTCTGATTGTGGTATTGCAACAGAAGTTAACTCTGGTCCTGCATTTTTTTCTGAAGCCACTGACACCTCGCTAAGTATGGTACTATCGGAGTTAGCCTGGCTCTTCCTTAAATCCGCACTTAATTGATCCGACATCAGGCTCATATTGCCTGCATTGCCAGATTGGTTCGCTTTTAAAGTCATTCGATTTACAGTCAGATTTTCCTTTGTATTACTGCTTACGTGAAGCATTACCCCAGGACGAATTGGCCAGCGCGGTGGCGATTTCGGTGCGTTACCACTGAATCGCGTGGAAGGTGGCTTTGCCAAGGCGGCTGCATATTTATCCAGTATTGAAAGGCCCCCACCCGCTTCTGTGATTTCCGGTTGATTAGATAGTACACTGGGGGTGATGTGTTGGATTGAATTGCGTATGACGGTAATGTGTTACGGGTAAAAAAGCGGTTAAGTGTATTTATTTGAAAATAAAAAGCATTTAGTAAAGTATGATAACAAAAATAGTTACATATGGTGACATGCAAACAAAGTTTACCCTATGTAACGGACAGCATGCACACATTTTTTGTTCATGCTTTGAACTCTGTGTTTAACATTATCTGTTGAAAGATCAAGTTCTTCCAGAATCAGTTTTAAGTATACACTTAAGTTGAGAAGTTCAAATGTTTGAATATAAAAAATAGTAATTTTTAATCTAAAGCAACTTATAAATATTTCTTTAAAGTCTTGCTCATAAAGGAAGTGTATCTTTTTTAACTATTTAAAGACAAGTTTAAAGCATTATTTAATTAAAAATGTGTGTAAAAGTTTGTCCTTAAAAAGTTGTTTCTAGAAATACGTTGTTGATGCATTAAATTCATTCATACATACGTATTAAATATCCATTTGTGGTAAGCTACTTATTAAATGTCATTGACACTATTAAAAATATAATAATTCCTGACTTACCTTTGGGTAGCATTTATAGAAACTTCCGTGAGATCTGTACATGTTGGTGTTGTTGTGTATGTGCGATGTTCGTGGAATTGTTGTTGAAGCACAAAATAATTAAGGATTCATGCGATTTATTAGCGTTTAATACAGCGTACAATGATGTCGCACCAGTCAATTGTGAAGCAAAGCGTAAATATGCAATAGATACATTAAGAAGTCAAGCGAAGTAAGTGGTAGGTTTTTAAGAAGTTAAGTCGAAAACAAGCCTTTTTTTATTATTATTATTTTTTTTTTGATAATATACAAAATATATAATATATTATTATATTATTATTAATTATGTGTCGGTATTAATTCTCACTTGAAAACATTTAAAACTCTTATTATTACTTTTATTTTATGTACTAATTTTAATTAGTAAATAAAACAAACATTTTTAAATTGCGAAACCCATGTAAGTCTTTAAGGGGGAAACTTAAGAAACTCAAAATATTTTAATTTTAATGGCCGGATAAATAACATACTTAAAGTTTTACCTGAACATAACAACTAAGTTTAGTCGTTTTCTAGATATCAACTGCTATTGATTTTCTGCGAAATCTGGCATATTTAAAGAAAACAGTTTCAATTTTCTCAAAAAAAAGTAAAGGTCTCAATTTTTTCAATAAGTTTGGCATAGGAAGCCAGTAATGGGGAAAAGTGAATATCCTGTAGGGTTGACGTATTTTTTCAGGGAATTACCGACATTTAAGGACAGTTTTGGTATGAGATTACTTTTACCACCAGCAAAGCTGTTTTAAGCGTAATACCAAATTGCTTGCAATATATGGTTGACGGACAACAACCATCGTATCAAAAAAACATATCTCGTGCTATTTAGTCTAGTGTGGGCAGGACAATCGAGTTAAAAAAATCGATAGCTGACTCTACAGGAAACTAGTGGAAATATGGAGAACACATTATTGAACAGAAAGTGGTAAGCTTTATTATTAAAATAAACCGATGCATCTGATTTCAAGTGAGTTGAGTTTTCGAGTTAATTATTTTGTCAGCCGAGTGTATTATTAAAATAAACCGATGCATCTGATTTCAAGTGAGTTGAGTTTTCGAGTTAATTATTTTGTCAGCCGAGTGTATCTGTCTGTCTATAAGCCTAGTACTCAGATCGAAAAACAAGTTCGCCATCGGAAAAACTTTTATCTTTCCAGTGTGATAGCATTTTTGAGAGTTCATCAGTATTGAGCGTGCTATGGTCGTACTGTCAATCAGCTGGGCTTGTTAACAAGCAGTTAAAATTCAAAAACCTTATTTGCGGGAAAGAGCCTTTAAAGGATATTCTATACAAATAAATTAGAAAACCATATAGTTTAAATTTAACAGTTGTTTTTGATAATTATTTGGTAATTATACCCGTTACTCGTAGAGTAAAAGGGTATATTGTATTCGTGCAAAAGTATGTAACAGCTAGAAGGAATCGTTTCCGACCCTATCAAGTATATATATTCTTGATCAGGATCACTAGCCGAGTCGATCTAGCCATGTCCGTCTGTCCGTCTGTCTGTCCGTCTGTCTGTCCGTCTGTCTGTCCGTCTGTCTGTCCGTCTGTCTGTCCGTCCGTCTGTCTGTCCGTCTGTCTGTCCGTATGAACTCTGAGATCTCGGAAACTATAAAAGCTAGAAGATTGGCATTTGGCATGTAGATTTTAGGAGTTCCTACGCAGCGCAAGTTTGTTTCAAAATGGTGCCACGCCCCCTTTAACGCCCACAATCGCTTATATACGATTTTAAAAATTTAAATATTTCGGAAAAGTAAAAATGCAGTTTTATTGTGTTTATCAATACCTATCGAAATGTAGAAGAAATTTTTCAAATCGGACCATTCGTTAAAAAGTTATGCGTGATCAAAGTTTCTATCTCCATCTCCCTCGCACTCCCTTTACCTGCGTAACGGGTATCTGATAGTCGGGGCACCCGACTATAGCGTTCTCTCTTGTTTTGAGATACTATATGCCGAAAGTTTTTGCAGACCATTTTTCTGTGTTTTGCCGTTAATTTTTGACCTAAGAAAAACTCTGCTCTGACAACAGACACCAAAAAAGATCAAATTTTTTAATCTTTTCGCTAGAGCCTGAATAGGCTATATGAAAGTTAAGATCTCAGGAACGCCTACTTTACGCTCGTGTTGTATCTCATGCGAGAACATTAAGAAAATATATTTCATGCTTTGGCGAACAACTAAAATACTTAAGTAAAACATAAAAAAAAAGTATATTAGTTCGAACCCAACAAATTTATCATGAACAACTTAGCTTTTTTGTTGTTCGCTTAAATATTTGCTTAAAAATATTTTTACTGATTTTTTATTGTAAATCACATTTTTTGAAATATCACTATTATTTTTTATTTATTATCCATAGATACTTACATTTATCCTGGCGCCGGCGACGACGACAAATGCATATAATTATGCAGCAAATGATAACGACGGTCAGCAACAAGCCTAATATAGCAGCAATTAATATGATAAGTGTGGTTTTTTCCCAGAGTTGCCACCATGCCAGTTGTTCTAACATTAAAAAAGAAATAAAATAGAATTATTATTTATTTTTAATTATATTGGAAATAAACATAAAAAAGTAGTCACCTAAAAAAATGCATTCAATTTGTATTATAATGTGTATGCCTAAACAAACAAAAAATATATAAATTTAAATTTCAAACACAAATTAAAAAATTATAGATCCCTAAATAATAGTTAAAGATAAAAACCATCTTAGAAGATGAGTTTATCTTGTTAAAAATTTAAAAGCTCCGAAACCAATTTTTTTTATTTACTTCACTATATTTTTTCTAGAATGGTAAGACTTTTCTTTTTTATTTTATTAAAAATATCTAACAAAATGTGGCTGAGAGCCGTGTTTAAAGCTAATTTTGATTGCTCACCAAATCTATCATGTGCGAAGCAATATCAATAGCGGCACAGAGTAAGAATCAAGATCATAGAATAAGAACTTATATAGAGGTTTTGTTTGCTCTGCCCGCACCTCTATATTGTAAGAGAACTTTTTCTGGTAAGCTACCTGTAAACACTACAAAGCGTGAAGGTGAATTAAGTTTCACAAGCCATTCGTTTTTGCATACCAAAAAAGGTTTTTTCATTTCATACGCATAGTATACGCCACCATTACGGCAAAAAAATAATGAAAAATATAATATAATAATAAATGATATTTAATCTAAGTGCGACTCAAATTTCAATCTACTTGTATGTATATGCGCAACAGTCGACTCAACCCCAAATTTCGTATTAGCTCAATCGAAAACCGTATTTACTGGCGAAGAAGATAAATTGCATCAGTAATGCAGTTTGATCAGAACTTACGGAAATTGTTAAAATTCAAAGTTATTAAAGCAAAAAATCTGGGGTAACACAAGATCTTCGAAGAGACATTAAACCAACTACAATTGTGACATGATTAAAACAGGTGCATAATTACATTAATAAATAAGTGCCACGCAAAACAGCTCAATGAGCGACGAACAAAAGAATGAGCGTAGAAGCTCAGTAAACCAAAGAAACGGCTTCGAATCTTACTTCTTAAGCCGGGAGACCGAAGTGGAAAAATCTTCGTTAAAGTGCTCCACTCGGCTCTACTGACCGTTGATAGCCAAAGGGCACGGTCTTGCTCACCCGCTCTCCTCACTCCCACTCCCACGTCATGGAGTTCGACAAAATGAGCACCAACAACTAGCAGTGCTAAATTTCCCGCAACCGCAGCAAATCCAACAGCAACAACTTCAGCAACGGCCAACATCGCGATGTCAACGATTGCAGCGACTGCAAATAAAACAAATTCTGAAAGCTCTACTGCGGTCCCGGCCACACAGACCGGAATGGAGCGCTACATTTAGATAAAGCGTAAGCTTAGCCCACAAAATAATCCAGAGAGCACAAAACAAAAATAAATCGCGTCCAGAAGACCAATGAAGAACAAGAGAGAACCAATAACAACAGATTTGCTCTTTTGGCGGAGGCTGAGGAAAACAAATCTGCGAAAGATACTCTAAAGAAACCAAAGCCTCCACCAATCTATATCAGGGAGAAATTCTCAAAAGCCCTGTTCAACAAAATAGGTGTGGTGGTCGGGAATGGGAACTTCCATATTAAGACCACTTCCGAGCCGTGTACAATTACCTGGACGAAACAATTACAGACGAAAAGACAAATTATTACACGTATAAACTAAAAAGCAGTAAGGCCTGCAAGCAGTAATAAAGGGAATCGAACCAGACGTTACCAGCACCGAGATAACATATGCCCTAAAATAAAAGGGTTTAACCGCCAAAAACGTTATTAACATTCTCAACAAAAACAAAAAGCCGCAGCAAATCTTCAAGGTCGAGCTTGAGACAAACAGCAAATTCTTGAAGAAAAACGATGTGCACCCGATCTACAAGCTGCAAAATCGATTGCACCGTCGCAAAAACGTAATCGTCCAGTGCAACGCACCAATATCCGGGAGACACACTTCGGGCCGTGCTTGCGGCAAGCGGCAGCAACGCGCCTTCAAAATGCACCGAACGGATACACTGAATCAGAGAACGCATCAAACACCACCTTCACCAAAGGTTTGCAACAAACTCCTTGCAGGCCACATCTATAAAAATGGAATCCAGTAACGGAAACTATATTGCTGCCGTCTACTGCCCGCCTCGCTTTACAATCTCGGAAGGACAATTCATGGATTTCTACAACTCACTTCTGAATCGTTTTATAGACGCAGGAGACTAAAATGCCAAACATACGAACTGGGTATCACGTCTTGTGGCTCCCAAAGGAAGACAATTTTACAATTTTTTCGGTAAAACAAAAAACATGTCTCTCAATCTAATAGGTGCCAAAACGCTTTCTAACCTTTCTTCAGACCACTCGCCCAATAACACTAATTCAAAGCCCTGAAATAATCGAACTCAAGCTGACGTCGCACAGAACTAACTGGCTTCAATACAAAAAGTGTGTGAGTTCTCACATAGAACTCGCCCCTCAACTAAATGTGGAATCGGACATCGACTGCACTACTGAAGCCCTGGATAACGCGAAGGAAGTAAAATCAAATAAATACTATAGATCCAATCAGAAAATTTAACAGCTGGTGCGAGAAAAGAGGCGCATGCGACGTGCTTGGCAGACCAGCAGATCGCCATCTTCAAAACAACGCATTAAGGAAGCCACCCGCTTTCTCGACCTTGCACTCCAGCAGCAGGCAGAAACTGCACAGCGCGGTACATCGAAAAACTCTCGCCAACCAGTAATATGGACCCTGTATGGAGCCAAAACATTTGCTTCACATCTTTAAAGTGTTTTCCAGACAAATCCTGCCACCAATTAACCCCAAAACTGCATATTTCCGAACCTCGTTTCGGCCGAACGAAATCAAAAAAGTCATTGGGCAACTAAAACCAAAACCGTCTGTCTTGTCTGTCTAGATTATTTGAAAAATGCCTTCTAACGCGCATAATACCATTTTTGAAAGCACACAATGTCTTACCGGCACACCAGTTTGGCTTTCGAAGAAACCATTAAACCATCGAGCAAGTTAACAAAATAGCATCAGGAATACGCATAGCTTTCGAGTATCGAGAATATTGTAGCGCTATATTCCTCGATGTACCAGAAGCCTTCGACCGAGTCTGGCTTCATTGTCTCATGCATAAAGTCAAAATGCATTTGCTCCTCGAGTATTTTCAGTGAGATGCAGAACAGCAACATCGGACAAATACATGATTCAAGCTGGAGTACCTCAAGTTCCTCAATACTGCGTATATCCCTACGAACGAGATACTAACAACGTCTACGTTTGCCGATGATACTGCGATCCTGAGTCGTTCCAGATGCCTCGTACCTCGGCGTCCACCGCGACAGGCGATTAACCTGGCGTAGACACATAGAATGTAAGTAGCTGCACTTAAAACTAAAAGCCAGCGGACTCCTCTGGATTATAAACGCTCGATCACCTCTAAGCCTGGACTACAAGATCCTGCATTCCAACTCAACTCTTAAGCCCATCTGGACATATGCGTCACAGCTGTGGGGGAGCGCGAGCAGCAGCAAGATAGACATCATACAGCGCGCACAATCAAAAATATTTAGAACTATCACTGGGGCACCATGGTATGTTTGGAACAATAACATCCACATAGACCTTGGCATCCTCGCAGTAAAAGACGAAATTCAGAAACAAAATGTGTCTTCTCTTCTCTCGCTCGGTGATTAACTCCGGTTTTCAGCAGAACCCGCCTGCGACGCAACGACCTCCCAACCCAGCAATAGTGTTGAGGATCGCATAACTCTATACCAGTCAAAATGACTGTTAGTTAGGTTAATATGGTAAGATTTGATACACTTATTGTTAGTCCCGTAATTAAATAATTTAACACATTTTAAATTTATAAATTTTAAAAGAAAAATTTAGAAGTTAAAAGAGAAAGTTTTCGATTGCAGCAAAAATAATGTTTATGTTGATTAAATTATATATGTTAAGGAGGGACGAAGTATATATTATAGTACAACACACTAAAATATAGTACATTATAATTTTATTTACTTACTTTTTGGCCGCACTTTATAATTTATTATTCATTCAGTTAGTTTTCCATTGAAATATTAAAACAATTTAATGAAAGAACACATTAAGGTTATAAAAGGTTATTAGTGCATAGATTAACAACTATAATAGGGTAACTAATGTTCAGTTAGAATACTTTATTTGGTATTAATCATTTCAAAAAATGGGCTGATAAGTTATATAAGTTAAGTTTTTTATGGCATTTACCTTGCCACCAAATTATAAGCGGTGAAGCAGCTGTCAAAATAAAAAATAAATGTAACTTAAATGGCAATTTCCTTAAATAAATATACATTTGAAATAATCTGTGTACCTTGCATACGTATTTTTTTATTAACTGATAATTTTTTAGTAATTTAAAGTTTTCCGCTGAATTAAGTGTTTGCGGGTGATTTTTATACCCTTGCAGAGAGTATTATAATTTCAGTCAAAAGTTTGCTAGTTTCTCACCCTATAAAATATATATATTCTTGATTAGCATCACCAAAAGAGTTGATCTAGCCACGTCCGTCTGTCAGTTCGTCCGTTTATACGCAAACTAGTCCCTCAGTTTTAAAGCTATCTGCTTGAAACTTTCCCAAAAGTTGTCTTTCTATTGTAGGTAGTATATAAGTCGGAACCAGCCGGATCGGGCGACTATATAAAATAGCTCAATCGAAAAAAAATTAAATAAGGTATAACTTTGTTGTTTTTAATTATTTTGGATTTTGTAATACTTAAGAATCACGTTAAATTAATATCGGACATTGTGAGGAGTCTTAAACTCCCCACAAATCCCGATGCAAGAGATCGGCCTAGTAACAGCGGACGAGGCGAGAAAGCCGGAGAGATGAAGGGCATCCAGGTCGACCGGGAAATATTCGGACCTTGGACCCTCATATGGCAAGGGCAACGAGGTCATACGGTGAATTGGCGGACTTCGGACCCGGATAAAGAGGACACACCGTGTCAGTGGACCTTGGATCCGAGCTCGGCGAGGGAAAAAACGGCACCTACAGCGACTATAAAAGGACGGCGCAAGCCAGGAGCGACGCATTGGCACACCAGGAGCAGCGCAGCAGCGAGCTAGGACAACGGGTAGCAACACAGTAGCAATAAGGCTATATCTTGAGAAACAATAAACCAGCACCAAACCATTTTTTTTCTGGCGTTCACCTTTGGTCACGGGCAGTCACTCAATATAAATTTGGTGGAACGAACTCACAACCTCTCTGAGCTACCCGCACGTTTACGTAGCGGTTTAACAGTTGTTCTTTTTAATTTATCGATAATTATTTGCTTATTTAAAGCTCGTAGCTGCACTTTTATTGTGTTTTTTTGTAAATTTTTGACCCAAGAACCATTTTCCTCGGAAAAGAGGCACCCCAGATGGTATTAATGTTATTTTCTCCTCACATGTAAACTCCTACGATCGACTTTTGCCGGTTTTTTGACTTTTTTCCTTCATTTTTTAAATGTTCAGTGAGAAGCGCACGCCAAAAGATTACATTTTTTTCGGTAGGGCTCACTAAAAGTTCATTCCGCGAAGAAATTTTCTGGTATTTTTTCGTCGATCTGAGTACCGAGATGAAAAAAAAGCCTGATGAAAAGTGAACGCCAGCTGTTTGCCTCTCGCTCTCTCTCATGACCGACGAACAGTTTTCGTCGATCTGAGTACTAGGCTTTAAACAGTAATTGGTTAACTGAGTAAGGGGTATCTCATAGTAGAGGTACTCAACTATATCATATCTCCTGGATATACCCATGCAGAGGGTATTATAATTTCAGTCAAAAGTTTGCAACGCAGTGAAGGAGACATAGATAAACTTTGTTTTTAAAAATTTTTTTTTATTTTTCTATGGGATTTGGTAATATTTAAATATAACGGAATTAAGGTTTTAATTAATTTAAAATCGGACAATTAAAGTCGGAACGGGATCGGCCGACTATATCCTATAGCTGCCATATAACTGAACGATCGGAAATGCCACAACATTGGTGTTTGTAAAGTTAGGAAGTTGGGATTTTCTATGGGTTTTTTTTTTAGCCAATCAATACCTACCAAATTTCATCGGCCGACTATATGCCATAACTGAACGATTGGAAATGCCATAACTTACAGAATATTCTGCAAGGGTATATCAACTTCGGCTCCGCCCGAAATAGCTTTCCTTTCTCGTTAGGGTTAATTTTGGTATAAGTATACTCTTTTTCGTGTTTTGTTTTCAGCTCGAGAGAAAGAATCTTAATATATTTCCATAAGCAAAAGAATCGTCAAATTTTGATCAGATGTTTACCAACTGTTTCATACGAATTAAAAGGAATTTCATAAATTTAAAAGCCGAAAAATCTTTGACCAATTTGTATACCCTTGCAGAGGGTATTATAATTTTGGTCAAAAGTGTGCAATGCAGTGAAGGAGACATCTCCGACCCTATAAAGTATATATGTATGTATATTCTTGATCAGGGTCGCGTCCATAGTTGATATAAGCATGTCCGTCTGTCCGTCTGTCTGTTTCTACGTGTACTAGTCCCTCAGCTTTAAAGCTATCTGCTTGAAACTCTCCCAAAAGTTAACTTTCTATTGCAGGATCGGGAGACTATATCTTATAGCTCCCATAGGAACAATCGGAGAAAACAATTTAAAAAAAAGTTATAACTTTGTTGTTCCTAATTTTTTTTTGATGTTCTTCGGGATTTCGTAATTTTTAATTATTATGGAATTACGGACTTAATTAAATTAAAATCGGATTATATAGCTGCCATAGAAACTATGGCAAAATGCAGCGCAAAATCGACATAGCTTCATTGTTTTTAGTAATATAGGCATAAAAATCGAAATGTAGTCGATTTGCAATAACTGCAAGGGTATATAAACTTCGGATTGCCGAAGTTTGCGTCCTTTCTTGTTTTTATTAATATCTGTAAATACTAAAGTACGAACTGTTTTACCCTTTCTGCGTTTGCTTATCAATGAAAAGCATATTTCCGACCCTATAAAGTATATATATTCTTGATCAGCATCTCCCGGAAAAACTAGTCCCTCAGTTTTAAAGCTATTTTGATAAAACTTATATCCACGGAGGACTATGTAATATAGCCGCCATGGTAACAAACTTTAGAATATGCAATTTTTGTAACAGATGCAAGGGTAGATGCAATTTAGGCTTGCCGAAGTTCTTTCTTTCTTGTTTCTATTAAAACAATTCAGGGAGATTACTTTTAGGCCGTCATACGAAAGTAACTAACAACAAAAAGTAAAATAAACCATTTTTTAAGTCTCTAAAATTTGAAATGATAGCTGCTTGACAATTCAACAGGGATAGTTTTGGGGCGTTCCCTCAATTGCTGGAAATTTCTGTTGAGTTTTAAACGATTCCCTGATTTCCCATTTAGGAAATAAAAAAAAAAATGTATTAAATTGTTTATATATGACTAATCAGAATTAATTATAAGGTCAAAGCTTGTAATATACGTACCAGCAACTTCAATTTCACAAAATGGTCCAGAACCAACCGTATTATTGGTCACACATCTATAAGTCCTGGAAATTGCATAGTCCTTTTGCAATACGTAAAAGCTTTTTTCAACAAATTCGTTTTTGTCACCGCTGCCCAAATTTTCAACTGTTTCATTTTCAGCTTTAATTGACCAAGAAAAATCGGCCTGTAAGATATGTAAAATAATAGGTTGGAATTTTTAATTTGTATAACCTTGCAGAGGGTATTATAATTTCAGTCAAAAGTTTGCAATGTAGTGAAGGAGACATTTTCGACCCTATAAAGTATATATATATTCCTGATTAGCATCACCAGGAGAGTCTATCTAGCCATGTCCGTCCATTTCTACGCAAACTAGTCCGTCAATTTTAAATCTATCTGTTTGAAACTTTCCCAAAAGTTCTCTTTTGGATCGGCCGACTATATCATATAGCCGTCGTAGGAACAATCGAATTTTAAAAATTATAACTTTGTTGTTTTTATTTTTATTGGTTCTTTGGGACTTAATAATATTTAAATTTGTCAATCAAAATATTTTATTTTGCTGTTTTTCTATTTATTAAAATATTCCTTTGAGATATAGTAATTATTTATTTATTTACACTGAATTACGCTTTTAGTTTTTCAAAATAGGACAACAATATCATATAGCTGCCATAGAAACGCAAAATGCAGCGCAAAATCGACATAGCTTCATTGTTCGTAGTAATAGGGTATATAAACATCGCCTTGCTGAAGTTTATTTCCTTTCTTGTTTAATTTTAAAGTTAACCCAAGCCAAGAACATAGATAACAATTGTATTGTAAATCTATTTGGAACTTGCCAATTCAATTAGTAAATTTCAGGCGCAATATTACAATGTCTGATTTAATAAAGCAGAGATGTGCCATCAAATTTTGTTTGCGGAGTGAAATTTTGGCTGCGGAAGGATGTTGATGATGTTGGCCTTTGGTGATTCTGCCATGTCCCAGAAAAATGTTTATAAGTGTTGATGACTTTGGAGCGCTCCGAACGATCATCGACGTCAACAGATGACAAACACGTCAATGAAGTGAAGTAATTAGTGCTCAAAAATCGTCGGTTGACTGTCAGAGACCTTACTGATATGATCGAAACATCAGAAGGATCTGTGAAAACCATTTTGAAAGACCATTTGAGCCTACGAAAAGTCAAATCTCGTTTGGTACCGAAAACGCTCAATTTCTGCACTCGTTCTTCGTGACCAAATCGCCAAGAATTCGACGCATATCGTTCCGCAACCACCGTATTCTCCTGATTTGGCTCCGTGTGACTTCTGGCTATTCCCAAAACTCAAGAGACCACTCCGGGGAACGCGTTTCGAGTTGATTGAGGAGATAAAAGCTTAATCGAAGAGGGCACTCATGGCTATACCGAAAAGGGACTATTTGGCATGTTTCGGGGATTTGAAAAAACGTTGGCATAATTTTTTTTTATCGGGAGGGGATTACTTTTAAGGGGATGAAATTGATTTAGGAGAATAAATAAAGATTTTTCATTTTACAAACAAATTCACCTTACTTTTTGCCCACAGTAGTAACACAGTTCAAGCATAGAAGCTAATTGGTATCAAACTTACCTCAATGGGATCTCCGTAAGCAGTACAAACAAGAGTATCCTGATCATCAATTTCCCGTCTTTCGATTTCGCATCGTGGCTTAACTGTAAAATAATTCAAGAATAAAATATTAAAATGCCTACGTATTTTACTACATTACTTACATTGCACTTTGATCACGGTTTCAGCAATGCTACTACCATGCTTATTATATGCAAAACAGGTATAGGTTCCATTGTCGTTCCGTTTCATAGCAGTATTAATAATTAATGCATTTCCATTGGCTATTGTTTTGTTCTTAAAAAGCCACATATATGAAGGTTCTGTAAATGCGACATGTAATGATATATAAAAAAAGTTAAATGGTTTAAAAACTAGCCTGGATTAGCTCGAGATTTGCATATCACACGTCCTGGAATGGTATCTTCCTGCACATAAACAATGTTTTCCGAGACGGTTGTGTTGTCAGGTGCGTCTATTGCGAAACGTATATAATTTAAATAGCTAAGCGTAATTTTTTTACTCACATTCGATGGCGAAATAAGTGCGACTCCTGATGCTAGAACCCACTGTATTATTTGTTGAGACGCAAGTATAGTTCGCATTATCAGCCTCGATATCGAACTTGGCAAGAGGCCAATTCGACATATTAAAGTGCTGAAATTGCATTTTCGGTTGTTAATAAAAACACTTATGACCAAATATCAACTGAAAATAAAATCTTAGAAAACAGACTTTAAAATCCAACCGAACATGAGTACGTTGAAAAACTATACCAAAAGCATTAGTTCGACGAACTCCTTTCGTCAGCTATGAGAGAAAGCGAGAGTTAAATAGCTTGCGGACACTTTACGTGCAATTTTCTTACCCCAGTAATAAGATCGCCGAAAAAAATACGAGAAAGTTATATAGAGCTTGCTAAGGACTAGCGAAAAAAATGACAAATTTTCTTTAAAAAAGATTTGAATGTTTTTTGATCTGAGTACTTATTTTTACATTTTAGCAAAACTTAAGTGGCTAAAACATTAAGGATCATTAGAACTCAGATCCAAACCTTAGTTCGCCAGCGGAAAAATAAAAACGATTTCAATAGAATTGCTACGGTCGCACTGTCAACCAGCTTTATTTGTGGACAAACAGTTAAAATTCGAATAACTTATTTGCACGAAAGGCCCCATAAAGGATATCCTCAAGTACCATGACAGGACAGACTTGTCTTGCCAAGGTACACAGAAATTAAAAAATTAACAGTTATTTCGTCGGGTTTCGGTAAACGAATTTTTGGCCAATGTTCATTTTAGTAAAAATAGATCTTTCGTCTATATAACCATACACGCTAAAGAGGTCGGTTCGTTACAGATGCTAAATCTTGAAAAAATAAAAAACAAATAGGTAAAATACAAGAAATGCGTCCAAAAATTGCACTTAAAAAAATACACGCATAAAAACTAAAATTAATTTTATCGCTCAAATCTAAGATAGGAGTTAAAGAAAGCTTACAAGCTTTCAAACGGAACGATTCGCCAGCAAATCGATTTTATTTGTTTTTTTTTAAGAATGGAAAAACTATGATTTTTATATCAAACTGTCATCTGTGGAGTAAATTGTCGATTTAATTTTTTAAACCATTTTATTTGCGTTCTTTTTAAAATTTCGCTCTGAGATATATGACTTTTTATCAGAACCAAACTTGACCTATTACCTAATAACATTTACAGCCACATGTTGTCAAATTTTTGTTTAAAACTTGCAACACTTTGGACCAGTCAATCGATCTCTAAATATATATTAAACCAATAGCTAACTTACTAAAATAAACTGTTATAAATGGTAATGTATTTCCAACCATTAGCTTACTAACAAGAATAAAGTATTTTAATTGCTTACTTTCGATTTTGTTTTTAAAATTTTAATTTTTTAATTTTTTAAAAATAAAAAACTTTTTTTTACATTTCTTCGGCACAATTGTCGAAGACAAACAGTATGCTAAATGATTACGGCTCGATCATCCAAGAATATTTGGTTGAACACGGAAAAAATTAAAGCATACTGATAAGGATCGGCCGACTATATATTATAGCTGCCATATAAATGAACGATCGGAAAAGCCATAACTTTGGTGTTTTTAAGGTTAGGAAGTTTGGATTTTCTATGGGTTTCATTTTTGGCCAATCAATCCGACCTACCAAATAAGGATCAGCCGACTGATTGATCGAAATGCCATAACTTTGGTATTTGTAAAGATAGGTAGTTGGTATTGTCTATGGGCTTTACAGAATGTTCTGCAAGGGTATATCAACTTCGGCTCCGCCCGAAGTTAGCTTTCCTTTCTTGTTTATCAGTGTTTTCGTAAGCAATCAAAATTTCATATCTATTCTCGGCGACAACAAATAATTGCAAATGGTGCCCTTTTCATCATCATGAAAACGTGCTGAAGTAGTTATGATACTTAAGGCTGGTAAACCTGAAGTTAATCTTGCCACTTATCGTCCGATCAGCTTACTGCCAGTGCTCTCCAAGATACTTGCAAGAGTATTTCTGAGTAAGGTACTGCCGGTAATGGACGAGGCTAGTCTGATCCAGTTTGGCTTCAGGAGCTTCCATGGAATCCCGGAGCTATACCATCCCGTGGTTCAATACATCCTGGAAGCCTTTGAAAACAAAAAGTAGGCATGTCATGCTGGATATCAAACATGCCTTTGATCGAGTCTTGCACTCTTGACTCCTGAAACTTTACGTTTTACGTCAAATGTGGAAAAGCCCTCGGTCCGATTATGTACAACGCATATACTGACGACCTCCCGGTCCTGCTGGGCCTTCCTTATCGTAGCAGATACCCCATCAGAGGACTCCCGGGTAATGCAAAAGTAACTCTACCTGCTTAACTCCTAGCGCAAAGAGAGGAATATGTCCGTCAACGGCGATAAGTTCGCACTTTTTCCGTCCGCCGTGACAAGTGCAAGGTAGCCAGATGTAGCCACTCCTAAATACCTCGGCTTCACCCTGGACAGGAGGTTCACGTGGGGACCGCATCTGCTGAAAAACGCCGCCAGGCAGAAACCTGCGCTAAAGCATTCTACTGCATGATGTGTAGAAAATCAAAACTGCTGACGTCACCGAACCTACTTATTTACAAGGCAATCATCAGGCCAATTTGGACATATGGCTTCCAATTGTGGGGCACCGCCTGTAAAACCAATATCCACATCAGGCATTCGAGAACAGAGCTCTCCGCACCGCCACCAGCGCTCACCTTCTGCACGACAACGCCACAATTCATGAAGTTTTCAGCTTCCCGTGAGTGAAGGACGAAATTAACAGAAGCATCAAGCGGTTCATGCAGAGGCTACACGACCACCCCGATTAACAGGTTGGTCAACAGTGAACGGACCAGAAGGCTGCTCATGTGCCATCCTCTTGACCTCTTTTGGGACTAACCGGACAATGCAACTTTAACTTACCATAAATGGAGAAACTAATGCCCAGTTTTTATACCCTTGCAGAGGGTATTATAATTTCAGTCAAAAGTTTGCAACGCAGTGAAGGAGACATTTCCGACCCTATAAAGTATATATATTCTTGATCAGCATCACCAGGAGAGTCGATCTAGCCATGTCGTCCCTCAGTTGTCAAAGATATCTGCTTGAAACTTTCTCAAAAGTTGTCTTTCTATTGCAGGTAGTATATAAGTCGGAACGAGCTGGATCGACCGAGTATATCCTATAGCTGCTATATAACTGAACGATCGGAAATGCCATAACTTTGGTATTTTTAAAGTTAGGAAGTTGGGATTTTTTATGGGTTTTATAATTGGCCAATCAATTCAACCTACCTATCATAAGGATCGGCCGACTATATCCTATAGCTGTCATATAACTGATTGATCGGAAATGCCATAACTTTGGTGTTTGTTAAGTTAGGAAGTTGGGATTTTCTATGGGTTTTATTTTTGGCCAACTGAACGATTGGAAATGCCATAACTTACAGAATATTCTGCAAGGGTATATCAACTTCGGCCTTCTAAGTTTCATAAGGATCGGCCGACTATATTCTATAGCTGCCATATAACTGAACGATTGGAAATGCCATTACTTAGGTGTTTTTAATGTTAGGAAGTTGGGATTTTTTATTATTCATATGACATTCTTAACCCTCAACGCACACACTGGGTGAATTTCACTTTTTCATAAGCACCAATCAGTTTTTTACGAATTAAAGTATGAAAAATTAAATTTACAACTTCACAGCTTATACCTTTTATTCTTGAGAAAATTCTCCATATTACAAAAAAAAACTTTTTGAAAATCGGACAATTACAAGTAAAGTTAGTCGAATGTGTGAAAAACACCCAGTGTGTGCGTTGTGTTAAAAAACGGAGGTGTGTGCGTTGAGGGTTAAGAATGCATCACATGAATAATTTTGGAGAATATAATTTACAGAATATTCTGCAAGGGTATATCAACTTTGGCTCCGCCCGAAGTTAGCTTTCCTTTCTTGTTTAATATAATTGTCCATGTGGGACAGTTTTAAATAGAACAAGAGAGAACGCTATAGTCGAGTGCCTCGACTATTAGATACCCGTTACTCAGCTAAACAACTTAATATAAATATGCCTTCTTGTGTTTTTTTTGTTTTTTTTGTTTAACATAATGTGAATTATAGTGACCACAGGAAAAAAGGACAAAAAGTTAAAATTATCAATTTGAATTCGGCGATCTCTTAGTGCTGGCAGCTTTACAGCACGAGCATCAGCACCAGCGCTGCTTTAGCGCAGGCAGCTTTTGTCCTGCACCAGCATACACACATACGCCATTGTTTGACTCAGACCTCCAATTTAGCTAACTTGATTTGATTTGCATAGTTCTTGGGATATAGTTCGGTATTGACAAATGAAAACCATCGCAATTTCCTTTAATAGAAATCCTTATCGAGAATTAACGTTGACTCTGTTGAGCACCTTGGCCAGCTGTTCCAAAGTAATCCGTTAGATGGCGCCATGAAAGGCGGAAATGTAGGCGCTAGCCAGGCTTAAGCGTTTAATGGGTTTTTGGGCGTTCGAGAGGGCGTGGCAAACTTTTATTAGGCCAATCGATATTTATTGACGAAACAAATTGATATGTATCAATTAAAATTTTCATAATATCATCAAAACTGTGACCACAGCTTGTGGCTTGTGGGCGTCAGAGGGGGCGTGGCACCATTTTGAAACAAACTTGCGCTGCGTAGGAACTCCTAAAATCTACATGCAAAATGCCAATCTTCTAGCTTTTATAGTTTCCGAGATCTCAGCGTTCATACGGACGGACAGACATACGGACAGACGGACATGGCTAGATCGACTCGGCTAGTGATCCTGAACAAGAATATATATACTTTATAGGGTCGGAAACGCTTCCTTCTACCTGTTACATACTTTTGCACGATTACAATATACCCTTTTACTCTACGAGTAACGGGTATAAACACTCTACTTACAAAAAATCAAATATCTTTTCTGTTATTTGGAGTAAACCTAAGAAACTGCCTTCTCGCAATATTTATCATCGCCTAAAGAACTTGCGGATTTTTGAGTCCTTAACTCATGTCTCTTTTATTATATTCGTGTCAAACAAATATTTATTAATAGAAAAGCTTTCAATTTGCAAATAAGAAGTCCAAATTGGAATTTAAGACAAATTAAATAATTTTTACTCCTTTGCAGAAGGTATTATAATTTAGTCAAAAGTTTGCAACGCAGTTAAGGATACATTTTCGACCCTATAAAGTAAATATATTCTTATATCAGGGTATAACTGCAAGGACATATAAACTTCGGCTTGCCGAATTATTTTATTTTCTTCGTATGGGAGCTATATTATATAGTCACCCGATCCGGCTCGTTCCGGCTTATATACTTACTGCAATAAAAATACGACTTTTGGGAAAGTTTCAAGCAGAAAGCTTTAAAACTGAGGGACTAGTTTGCGTAGAAACGGACGTTCGGACAGACGGACGGACGCAAAATCGACAAAGCTTCATTGTTTTTAGTAATATAGGCATAGAAATCGAAATGTAGTCGTTTTGTAATAACTGCAGGGTATATAAACTTCCTTTCTTGATTCGAGTAATTTCAGGCGAAGATTTTAATTTCATTTGATGAAATGATTGCATGAAATGTCCATCCTATAATCACTGTATATATAAAATACACCTTTAGAAAAAAGTTGACTTTTGCGGTAGCAAGTAGAATTACCTTTACATTTTTAGTTCATCGGTTCTTTTTAGAATTTGTATATAGAAGCTATTATAAATTTAGGCAAAAATTGTAACGCAGTGAGGGGAGACATTTTCATATATTCTTTAACAGCATTTGTTCTGTCCATCCGTCTTTTTTCTATGACATAACCAGGCAAGTTGGTCTAGACTTTTTGGAAAGTTTTATGGAAATAGCTTAACAAGTGAAAGACTACGCAGACGGACGAGCATCCGGGTACGGCTAGATCAACTTGCCTGGTGATCAATAATGTATGTATTTTATGGGCAATGTTTCTTTCACTGCGTTGCAAACTTTTGAATGAAATTATAATAGCAGAGTTGACAAAAATTAGACTAGGAATATTTTCAATAAAAATAAATCGTACTCACCAAAACTGATAGCATGCTTTCAAAATCGCCCGTGGCGGGGGAGGAATCCATGTATTTCTCCCTAACAAAATATCGCGAATCGTTCTTCTGTATTGGCTTACCATCCTTTAGCCATGATATGTCACAGCGCGGGACACACTCAATGCGACAGGTCAAAGTGGCATTGGATGAGGAGTGCAGTATTCCCGTATAGGGTGGCAAGTTCTTGATAAAAAACGGTGGTGCGTGCACCTCCAAGTTGACTGTAGCCATTACGCCTTTGCCCCCCTCGTTGAATGCGTAGCAAGAATAATTGGTGCGGCTGTCTAGGCCCACTGGTTCCACCGTCCAATCTTTCGTCACAATGTCCTGCAGAGGACCCCGACCGCCGCGAAGCCAACGAAATCTGTTGGGTTTTGAAACTATTTGAGCAACAAACGAAAATTTGCCCATTTTTCGGTAAAGGGCATAGGACGATGTAGAGGCATACGAATCGGATTTTGGTTGTGCCCCAGTGTAAAGAGTTAAGATTTGCGGTTTTGGCATGTATGTGGTGATTGTGAGTAATGTACAAGGGGATTGGTCTAAGTGTAAATCAATTAGAGCATGAGTTTCTTTAATTTCGTGAGCTAGGTGGGATGCGTTGGCTTTTAATGTTCGTGATGATATTTGTGACGAAGCATTGGCTTGGAGCAGTTCTTGATGTTTATGCAGCAGCAGCGCTTCGAAAGCAACGTCCGCTTCGTGCTGTTGCAGTGCTTGGACGGTATAGAAATCAATAAGTGGTTCGTGTTTGGGTTTCGTAATTTTGTGATTCTGGTTGGCTTGTTGTTTTACAAACCTATTTGAGTCTGGATAGCCAGGATCATCTACGGAGCAAGAGAATGTCACGCTCTTTTTCTTTACAGCGACAGTGGGAAAATGAGATAATGCAGCAGATCCCGGTTCATAATGTACCTGTTAAAAAAATACGTTGCAAAAAGAAATGTTAACAAAAATAACTTAACAAACCATTAATTCTTTGTCTTCACTGCGTGGACCCCAGCCGGCAGAATTGAATCCTTCACAGGAATAATTGTAAAAAAAGCCACGTCCAATACTTTCCAGTAACAGTTTGCTTGGGTCTATATGGCATAGATCCTCCTAATAATAAATAGAGTAAAGTTGTTAGATGCTTAAAAACAATGTATTTTATGGATTTTAAGACAATTATCATTTACATCTCTAATAAGAAATGTTTCTTCTTAAATATCTTTAAGTTAAATATCCCAATGAAAACAAATGTTATGAACCAAATATCCCTAAATAAAAACCAATAGGTCTGCAAGTAAAAGACCTAACCTAAATTGAAAAATTTTAACGCACTGAAAATTTAATTTCTCGCACTAAAACAGATTTTTCGAACTCTCGCAAGAACTAATAAAACTGAAACTGGGATATTAACAACAATACATTTCATCTAAAATGTATGGTTCGTCATAATTTAAGAAACAAAAAGATTATCTTTTAATACTAACGTCATTTTTACCAAAAGACTTACGTCCACCGATTTATAATTATGCTAAATTTAAGATGTTTTATCGGCCATTTTGATCTTAAAAATAACAAAATTACTTACTCTTGTTTCTTCACAGTCCGGAAGCTCCTTAAGCAGTGTAGAGTTAGCGTACCACCTCACTTTGGTGAGAATCGAAGGATTTGCATCCAAAATGTTGCAAAAAAGGGTGACGTTCGATTCATCGCTTTCCTTTACGGGACCCTCTGGTATCATTAGAATCTCGACACTTGGGACATCTACAGTTGAATATGGAAATGTAAGTGTTGTTACCAAAATATAAGATTATCTTACACTGCACGTCAAGATAAATTTTCTGATCAGAAATTCCTTTTCCAATGTTATTTGACAATTGGCAAGAATAATTTCCAATGTCTTCTTTTTCTGTAGATTTAATAACGAGAGCAACATTCTCCGAATTGCCGCCAGTGTAACGATCTGTGTCATTTACGTTTACCAAATCATCATTGCGATACCTGAATAAAAGAAGAAATAGTTTTGAATATAAGGAAATTTCTTACATGATGAAAGACAAGGAGACGACCAATGGCCGGATTTTCTTACAACTTTTTAGCTCTTTGTGTTCACATCAACAAACAAACAATTTTAACAGTTTCGGGAAATTCAAATATTTACAAAGTAACAGGACACATTACGAAAAAGGTAATTTTCTATATGGACTAAAATGTGCAATAAGAGCAATTGGTTTAATTTAGGCCCAAAGGCGTTTGTAAATATACAAATATTTCCAAAAAGCATCTTCACACAAAATATCTGAGTGCCTATTTAGCAGGTGTGATTTAGTATTTCTATCAATTGTGCCCCTATTTGAAAAGTACTACACAAAGTATCATTTTTATACGCGTGTTATACCCTTGCAGAGGGTATTATAATTTCAGTCAAAAGTTTGCAACGCAGTGAAGTAGGCATTTTCGTACCGTATACACCCTATAAAATATATATATTCTTGATCAGCATCACCAGGAGAGTCGATCTAACCTTGCCCGTCTTTCCGTCCGTCCATCCGCTTCTACGCAAACTCAATTTTAAAGCTATTTGCTTCAAACTTTCCCAAAAGTTGTCTTTCTATTGCAGGTAGTATATAAGTCGGAACGACTATATCATATAGCTCCCATACGAACAATCGGAAAAAAGAATTAAAAAAAATAAAATTTTTTTGTTTTTAATTTTTTTTTTGTTCTTTGGGATTTCGTAATATTTAAATATTATAGAATTACGATTTTAATTAAATTTAAATCGGACAACAATATCATACAGCTGCCATAGAAGCGATGGCAAAATGCAGCGCAAAATCGACATAGCTTAATTGTTTTTATACCCTTGCAGAAGGTATTATAATTTTGGTCAAAAGTGTGCAACGCAGTGAAGGAGACATCTCCGACCCTATAAAGTATATATATTCTTGATCAGGATCGCCTCCTGAGTTGATATAAGCATGTCCGTCTGTCTGTTCCTACGCGAACTAGTCTCTCAGTTTTAAATATATCGAATTGAAACTTTGCACACATCCTTCTTTCCTCTGCACGCAGTATATATATATATTTTATGCTGGTCCAAAATGAAATGTTTCAATAATCCGACCGAGAGCCCAACGATTGGATGTGAAGCGCTCATCCTGGCAACCAGTGCTTCTAGAATTGCTAAACTAAATGCTGTCAGTTACACTATCGGTTTTCAGTTGATTCTTTTGGCAGGTCGAGAAGAGAGTCCTCAACTAAGAAGTGACCTGCATCGTTCACATACATTTCACGTTCGAGCTCATTGACTGTCAATAGGTGATCTTGCACTTCCTCTTACGATAGACTTATAGCCAAATACGGGGCACAGCTCATGTCAAGCATCGGCGTGCAACAAGCATACTCCTAAATCTGGTCGCTGTCGTCTGGTTTCCACAAAATCCTTTTTAATTTGGGCATATACATTGATTTACTTAGACCTTTTCTCAAAAGTCACCAATAAATGCGAGTTTTATTGCCACCCAGTTAATTAGTACCGCTGAAAGCTCCATGTGCAATTTCGATAACAATCTGTGGCTCCCCCGGCTAGCCTGAGTGTCTAGTTTCAGCAAATTGTGGTAGAACCTTTTTCACTTGACCCAACTCAAATATTTGAGAATGCTCTGTAAATAGACTTCCTTCAGGTGGGCATTGTTCGGTATACGCTTGTCTAGCTGGCAAAGCCCTTTAAAAGCACCTTGATACGACGTTGCACTTACTAATTTGGCATCCCTGTATTTAGCCGCTCATTTTATAAGACTTTTGAATCCTCATCTTACCAATATAATTCCAACAAGAAAGGAAACCTAACTTCGGGCGGAGCCGAAGTTGATATACCCTTCTGTAAAGCCCATAGAAAATCCCAACTTACTAACTTTAAAACACCAAAGTTATGGAATTTCCGATCGTTCAGTTATATGGCAGCTATAGGATAATCTTTAATCTTCTGAAGATTGGGTCTCCGTCGAAACGCAGCCAAATTCAACAACTCGTTTTGTTGTTGGGATCCAGAGTACTAAGCACTTCTTTATGAAAATGTTAATAGATTCAGACACCTTTGGTTAGACTGGATGATTCTTTTCCAAAATGGAACACATTCCATATGCCGGAATAAAAGCTCACCGAAAAATAATTTATACTACATATACATTCTAACCGAAATAATTTGCGTGTCACTCTCGATTTTTATGTTGCTTGATCAAAAATTAAAAATTGGGAAATCAAATATTATTGTTTGCAAGACATACAGTAAAGAGCACGATTTCAGTGCAAAAATTTCACGGAAGAAAAACTTGCGCAATAACGGGTAAAAAAGGACATTTTTTGGAAAGTGTTAAATAATGTTGAGTGTGTGAATATTTCTAATAAAATTGTAATTTTTGGTGTAATATTCAAAAGATTAAAAACCATTTAGATTTAAAAATAAAAATGTTTTTTCATGTTTTTAAAACCATTTAAAATATTATAGTATTTCAATCGGAAGATTGCTAATAAGTACTCAAAAAGTACCTGGTAAGGTCTGCATATCGGAACGAAGTGCATATCGGCATAATCTAAAGGAAGCTTGTAAATACACATTTAAAATCCTTAGGTATCATTTAAATGATACTATAAAATATTGTCGGCAAATATATCGGTGACAAGGCTTCTAAAGGAACATGTTTTACAAAGCTCGTTTTAAGGTGTTTACTATATTTGAGTTGAAAGCTATAATAAATTTGCCATGCTTTCCTCCCCCTACGTAGACTTTTCATTCCCTTGCAAAGCGTTTTATAATTTCAGTCAAAAGTGTGCAAATACTTGGATTAGGATTTTACCATTACGCATTAATCCGTAACAATAAATTGGCAAACTTCGAATTTCCCAAGCCAGATTCAGTTTATTATTGTTTTGTTCTAATGAACTCAAAACGATACATAAGTTCAACAAAATAAGTATGTTTCAAAGATTAGGATTTCAATTTAGACGATTTAGCATATGTTATTGAAAAACAAAATGTTGTTACTAAACTTGAAATAAGACAAAAAGCCGGTGGAATTATGAAAATATGCTATTAACCTTGCAGAAAATATCTGTTGGTCAGATATATTGGTCTGTACTTACCATTCAACTTGGGTTAGAGAAGCAGGATTTGCAACATATCCACAATTAAGAAGAACTATTTGACTTGTATTGGCAATTAAATCAGATGGACTGACTTTTACAACCGGGGGATCTATTGAAGAATACGTTTTTATTATTATTATATTTACAAGCAGTGCTGTGTTGATTAAGGAGAAGTTAAAAGAATCTTACAGAATACTAGTGCAGGACTCACTATACTGGTAAAAAAAACTGGTAATTTATTTGATCTAATCCTGTATACCCTTGCTTAAAGATCCGGTAGTCGACTAATTTTAAAAATTTGTAATGGTACTTCAATGTTTTGTTAGTTTATAAAGCCAGGAGCAAAGTAGAATGCATTTTTCTCGACCAAAATTGTAATTTTTGGCGTAAATTTCAAAAGTTTTTAAAACATTTAGATTTAAAAAAAAGTTTTTTCATGTTTTTAAATCGAATGATTGCTAATAAGTATCTTACTTGGTACTAAAAAGTACCTGGTAAGACCTGCATATCGGAATGTAAGTGAAAGTCTTGAAGAAGTAATTGTAAGTCAAAATATTATAAAGGAAGCTTGTAAATATTTTTTTTATTCGATACTGTCGGCACATATATCAGTGGCAAGGCTTGTCAAACAACATGTTTAACTATATTTGAGTTGAAAGGTATCATAAATTTAATTTAAATAAAATTAAATGTTTTTTTTTGTCCTTTCGGGTTTGGTATTATTTAACACGTTGAGGACGGCGCAAACAAACCACCACTTTGCTTAAAATGTTTTAAAAAAACTCATAAATATTAATAAATATATTTAAAAATTTCTTTTGAAACCAAATAGCTTTATTTTATTTAACAAAAAATTGTTCTGAATCAAAACCGGCGTGACCCACAGTGGGTCTTCAGCCAGATGAAACATTAATTCGTGACCCACCGGTGGGTCACGCCGTCCTCAACGAGTTAAATATTATGGAATTCCGGTTTAACTAAATTAGAATCGGACATCTATTTCATATAGAAAAATAAAAAAATTTACAAAAATAAAAATGAAAAAAAATTTAACTTTGCATTTTTTTATTTAATAAAAATTTTCTTTGAGATATAGTGATTATTTATTATATCAGAATTACGCTTTTAGTTTTGTTAAAATCGGACAACAATATCAAATTGCTGCCATAGAAACGATGGCAAGATGCAGCGCAAAATCGACATACCTTCATTGTTTTTAGTAATTAGGGCATAGAAATCAAAATGAAGTCGTTTTGTAACAAAAAAATGTTATTATTTTTGACATATTTGAAATCTTAGAAGAGTTTCTTATAAAATGGTGTCTCAAGAGCATTTTTGCAACTGCATCGCCCTACGCGGTTGCTCGGTACCGTAGTGGAAGCGTGATGAATTTCAAGTAATGAGCTCAGGGCAAATAACTATTTATTTACTAAGACCAACAAAATCTACAAAAATGAAAGAAAAAAGGGAAAGATTGCGCGAGGTTCTTTCGGAAGTGAAGCTCGGAACATGGAATTGAAGAAACAGGATAGATATACTTACATAAAACTTCCAATGTTAGAGCTGATGAAATTGGTTTTTCTCGATTGATTTGCAAAACAACGTTTTCAGCCTCACAGCGAAAACCACGGTCATTCTCAAAGCGAGTTGCAATAAAAATTAGTTCTGATTGGGTGTGATAAGTGCCATCATTTTTTTCAAACTATGGAAAAATAATGTTAGGCGGAAATATTAATGTTAATATTATTATTATAAAACGATTATAAAACGTATTTTTACCGCTTTAATCCGAATTTCAGTTAGGTCATTTTCATCAGCACTTATTAAGTTAGTTGAATTATACCATGTAAGATTTACAGCTGGGCGAGCGCCGTGAATCTAAAAATATAAAATAGTACATTAATTCAAACAAATATATAGTAATATTATAGCCAGAAAAAACAATTTTTTACAATTTTTTATCGTTCCTATGGCAGCTATATGATATAAAATTGTAAATATCTCGGAGTATATTGGTATATATGCTTAAAAATATCGAATTATACTTTTTTTCTGTCCAAAATATCAAAAAAATCTTTGTATTGATTTCAAGACATAGGTACCCAAAAAGAGAACCCATTAAATTTGTTTGTATAAGTGAGCTTTATATATTTTTAGGTTTTTGACATTTTGGCTCTCTTTTGCTCTCTATGTTTTTGTCGCGTGAATTATTAAATTAGGCCAGCAGCTTCCGAAGCCGGGGTATATACAGTGGCTCACAGCTTATTTAAACTTGAAATTCTAACTCATATAGGTGGCAAACAATACGGAATATGGACAAAATGGGAGTGCAGTTATGTTTGAAAGTATTTTGGCATTTATTAGGGCACTTCAATAATAATAAAACTCCATTAGATAACACATAAAACTAAAAAAAACTAAAAATACTGACTTCTTTTATGTCACAGCTTATTTCGTGCAGTTCATTCAACTTAACTTTTTGTTACTAATTTTACAGCTAATATTTTGTGTGTACTCCTTTCTGGTTCAGAACACCTCTGAGACGATTTCCCATGAAGGAAACTTCCTTTTTTTTGGTTTCCACTGTAATTTTTTCCCATTCTTGCAAGATAACACTTTTTATACCCGTTACTCGTAGAGTAACAGGTAGAAGGAAGCGTTTCCGACCCTATAAAGTATATATATTCTTGTTCAGGATCACTATCCGAGTCGATCTAGCCATGTCCGTCTGTCTGTCCGTATGAACGCTGAGATCTCGGAAACTATAAAAGCTAGAAGATTGGCATTTTGCATGTAGATTTTAGGAGTTCCTACGCAGCGCAAGTTTATTTCAAAATGGTGCCACTCCCCCTCTGACGCCCACAAGCCACAAGCTGTGGCCACAGTTTTGATGCTATTATGAAAATTTTAATAAAAGTTTGCCACGCCCTCTCTAACGCCCAAAAACCCATTAAACGCTTAAGCCTGGCTAGCGCCTACATATCCGCCTTTCAATAGCGCCATCTAACGGATGACTTTAGAACAGCTGGCCAAGGTGCTAATTCGAGCGGCGAAAAACATACAAGAAGGCATATTTATATTAAGTTGTTTAGCTGAGTAACGGGTATTTAATAGTCGAGGCACTCGACTATAGCGTTCTCTCTTGTTAGGTCTTTATTGCTACACACATCCTGTTCCTTGTGTGGACTGTGCTGGCGTAATGACCACGAGAGGTCAGTTCCAGACAAGCCAAGTCTTCATGCTTAATTGTAGCAACAAAAAAGTTAAGTTGAATGATCTTCACAAAAAAAGCTGTGACATAAAAAAAAGTCAGTTTTTTTTATTTTTTTTACTTTTAAGTGTTATTTAATGGAGTTTTATTATTTTTAAAGTGTCCTAAGAAATGCCAAAAAACTTCCAACCATACCTGCACTTGAATCTTGTTCATATATATGAGTTTGATATTCAGGTTTACGTCTGCACGAAATAAGCTGTGAGCCACTGTACATAATACATATTTAAGAAAAAAAAAATGTTTGTTTCCTATGATAACATAAAAAATATTGAAAACGCAACGTTAGGCCGAAAATCTTTCGCAGAAAATGTCGAAAAATGTAATAAAAAGATACAAAGCCGAAATCGTTTGGTTAACATTTTAAAGGTAATTATTTTTAATATTTATAAATTCAAAACGATTTTATCTTAGACTAATTTGCGGTATCTGAACACTCTGCAAACATTTCTTTGGATAATTGAATCTACACATTTTTTCTAGCGTTTTTAGAGACCTCTGTCAAGTAGTTGTTTGAAAAATGAAAAATGTCTTAGAAATGCAGGTTTAAAGCGAAAATGTATTAACAAAAACAAGGTTTTCACATTTTTTCTCTTGTATTATTGTTATAGTAGGCATTAGCTATAATTATTCATAAAAAAGTACCGTATTTCAGCATAAATCATAACAAACGAAGACGGAAGCTATCTTCGGCAAGCCGAAATTTTAATACCCTTGCAGAATTTGCCGAAATTACTAAAAATGAAAAAGTAGCGAAAGGAATAAGGTATATTGTTCCTATGGGAGCTATAGGATATGAACGTCCGATCGTCACGCGCTTTTACCCTGATCAAGGAATGCATAAAAAAATACGATTTGAAAAGATTCATGTCAATAGCTTATATACTGCGCGAAATATCCTAAAAATCATTAAATTTTAACCGATTTTACCCTATTGTTCCTATGGGAGCTATAGGATATAGACGTCCGATCGTCACGCGCTTTTACCCTAATCAAGGTATGCATAAAAAAATACGATTTGGAAAGATTTATGTTAATTGCTTATATACTGTGCGAAATATCCTAAAAATCATTAAATTTTAACCGATTTCACCATATTGTTCATATAGGAGCTATAGGATATAGACGTCCGATCGCCAAGCGCTTTTACCCTGATCAAGGTATCCATAAAATAAAAAGATTTAGAAAGATTTATGTTAATAGCTTTTACACTGCGCGAAATATCTTTCATTCTTCCAAGTTATATCCGATTGTTCCTATGGGAGCTATAGGATATAGACATCCGATCGGGGCGGTTTTAAAACTTCTTCTAAAAACTCTGCGTACACATGTTTTAGGACGACTGTGAAAGTTTCAGATCGCTAGCTTTTAAACTGAGCTCGCAAACGGTATTGAAACAGACGGACGGACGGACAGGCGGACATGGCTATATCGAATCCTCTATTGATCCTGATCAAACGTCTCCTTCACTGCGTTACAAACTTCTGACCAAAATTATATTACCCTCTGCAAGGGTATAAAAACGTAAAAAATAAAAAAAAAACAAAAACTCCCTGTCCATTAATTGATTGCAAAACGCAAGCACAATGTTAACAAGAAAGGAAAGCTAACTTCGGGCGGAGCCGAAGTTGATATACCCTTGCAGAATACTCTGTAAATTATATTCTTCAAAATTATTTATAAGATGCATTCTTAATATTCATAAAAAATTCTTCAAAAAAAACTTCCTAACTTTACAAACACCAAAGTTATGGCATTTCCGATCGTTCAGTTATATGGCAGCTATACGATATAGTCGTCCGATTCTCATGAAATTCGGTAGGTCAGATTGATTGGCCAAAACTAAAACCTAACTTTACAAACACCAAAGTTATGGCATTTCCGATCGTTCAGTTATATGACAGCTATAGGATATAGTCTGCCGATCCTAATGAAATTTGGTAGGTCGGACTGATTGGCCAAAAATAAAGCCCACAGAAAATCCCAACTTCCTAACTTTACAAACACCAAAGTTATTTCCGATCAATCAGTTAAATGGCAGCTATAGGATATAGTCGTCCGATCCCGGCCGTTTCGACTTATATACTGCGTGCAAAAAAAAGAAGGGTGTGTGCAAAGTTTCAATTCGATATCTTTAAAACTGAGAGACTAGTTCGCGTAGAAACAGACAGACGGACATGGCTATATCAACTCAGGAGGTGATCCTGATCAAGAATATATATACTTTATAGGGTCGGAGATGTCTCCTTCACTGCGTTGTACACTTTTGACAAAAATTATAATACCCTCTGCAAGGGTATAAAAATTCGGATCTGTCCAACGCCTTTGGATGAAATACAACCCCATACCATTACAGAAAGCTTGCCAAACTTTACTGTGTATTATATTCTATTATATTCTTCTGATGGAATGCTGTGTTTGGCTTTCTCCAAACTTTGCTGGGTCCATCGTGATAGTAAAACAATTTTTAGTTTCGTAACAAAACATTATGTTGTCCCAGTACTCAGCCGGCATGCTAGCGTGGGCAATAGAAAAGTGAAGACGTCTTTCTATGTACATATATTGCTAGCAGAAAGCATGGGCTTCTTTCTGGCTACATGTGATAAATACTTGTGTTTAAGTCCAATGCCAACTGTCTTAGTCGCGTTTGCGGATTTAAGTCAATTTGTTTGATAATTATACCCGTTACTCGTAGAGTAAAAGGGTATATTATATTCGTGCAAAGGTATGTAACAGGTAAAAGGAAGCGTTTCCGACCCTATAAAGTATATATATTCTTGTTCAGGATCACTAGCCGAGTCGATCTAGCCATGTCCGTCTGTCCGTCTGTCTGTCCGTCCGTATGAACGCTGAGATCTCGGAAACTATAAAAGCTAGAAGATTGGCATTTTGCATGTAGATTTTAGGAGTTCCTACGCAGCGCAAGTTTGTTTCAAAATGGTGCCACGCCCCCTCTGACGCCCACAAGCCACAAGCTGTGGCCACAGTTTTGATGATATTATGAAAATTTTAATTGATATGAATTTGTTTCGTCAATAAATATCGATTGGCCTAATAAAAGTTTGCCACGCCCATTCTAACGCCCAAAAACCCATTAACCGCTTAAGCCTGGCTAGCGCCTACATTTCCGCCTTTCATGGCGCCATCTAACGGATGACTTTGGAACAGCTGGCCAAGGTGCTCAACAGAGTCAACGTTAATTCTCAATAAGGATTTCTATTAAAGGAAATTGCGAAGGTTTTCATTTGTCAATACCGAACTATATCCCAAGAACTATGCAAATCAAATCAAGATAGCCAAATTGGAGGTCTGAGTCAAACAATGGCGTTTGTGTGTATGTATGTAAGCATATACATATGTATGTATTTACATTGTACACAGTTGCAATTGCCCGGCAAAGATAACACCTTTCAAAGAAAGCTATTCGCTATACCCGTTACTCGTGTTGTGCAAACATTTAGACTTTAATATACATAATACTATTTAAGAATGTATGTATGTGTTTAGCCAATATAAGTATGTATGTTTAATATTTCTAGTCAATTTATTGCACTCAAAAACATAAACACAAACACAGCTGCTGGTGCAGGACAAAAGCTGCCTGCGCTAAAGCAGCGTATAGCAGGCATATTTATATTAAGTTGTTTAGCTGAGTAACGGGTATCTAATAGTCGAGGCACTCGACTATAGCGTTCTCTCTTGTTTTTGAATGATCCCGTCTGGTAAGCTTTTCTGGTAGGCCTCCAGAGTCGGAATGCCGCAGCCGATTTCTTATTTGGTATATTGTCCTTAATTTAATATCAAAAGTTTCTGCAAATTGTTTTGCCGATTTACCCTTGTAATAGGAATGAATGATTGAAAATAAAAGGGAGCAAATTTACTTAACCGTAGATTTTGTATGCGTCTCTTTGTGCCTTGTGCTTGCATGTTGCAAAGAATTAATTGACCGCCGAATATTTGATGATTATTTGTTACAGGGACTGAAACCGATTGGAATACCGGTTCCGATTCCGGTTTCGGTTCCTATAAAAATCTGTTAGCGGTAACGGTTCCAATTTAGGTTCCTAAGAAAATTAAAATTTCGGTTTCGTTCCGATTCCGGTTCCGTAAAAAGGAAACGGTTCCGGTTTCGGTACCGGTACCGGTTCTCTTCAGTTTCACTCAATTTCACTCAACGCAGTTTCAGCATCACCAGGAAAGTCGATCTAGCCATGTCCGTCTGTCCGTCTGTCCGTCCGCCTGTCTGTCCGTCCGCCTGTCTGTTTTAAAGCTATCTGCTGAAAACTTTCCCATAAGTCGGAGAGTTCAATTTTTATTGCGAAATCTTCAACATAAAGTTAAGTTTCTTCGAAATTTTACATATTGCAATCAATTACTCGACAAACTGTATGTTCATCTGCTTTAATAATCATTACTTACATCACATGTTAAAACCACTTTGCTGCCTTGTACTGTATGATGTTGCACTCCATTAATTTCAATACTTGTAGGCCGTACTGTTAATAAGAAAAAGAAAAAATAACAGCTTGTTATTCAAACACGAATATTTTGTTAAATTTATGAATTATCAGGAAATGTAAAATGTAAAGACTAAATGCGCCTTTATTTGTCCTTCTAAGAGCTATTTCTCGTACCTCTGCCAAAATTCTCGGACAGAGCTGGTTTTCTGAAAGCTAACATTAACAAGTAACCAGAATCCCTGTTAAGTCTTTTTCGGCTCTACAAAATAATAGTGAATTTTAGAAGCCAGATGGAGAAGATTGAATCAAGATTTGAGCTTATGTGGCTGGCAGCAGTCTGTAATGCTTTCTCGTTTAAATAAATTACAGACGCCGAGAAAAACGATCTGCTTTCGCGACAAGTTAATCTGGTCTTTAAATTTATCGGACAGATAGCTGTCTGGGACGTTGACAGGAACACAAGACCCCAGCCTAGGAAACACAATCATAAATTTGATGTTAAGGTAATGACAAAAAAGCTGATTCTTATCATATCTTTGTTTATAACAATATACAAAATTAACTATATTATTGGTTCCATTTTATTCAAATACCTTGTAAATCCACGCTAAATTTAGTAACGGTTGTGTTTGGTATGGCTGCAGATGTCACGCGGCATTCAAAATCTTGAGCAAGATCTTCGCGGGACAATGTCCAATCCAGCTCGAGTGTTGACGTATAAAGACCATCGTTTAAATCATGAGTGGGGGAATCTGTAGGAGTCAAAATACAGTATGAACAAGCAATTGGTATTGCTATACGTTATTTCAACTTGTGTCAATCGGGTTTGAATTACTTCTATTTCGACCAGGTATAGTTACAGTTATCATTTTTATAATAAAGAAACCCTGTAATTTATTGGTAAAAAAAAAGCTTTTGATATTTATTTAAATGTTATCGAAGACTTTTAAAATAAACGTCAAATATCAAAGCAGGGACTTTTATTATTGTGATTAATCTAAGGGCAACTTTTATCTGTAAGCTTAAAAAAAAGATTTTTTGAATTTTTTTTTGATTTGTTGCAAGATGTTGGATCAGTTTATATATTTAAGTGTATATATGTTACTCAATTAATGAAATAAATAAATAATAATAATGAAACAAAATAAAAACGATAGGGCCAAAATAGATCAATTTCGTTTCAAGATTTCTTTTTCAGTTTTTTTAATTAATTTCCTGTTTTCTGTCAAATTGTTGTTTTTATGCATATGACTATATATTTTGTCTGACATACAGAACGTTTGGTACAACGCAGTTCAAAAGGTGTTTGCACAATCGCAACAGTAAATCTGGCGAATTGGATGACTGATTTAATAACTGTCATAACAATGATCCGATATTAATAATCGATTTCAAGCTTTAATAACAAAATAAACAAATATTATAAATACTCACAAGTTGTTAGTCGCTTGGTTCCGCGGAACCATCCCACCTCTGGTTGTGGGCGGGTGTTCTTCACAGTACATGTTGCTTTGAGTGACTGACGTTCCTGCATGGGTCCCACGATGCTGCCGTTCTCGATTCGATCCCCTTTGGCATCCAAAATAACAACCTCAGTGGGTGGCACTAAATACGTGTGTGTTTAAGATCCGGCATATATAAGAAAGTTGGTCGGTTTGTGTTGTTTGAATGTAAGTGCCGTTTAATTTTTAGAGGGTAGAAATGTTTAATAAAAAGTATAATAAATGATTTTGTGTTGAATACAAATAACAAAATTGTTTAAGAAATATAGTTTAAAACAAGAGAGAACGCTATAGTCGGGTGCCCCGACTATCAGATACCCGTTACTCAGGTAAAGGGAGTGCGAGGGAGATGGAGATAGAAACTTTGATCACGCATAACTTTTTAACGAATGGTCCGATTTGAAAAATTTCTTCTACATTTCGATAGGTATTGATAAACACAATAAAACTGCATTTTTACTTTTCCGAAATATTAAAATTTTTAAAATCGTATATAAGCGATTGTGGGCGTTAAAGGGGGCGTGGCACCTTTTTGAAACAAACTTGCGCTGCGTAGGAACTCCTAGAATCTGCATGCAAAATGCCAATCTTCTAGCTTTTATAGTTTCCGAGATCTCAGCGTTCATACGGACGGACAGACGGACAGACGGACATGGCTATATCGACTCGGCTAGTGACCCTGATCAAGAATATATATACTTTATAGGGTCGGAAACGCTTCCTTCTAGCTGTTACATACTTTTGCACGAATACAATATACCCTTTTACTCTACGAGTAACGGGTATAATAAACTAAAACTATTAATACCAACGATTTATTTGTTGTTTAAAGTAAAATAAATTAGAAACAACTAATTCAAGACTTAAATAAAAATTTTGTAAGAGATATTAATAATTTAATTGAACTATTTATTTTGTCTCAATTAGTTCACTAAGATTATTTGCTTTATGAAAGTTTAAAACTAAACACACCCAATATATATATATATATATATATGGTTGGTTATTGGTTAGTTATGAAATTTATTTACCAATATTTTCTACGTTTTTATCACGTAGATATTTTATTTATACCAGAAATATAAAATAAATTATCACAATTTAAATGGGTGCAATTCGAGTCCATATGAATATTGGTTTTAGAAATTCGCAATTGAATATAAAATAAGAAAATTAATTGTGGTTCAGAAATGAGATATTTGTTATTTTGGTGATTTTTCATATATTTCGAGCAATTTGATTAAATTTCAGTAGTTATGGGTTATACGAATTACAAGGAGTTTCCATGTCGATGTTGACGATCGGTTTGATACAGTTTGTGTTATTTTTTTTAAGAAGTAAATTAGTTTGGATTAATATTTTTATGAGTTTTGACGCGTGTAAATATGAAAGAAAGAGAAAGAGAATGGTTAACGGTAAGGAGGTTGGGAGTCAAAGGTACATTGAATGATAATATAATAATTTGGGTTTAAGACAGATTGCGCTAACCAAGTTGGAAATTACAGCCTGGGATGAATACAAATTACAAAACAATTTATCAGTCTAGTACACATAAGCCTCGTAAACGGCAAATTCGTTAATAAATACTAAGCCACTTCTAATAAAAGTAAGTAGTGTAACAGTGGTTAGCTAAAGGAAGCTTTAAAATCAAAAAACCGTATAACACTTAAAGTTTAAAACCTGCTTTTGAAAACGGGAATATGGTACATTTTTTCATCCTTACTGCAAAGTGCATAAGACGAATGAAAATAAACAGATAAATACAATTTTCTCGTGCGCACACTTTAACGGCCTCTTAGACATTGACGCATCAGCATCAATGGCTTAAAAGCTTAATAAGTCTACTATTGAGAACATACAGATTTTCGAATTAATACCTAATAACAAAATTGAAAACTAAAATATTTTTCCAAAAAAAAATTAAAGGACCAAATGTCCATCTCCCCTTTGATGGATGATGTGGTGACCTAGATTCACTTTCGATTTTTATACCCTTGCAAAGGGTATTATAAATTCTGTCAAAAGTTTGCAACCCAGTGAAGGAGACATTTCCGACTCTATAAAGTATATATATTTTTGATCAGCATCACCAGGAGAGTCGATCTTGCCATGTCCATCCTTCCGTCTGTCCGTCCGTCCGTTTCTACGCAAACTAGTCGCTCAGTTTTAAAACTATCTGCTTGAAAGTTTCCTAAAAGTCGCCTTTCTATTGCAGGTAGTATATAAGTCGGAACGAGCCGGTTCGGGCGACTATATCATTTAGCTCCCACAGGAAACATTGGAAAAAACAAGAAAGGAAAGCTAACTTCGGGCGGAGCCGAAGTTGATATACCCTTGCAGAATACTCTGTAAATTATATTCTCCAAAATTATTCATATGATGCAACTTAATACTCATAAAAAATCCCAACTTTCTAACTTTAAAAACACCAAAGTTATGGCATTTCCAATCGTTCAGTTATATGGCAGCTATAGGATATAGTCGGCCGATCCTTATGAAGTTTGGTAGGTCGGATTAATTGGCTAAAAATAAAACCCATAGAAAATCCCAACTTCCTAACTTTACAAACACCAAAGTTATGGCATTTCCTATCAATCAGTTATATGGCGGCAATAGGATATAGTCGGCCGATCCTTATGAAATTTGGTAGGTCGGATTGATTGGCCAAATATAAAACCCATAGAAAATCCCAACTTCCTAACTTTACAAACACCAAAGTTATGGCATTTCCGATCAATCAGTTATATGACAGCTATAGGATATAGTTGACCGATCCCGGCCGTTCCGACATATATACTGCGTGCAAAGGAAAGAAGGGTGTGTGCAAAGTTTCAATTCGATAGCTTTAAAACTGAGAGACTAGTTTGCGTAGAAACAGACAGACGGACAGACGGACAGACGGACAGACGGACAGACAGACGGACAGACGGACAGACGGACATGGCTATATCAACTCAGGAGGTGATCCTGATCAAGAATATATATACTTTATAGGGTCGGAGATGTCTCCTTCACTGCGTTGCACACTTTTGACCAAAATTATAATACCCTCTGCAAGGGTATAATAATTCAAAACAAGAAAGGAAAGCTAACTTCGGGCGGAGCCGAAGTTGATATACCCTTGCAGAATACTCTGTAAATTATATTCTCCAAAATTATTCATATGATGCATTCTTAATACTCATAAAAAATCCCAACTTCCTAACTTAACAAACACCAAAGATATGACATTTCCGATCAATCAGTTGTATGGCAGCTATAGGATATAGTCGGCCGATCCTTATGAAATTTGGTAGGTCGGATTGATTGGTCAAATATAAAACCCATTCCGACATATATACTGCGTGCAAAGGAAAGAAGGGTGTGTGCCAAAGTTTCAATTCGATATCTTTAAAACTGAGAGAAACAGAAAGACGGACAGACAGACGGACAGACGGACAGACGGACATGGCTATATCAACTCTGGAGGTGATCCTGATCAAGAATATATATACTTTATAGGGTCGGAGATGTCTCCTTCACTGCGCTGCACACTTTTGACCAAAATTATAATACCCTCTGCAAGGGTATAAAAATGATAACTTTGTTGTTTTAAACTATTTTTTTTTCTTTGGGATTTGGAAATATTTTAATATTATGGAATTACGGTTTTAATAAAATTAAAATCGGACAACAATATCTTATAGCTGCCATAGAAACGATGGCAAAATGCAGCGCCAAATGGACAAAGTTTCATTGTTTTTAGTAATGCAGTAGAACCCCGGTTAGCCGGCCTTCGAATATCCGGCCCTGCGTTATCCGGGTTACTGAATTACAGATTTTCTTAAACCTCAGCAGTGACATGCCCTTTATATTCAGCTATGTTTTGTATACCAAATATTAGACTATGTCAATACATTTCCCATTTTTTATACCTCCTACGACTAAACTTGATTTCACCTTTCAAAATAAGTAGAAATAATTGAATTTTTTTTAATCCTTTATGTCTTCCTTGCTATCCGAATTTTCGATTATCCGCAGCACCCTTCTCCACATTACCTCGGATAAACGGGGTTCTACTGTATAGGCATAGAAATCGAAGTGTAGTAGATTATATAAACTTCGGCTTGCCGAAGTTTGCTTCCTTTCTTGTTATGCATATATTACTTAAAACAAGAGAGAACGCTATGGTCGTGTGCCTCGACTATTAGATACCCGTTACTCAGCCTTCTTATATGCTTTTCGCCGCTCGAATTAGCACCTTGGCCAGCTGTTCCAAACTCATCCGTTAGATGGCGCTATTGTATTGTGCCATCTACGCCAAGACATTGGTACCACGGGCCATGAAAGGCGGAAATGTAGGCGCTAGCCAGGCTTAACCGTTTAATGGGTTTTTGGGCGTTAGAGTGGGCGTGGCAAACTTTTATTAGGAGAATCGATAGGTATTGACGAAACAAATACGTATCAATTAAAATTTTTATAATAGCATCAAAACTGTGGCCACAGCTTGTGGCTTGTGGGCGTCAGAGGGGGCGTGGCACGATTTTGAAACAAACTTGCGCTGCGTAGGAACTCCTAAAATCTAAATGCAAAATGCCAATCTTCTAGCTTTTATAGTTTCCGAGACCTCAGCGTTCATACGGACAGACAGACGGACAGACGGACATGGCTAGATCGACTCGGCTAGTGATCCTGAACAAGAATATATATACTTTATAGGGTCGGAAACGCTTGCTTCTACCAGTTACATACTTTTGCACGAATACAATATACCAGGGACTGAAACCGATTGGAATACCGGTTCCGATTCCGGTTTCGGTTCCTATAAAAATCTGTTAGCGGTTCCGGTTCCAATTTCGGTTCCTAAGAAAAATCGCAAAACGATTTCGGTTTCGGTTCCGGTTCGCAAAAAATATTACAAATCGGTTCCGGTTCCAGTATCGGTTCCATTTTTTTAATGCATAATCGTGTAGAAAAGTAATTGCGACAACATATGTATATATCATCATTCACATTTATTCATGTTTCAATTAGATATCAAAAAGCAGGGACTGAAACCGATTGGAATACCTGTTCCGATTCCGGTTTCGGTTCCCATAAAAATCTGTTAGCGGTTCCGGTTCCAGTTCCGGTTCCATCGAAAATTAAAATTTCGATTTCGTTCCGATTCCGGTTCCGTAAAAAGGAAACGGTTCCGGTTCCGGTTTCGGTACCGGTACCGGTACCGGTTCTCTTCAGTCCCTGCAATATACCCTTTTACTCTACGAGTAACGGGTATAACAATGAAGCTATGTCGATTTTGCGCTGCATTTGTTGTCCGATTTTGACAAAACTTAAAACGTAATTCTGATATAGTAAATAATTACTATTTCTCAAAAAAATATTTTGATAACTAGAAAAACAGCAAAATAATTTGTTTTTATTTTTTTGATTTTCCTATGGGAGGTATATGATATACTATAGATTTTGGATTTTATTTTATTTAAAACCGTAATTCCGTATTAAATTTAAATATTACCAAATCCAAAAGAACAACAAAAAAATTAAAAAAAAGCAAAGTTATTCCTTTTTAAATTGTTCTGTCCCGATTGTTCCTTTGGTAGCTATATGATATAGTCGCCCGATCCGGCTCGTTCTGACAGATATACTACCTGCAATAAAAAAGACATTGGAAAGTTTCAAGAAAATAGCTTTAAATCTGCGAGACCAGCTTGTGCAGAAACGGACGGACAGACGAGGCGGACGAACAAACGGACGGACGGACGGACGGACAGACGGACATGGCTAGATCGACTCCCCTGATGATGCTGATCAAGAATATATATACTTTATAGGGTCTGAAAATTCTCCTTCACTGCGTTGCAAACTTTTGATTAAAATTATAATACCATATGCAAGGGTATAAAAATAAAATTTGGAAAAAAGGGTTGGGCGAAACCGAACGGTTTCGGTGGTAATTCCCGACCTAAAACAAATAAGCAGACTGGTAAATATAATAGTTAGCTTTAAAAGTATTACTTGGTTATCCAGTACACATGTATACTACAGTACATATTTAAATTACAGTTTAAAAATAGAGCATGCATTTTTTTATTGTAAGGATTTATAAATTTTCATTGTGCTAACATTAAAAGTAAGCTGATAATAAAACTAAAGCATAAAAAAAATTAAATAAAATTCATTCTCTAGAACAGAACTAAGACCACCTCAACAAATATTTATTACATATTTTTGAACATTTTTTAATGCCTATGTGTGTAAAAAGTAAGATTTCAGAACTGCTTCATGAAGGGTTGCAAATCTATACAAATTTTAACTTTATTGGCTTCAAATGTGTGAAACGCTTGAAGTTTTAAATGAAAAAAAAAAAATATATATATATATATTAAGTACAAGCTATAAAACAAAATAAACAATATATTGAAAAAAGCTATGTCTCGACACATAGTTAAAAATCTGCTACGTTGTTCTGCTATATGATATAGATTGTCGATTTTCATTTAATTAAAACCGTAATTTCATAGTATTTAAATATCACTAAATCCCAAAGAATACAAAATAAAATTAAAAACAACAAAGTTATACTTAAAAAAATTTGTTTTCGATTGTTCCTATGAGAGCTAAATGATAGAAAGACAACTTTTGAGATAGTTTTAAGCAGATAGCTTTAAAGCTGATGGACTAGTTTGCGTAGAAACGGACGGACTCTCCTGGTGATGTTGATCACGAATATATGTATATACTTTATATAAATTGTGATTAGTGACCATGACATGCGATCTCCACAACTATTGTAGGAAATCTATCAGTGAACAGTGATTATGTTGATCACAGATTGTGGAGTTTTTTTTTCTATTTTTCCAATGGGAGCTATATGATATAGTCATCCGATGCGGCCTGTTCGGACATACATATATACTACCTGCAATGAAAGAGACTTTTGGGAAAGTTTCATCCATATAAAAAAAACTAGGAGAATTGTTGCCTGAAACGGGCAGAGGGACGGACGCACATGCCTAGATGGACTCTCCTCGTGATGCTGATCAACAATGTTTTTACGTTATCGGGTATGAAGTGGCTTCTTCTTGCGTTGCAAACTTTTGGCTGAAATTCTGTCTGCTAGGGTGTATTTAAGGTCAAAACTTGAAAAAGTCAAAACACTTGAAATAAAAAAGGTCATAAATCACCTATGAAAGGCCCCTTTCCGGGCAGCTATGCATAGCCATAGCTATGGCCAAGACTTTTACGTATATATATATGTATACAATTACAAAAAATGTTGACATTTATTTGAGGTTGCCTATTTTCTCTAGAGAATGAACCATGTGAATATACTACTTTACAAGTAAGAAGCTGATGGTTGTAATAAATAATATTAAAAAAAATATAGTTATTATTATTTGGTTAATTTACCTAAGACCCTCAACTCGATTCGATATCCATTGAAGTTATCACACGTTTCTTCTGGTATAAAAAATGTAGTATCACATAGGTAAATATCTTCATCACCAATTTTCAAGTCCTTAATAACTAGCCTGTATGGGTTTTGCTCAACAGTTACTCTATGAACGAAAAAACATTTAATTTTCCATTAGTTTGATATGATCTCTTCTTACCTTTCTTCAAATTCTTTATTAACGCTCGTCACATTATTGTCTCCCAAGAGCATTGCAGCAATGCGATCATCGCCCTTAAACCAATTTAGTGAGTGCAGTTTTCCGCACTTGTCCACATTAACGGGACACGGTAGAAAAACTGATTGACTTTCTTGTTCACTAATAGTGGTATCTGAAAATAAATGGGAAAAACGAATAATGTTGACATGAGAATGTATTTGTTTAAAAGTATTTATTGTTGTATAGTTTTATTTTAGGTAATTGTGCATTACACAAAGCGTAAATATAGGATCTAGGTATGCTGGAATCTTGCTATTTCATTTCATTTTTTCAATCTTGCGAAGGTACTATAAAATAGGTCAGAAATTTTAACTAGTTTGCGGGTCATTTTCACCACAAGGTTTTATACTATATATATATACTTTATAGGGTCGGAAATGTCTCCTTCACTGCGTTTCAAACTTTTGACTGGAATTATAATACCCTCTGCAAGGATATACAAATATTATTTGGTTTAAAATTTTATCAACAAGAAAGGAAAGCTAACTTCGGGCGGAGCCGAAGTTGATATACCCTTGCAGAATACTCTGTAAATTATATTCTCCAAAATTATTCATATGATGCAACTTAATACTCATAAAAAATCCCAACTTTCTAACTTTAAAAACACCAAAGTTATGGCATTTCCAATCGTTCAGTTATATGGCAGCTATAGGATATAGTCGGCCGATCCTTATGAAGTTTGGTAGGTCGGATTGATTGGCTAAAAATAAAACCCATAGAAAATCCCAACTTCCTAAATTTACAAACACCAAAGTTATGGCATTTCCTATCAATCAGTTATATGGCGGCAATAGGATATAGTCGGCCGATCCTTATGAAATTTGGTAGGTCGGATTGATTGGCCAAATATAAAACCCATTGAAAATCCCAACTTCCTAACTTTACAAACACCAAAGTTATGGCATTTCCGATCAATCAGTTATATGGCAGCTATAGGATATAGTCGGCCGATCCCGGCCGTTCCGACTTATATACTGCGTGCAAAGGAAAGAAGGGTGTGTGCAAAGTTTCAGTTCGATATCTTTAAAACTGAGAGACTAGTTTGCGTAGAAACAAACAGACGGACAGACGGACAGACGGACAGACAGACGGACAGACGGACAGACGGACATGGCTATATCAACTCAGGAGGTGATCCTGATCAAGAATATATATACTTTATAGGGTCGGAGATGTCTCCTTCACTGCGTTGCACACTTTTGACCAAAATTATAATACCCTCTGCAAGGGTATAATGAAGTTCTTTGACCTCCACGAACCCTAAAAAATTAAAAATACAAATTTAAGGATTTTTTTCTGAGAAATGAATATAAAACTAATGATAATAGTTTTTTTAATCTGTTATAATAAAACTAAGTTTAAAATATTATTTTTTATTAACCGAATTGTTATTATAAAAGCCCAGGTGTAGAGCAAACTAAACCTAAGAAATTATGTATATTAACAGTTTAATAATATTTTGTGTGGCATTTTTTGACTGAAGTTTTTAATAGTTTTGCTGCTTGTTATCACTAGTGAGAGCCAACAGAGTAAGTGGCGGTTGAACCCACTCATAGGTTAGTTCCCCCAGAAGGTCGTAGAGCGGTCGAGCATGAATTGCATTCAGAGCCGATTTTAACCATCCGGTCAGCACAGAGGGTATGTGAGTCAGCTCAAAGGCGCTATCAAGAAAGCGAAAGTTACCAGTTGCTCTGGGGCAAAGTTCCGCAAACTTATGCAGCTGACAGCAAAGTAGGGCAATCGATGCCAAGTAGTCGCGACGATCATCGAAAACGTAGCATTCAATCCGATAGCGCGGTTCCGTGGTTGTAGGACAGCCCATGAAGGTGTACTCACGCCTCACAAACATTTTGAAGTCTAGAATCTCAGCAAATTGAAAAAAAGCAAGTAAATGCTCTTGCTGAGGGCAGATTTGCTCATTAATCAGATCCACCAGACGGCCGAACTTGCAGAAAGCCTGCTTCACGCTGAGGCTGCGCAGCTTTCGTTCCAGCTGAAGGCATGCACCGAGCGAGTAATTTGCCGGAAACAGAGCAGGACCCATCAAACTAGCAAAGGACGTTGAGGACTTATGGATTATCGACTCCAGAGATGCAATGCTTGGGATCATTGATGGAAGTGGGACGTGACCCACAGAGTCCCGGAGTTCTGTCGGCTTTCTTAACATTTGCACTCCATTGTCGTCCTGACTAGAGACCCCACCGACACCAAAGGCGTGCTTACCGTGGGGGTCTCTCCTCCGTACACCTTTCCTGACCGTTAGTTTCATGAGGTCGGCAAATCGAACTGTCTTTGGAAGGACCATCTCCTCGCTGCTGTCCAAAGGGGCTGGACTGATTTTGGTTCTACAGGGGTCTTGAAGACAAAGTTTTCGAGCAGAAAGGTGAGCGTTTACAACCGATGGCATTTTATTCATATTCCTTTCAGAGGGGCTTTTGGCTTTAAGAATGCTTATCACTGCGCAACGTCTAGACCCACTCGAAGAACTTCTCAGCTTTTTAATCTGAAGAGGGTCGGCTCTTTTCTTAGACCGAATGATTTTCCGTTGGGTCTGATCAGATGAATCCTTTGTCTTAGCGTGCTCATTTATTCCATACTTTTTATACTGTTTAAAGCTGACGTAGCCGTAATAGAACAAATTCGAAAGCATGGCCGGCATTGGAGCAGGACCTTGGCGATTTCCCTTCCGATGATCCTTACAGAGGGCGACACCTCGCTCTTGCATCGTGATTTTAAACAATTGAATTAGGCCTGTGCTGAATTTGTTTTCAACATCACTAGTCATTCGTTTGGGATTTTTTGCATCGCTTCCTAAGTGGTGTTGCAAGCGATCTGGAATCTTGGGCTGTTCCAGAGATTGAAAGCCAGCTAAGTCTCTTGTCGGACTAACGACCAAGGGCACTAAATTACCGAATTGGTTTGAAAGACTTATGGCACTATCCTGATACCAAGTATGACGTCCAGCCTGAGAATGTTTCTCAACTGTCTCAAAAATGTGAGCTTTGATGGATGTGTTTCTAGCAGCCTCCTCTAGTTCAATGTGCCGTGTACAATAGACAATCGAGTAGTTGTCCTTCCTGTGATAGCGTTTAATGAGCTCTAACTCCTCGTTGGTCAGCGTAGTTGTTCCAAGATGATGTTGGTTGTCTCGGCAGTAGCTGTGCAGCTTATGGCGTTTGGAATGGTCCGGCGTGGACATGGGCGTAATAAATAAAACAATGTTATTCAGAACTAGATTGCCACTCAATTTTCGAACAATCTGTTCGGCGATAAACCGGGAATTAAGTGTTCTTGCTACTTTCGGCTTTAGAAAACGCTTGCAGACCTTGAAGGGGGCGGATAACGACATGCTGGTTACGTACCGACCGGAAAAGATATGATCAACGCTTTTTTGCAACTTCCTAGATTTAAAATGGCTGTTTCTTCCACTGAGTGAGCTTGAAGCTTCCTCACAAATAGTGGGTTGACCACTGCCTGATTTTTCCCCATAGATAAAGTTCAAGGTCTGCGTCACATCATCGCTTAGGCGAAACTGGACCGCTGAATTGTTATTGTCCAGGTGAGGCCCATGTTTGGTTAAATGCATTGGTTTCCAGATAAACTAGTAGCTTATGGAGTTTGTCTTACTTAACAATTTTGTTATAAAAGGAATATGCTGTGATTCCAAATATTTGAAATGATCGACGTATAATTTTTAGCCTACACTTATTCTTTCTCTATGCCAGTGATAAATACTTATTGCCTCACTGGTCGCTCTTATTGTTAAGGGCTGGTGCGAAAACTCCCCATACTATTGCTGGTGCTTCGGATATGTTAGATTTGGTCAGAAACCAAAGTTAGAAAGAAAGAAAGTTATTACAAATCGACTACATTTCGATTTCTATGCCTATATTACGAAAAACAATGAAGCTGTGTCGACTTTGAGCTGCATTTTGCTATCGTTTCTATGGTAGCTATATGATATTGTTGTCCGATTTTAATTTAGTAAAAACCGTAGTTCCATAATATTTAAATATTACCAAATCCCAAAGAACAAAACCAAAAAATTGAAAACAACAAAGTTATAATTTTCTAAAATTTGTTTCCCGATTGTTCCTATGGGAGCTATATGATATAGTCGCCCAATCCGGCTCGTTCCGACTTATATACTACCTGCAATAGAAAGACAACTTTTGGAAAAGTTTCAAGCAGATAGCTTTAAAACTGAGGGACTAGTTTCCGTAGAAACGGACAGACTCTCGACTCTCCTGGTGATGCTGATCAAGAATGCATATACTTTATAGGGTCGGAAATGTCTCCTTCACTGCGTTGCAAACTTTTGACTGAAATTATAATACCCTCTGCAATGGTATAATAATATTATATATAGTATATATATATATATATTACCCTGAAAATTTTAATATTCTTTTGACTAGACATTTTGTCAAACCAAATTAAGCGAGAAATGTTTTTTAAATTCCCTTTAAATTAATTGGACATTTTCTTAAAAATTAATTAACTTGTTAGTCCTTGCTTTTTGCAACGCTGTGAAGAAGACATTACAGAACCTAGGAAGTACATTTATTTCAATCATCATGACCAAAAGAATCGGTCTGGCCACGTCAGACTGTCGAGCCGTCCCTTTTAAAACTGCATAAAGAAGCTATTTTTTGCAGTAACATATATATATTTTTTTTTTTTTCTTGGTTCCACCATAACACGATAAATAAGCTTGAGATCCCAAAAAGAATTAAAATTGCGTTACGCCCCTTCCAAAGGTGCAATAGGGCCCTCTTAAAATTTCTCTTTCTCAGGCAACCAACCATGGTATTCTATGGTCAGCGACTAAACAAAGGTGGGAAATGTATTTTTCAGCAGAAAGCATTCCGCAGATGCATTTCCCATGAATGTGGAGAAAAGCAGAAAAAGAAAACGGAAGCAACAAGTGTTGCAAAAAAAAAAGAAACGAAATAGTTGAATGCCCCGACTATTAGATACCTGTTACACTGTTCACCAATTTCAAAACACATATGCCTAGAGCAGATGGCGCCAGCAATTGTAATCACGCGGTAAAGCATAAAGTCAGAAGCGTCGTCTGTTGCCGCAAGCTTGCAAGCAAACAATAATTTCATGAAATGGTGGTAAAGTTTGTGCATAAACACAATTTCATATATTTGATTGCAAAAGAAAGTTGACTATTAATTAGCGTAGTTTCGTGAAGTATTGTAGTGTTGCCAGCAGTGCTGCCAGAAACTCCCAAGCAGAAATTGCTAGATTTTGAAAAAAAAGTTGCTAAAAATTGCTAAAAATTCGTCGAAAATAGCCCAAAAAAATGCTAGATCAGTTAAATTTAACTTTTAAACTAATTATGCATATAAATGATCGCTTGTCGCCATCGCCATATGTTTTGTAATGTATAGGCATAGTGCCGCTTCTTGTTCCTCCGTTTTCGTGGACTTTTGAAAGAAGGGCAACTTATTATACCCGTTACTCGTAGAGTAAAAGGGTATATTGTATTCGTGCAAAAGTATGTAACAGCTAGAAGGAAGCGTTTCCGACCCTATAAAGTATATATATTCTTGATCAGGGTCACTAGCCGAGTTGATATAGCCATGTCCGTCTGTCCGTCTGTCCGTCCGTATGAACGCTGAGATCTCGGAAACTATAAAAGCTAGAAGATTGGCATTTTGCATGTAGATTTTAGGAGTTCCTACGCAGCGCAAGTTTATTTCAAAATGGTGCCACGCCCCCTCTGACGCCCACAAGCCAAAAAGCTGTGGCCACAGTTTTGATGCTATTATGAAAATTTTAATTGATATGTATTTGTTTCGTCAATACCTATCGATTGGCCTAATAAAAGTTTGCCAAGCCCACTCTAACGCCCAAAAACCCATTAAACGCTTAAGCCTGGCTAGCGCCTACATTTCCGCCTTTCATGGCGCCATCTAACGGATGACTTTGGAACAGCTGGCCAAGGTGCTCAACAGAGTCAACGTTAATTCTCGATAAGGATTTCTATTAAAGGAAATTGCGAAGGTTTTCATTTGTCAATACCGAACTATATCCCAAGAACTATGCAAATCAAATCAAGATAGCCAAATTGGAGGTCTGAGTCAAACAATGGCGTATGTGTGTATGTATGTAAGCATATACATATGTATGTATTTACATTGTACACAGTTGCAATTGCATATTTATATTAAGTTGTTTAGCTGAGTAACGGGTATCTAATAGTCGAGGCACTCGACTATGGCGTTCTCTCTTGTTTTTATATGCATTTTTCAAGGAATCCAACGAAGCTCAAATAAAAATTGTACTGCATCTCGTCTACGAAGGAAAATCCTATGGAGAAATCGCCAACATAATGGAAATGAGCCGATTTTCCATCCGAATCATCGTGCAACGATTTAAGGGAGCTCCCAGTTTGGCGAATGCACCCTGATCTGGACGGCCGATGATTTTGACTGACCGGGGACGCAGCCAAGTGATTCGAAAAGTGAAGGTGGTTCCGAAAATAAACTCTTCCCAGATTGCCGCAGAGGTTATGAATGAGTTTGGGGAGGAAGTCCACGAAGCCCTGCACGAAGCCAGCTAACACAATCGTACAGTTAGAAGAAAGCCATTGATCTTAGAGGTCAATAAAAAACAAAAGCCATGGACTTTTAGGGCAAGCCAATTGAATCAGGTCTTGTTTTCCGACGACAGAAAATTTAATATTTTTCGATACGATGGCCGTCAGCAGGTGTGGAGAAAGCCAAACATTGCATTGGATAAACAAAATTAGGCAGTCAAAAGCTTGAAACGCTGTGAAGGAGACATTTTCGACACTATAAAGTATATATATTCTTGATCAGCATCACCAAAAGAGTCGATCTAGCCATGTCCGTCTGTTCGTCCGTCTGTCCCTTTCCACGGAAACTAGTCCCTCAGTATTAAAGCTATCTGCTTGAAACTTTCCCAAAAGTTGTCTTTCTATTGCAGGTAGTATGTCGGAACGCGCCGGATCGGGCGACTATATCATATATAAGCTCCCATAGGAACATTTGGAAAAAATGCAAAAAAATTATAACTTTGTTGTTTTTAATTAATTTTTTTTGTTCTTTGGGATTTGGTAATATTTCCTTTCATGTTTTTCATTTAAAATTAAAATAGCTTTAATAACGTTATAGAAAACAAAAAATTAATGGTGCCTTTGAAATACAAAATTTTTTATTTAACCAATTTATTTATTTTAATGTCTTAATAAATTAAAATAATTTTGCCGTTATTACTTCTAGCGTTCTAAGCACTACTTTTTAAAAAACGCATGACTTCACATTTCGGTTTTTCAGTGCAGTTGAATTCCAGATATAGAAGATAACACTAAACTCTTTTTTTGCCTGTATTTCCTTTTTCTAGTTCCAGTAACCCGATTTCGACCATTAAGTGCTCAGTGCCCATGCAGATTTCAGTCAAAAGTTTAAAACGCAGTGAAGCGAAATTTCTGACCCAATAAAGTATATATTATTTATCAGTGTCCGTTCCTACGCAAACTAGACGATTTTCCGATACATTTTTTGTTCGTTCTTATGGTAACTACATGATATAGTCGTCCGATTTGTATAAAAATAACGGTTTTACTATTGACATTGCTTAAAGAACTATATATCCGACCCTATAAAGTATATATATTCTTGATCAGTATCACCTTCTGTCCGTCCGAAACTTTGCTAAAAGTTTGTTTCTGTTGCAGTTAGTATATAATACGAAACTGGCCAGATCGAACGATTATATCATATAGGAACCATCAAAAAATTGATCAGAAAATCGAAATAGCCCTATTGTTTAAAAAATATACGCATAAAAATCGAAATATAGAATGGTTTATATTTATTAGCAGCACGGGTATGTATATTAACCCTTAAAAAAATATAAACTCCCCCTGAATAAAAACTCCTCTTACTCGAAGTCATGTTTTGTATGTTGGCAGATGGACGTTCCAGTAAGGAAATTGTAACGCCCTTCTGTGCCCCAATTAGATTTTTATATACAATTTGGTTGTGGTATTTCTTTAATTACAATCGCATGGACTTACCAACTTGGGCACTGGTGTGACCAACAAGAGACAGACATAGCAGAAGCACTAGTGATACGGATACGGGAGCGCTTAATTGCACTCCTTTCGGTTTGGGTATACGTATACCCTCTCCTAAACGTCCCAGCAACATATTCGCAAAGTTGCAAACTGTAGGGTAAGCTTGTCGCACGAAACTTAGCCAAAGTTGTATTAAGTGGTTTTTAGGACTTTATTATTAACGCCTGTGAACTTTTCTTCGATTTGGCTCATTCAAAGTTTCGAATAGCGTTGCGTAGCCTTGAGTTTAATTTGTATGGATCGTCTTATATTTTTATTTGATTATTCCATAATTATTATTATTCCTGGGTGTCCTCTTTAGCCATAGAGAAATTTCGCTTATGCTGAAAGTAATCAAAAAAGTAATCATGAAAATAAAGTTGTTTTTTTTTTAATATTTTTATGAAAATAGCTCTCCTATGACAACTATGACAACCCGATTAATTTATGATCGACTATAGCCACGCCTGATTTGGACAAGAATGGAGCACCCGCAAACCGCTTTTTTGGAATCTTTATACGTAATTCATTTGACAATACACGAAAACAGGGTCCATCCTTGTGTGGCGTGTTCAACAAATATATAAGAAAATATGAAGTATATATACCCTGTTACAAGCCTACCATATTTCGATTTTTATGCCTAGATTATTAAAAAGCTACGTCGATTTTGCGCTGCATTTTGCTATCGTTTCTATGGCATCTATATGATATTGTTGTCCGATTTTGACAAAACTAATAAATAATTACTATATATCAAAAACAAATTTTGATAAATAGACAAAAAGCAATTTTTTCCTATGAGAGCTATTTTATATTAAGGTCCGATTTTAATTTGTTAAAAACCATAATTCAATAGTACTTAAATAAAAGCAAATCCAGAAGAACAAATAAAAAAATTAAAAGCAACAAAGTTATTCTTAAAAAATATATTTTTTTTCTTCCTATGGGAGCTTTATGATATAGTCGGTCGATCCTGCTTGTTCCGACTTATATACGCCTGCAATAAAATCACAACTTTTGGGAAAGTTTTGAGCAGATATCTTGAAATCTACGAAAACTAGTCCCTCAGTTTTAAGGAAACTTTCACAAAAGTTGTCTTTCTATTGCAGTTAGTCTATATGTCGGAACGAGCCGGATCGGGCGACTATATCATATAACAAACAAGAAAGGAAAGCTAACTTCGGGCGGAGCCGAAGTTTATATACCCTTGCAGAATACTCTGTAAATTATATTCTCCAAAATTATTCATATGATGCATTCTTAATACTCATAAAAAATCCCAACTTCCTAACTTTAAAAACACCAAAGTTACGGCATTTCCAATCGTTCAGTTATATAGCAGCTATAGGATATAGTCGGCCGATTATTATGAAGTTTGGTAGGTCGGATTGATTGGCCAAAAATAAAACCCATAGAAAATCCCAACTTCCTAACTTAACAAACACCAAAGTTAAGGCATTTCTAATCGTTCAGTTATATGGCAGCTATAGGATATAGTCGGCCGATCCTTATGAAATTTGACAGGTCGGATTGATTGGCTAAAAATAAAACCCATAGAAAATCCCAACTTCCTAACTTAACAAACACCAAAGTTATGGCATTTCCGATCAATCAGTTATATGGCGGCTGTAGGATATAGTCGGCCGATCCTTAAAAAATTTAGTATGTCAGATTGATTGGCCAAATATAAAACCCATAGAAAATCCCAACTTCCTAACTTTACAAACACCAAAGTTATGGCATTTCCGATCAATCAGTTATATGGCAGCTATAGGATATAGTCGGCCGATCCTTATGAAATTTGGTAGGTCGGATTGATTGGCCAAATATAAAACCCATAGAAAATTCCAACTTCCTAACTTTACAAACACCAAAGTTATGGCATTTCCGATCAATCAGTTATATGGCAGCTATAGGATATAGTCGTCCGATCCCGGCCGTTCCGACATATATACTGCGTGCAAAGGAAAGAAGGGTGTGTGCAAAGTTTCAATTCGATATCTTTAAAACTGAGAGACTAGTTCGCGTAGAAACAGACAGACGGACAGACAGACGGACAGACAGACGGACAGACAGACGGACAGACAGACGGACAGACAGACGGACAGACAGACGGACAGACAGACGGACAGACAGACGGACAGACAGACGGACAGACGGACATGGCTATATCAACTCAGGAGGTGATCCTGATCAAGAATATATATACTTTATAGGGTCGGAGATGTCTCCTTCACTGCGTTGCACACTTTTGACCAAAATTATAATACCCTCTGCAAGGGTATAATTATAACTTTGTTGTTTGTCGAATTACGGTTTTAATTAAATTAAAACTGGACAACACTATCATATACTCCAAGCGTATATAAACTTCGGCTTGCCGAAGTTTGCTTCCTTTCTTGTTGAACATATTATACCCTTGCTGATAAGGATCGGCCGACTGTATCTTGTAGCCGCCATATAACTGATTGATCGGAAATGCCAAAGTCCGCTAACACTTCTATCACACTCACAAATAAATGTTCTTGAATATGTAATATGTATAATTAACACCTAAAATTGTTAATAAATTCTTATATAATGGAGCAATAGATATTGACTAAACTAAATTCTGCTTGCTAGATCTCTATTTTCCAAGAACATATGTACATTAAGGGTCGGAAACGCTTCCTTCTACCCGTTTCATACTTTTCAACAAATACAATATACCCGTTTACTCAGCGAGTAAAGTGTTTATGAACGGAATTGGAAACAATGCAATAAATAATGCTAGTATAAAATATAACATTTACAGTGAAGAGGATGTATTAACTATAGTTGCCCAGAACTTTTTAAAAACAAAACAAGGAGAAACGCTATAAACGTTACTCAGCTTACAAAATATTTCAATTTTAGAAAGGGACATCTGCTCAATTGCATGGCCAACACCACTAGCTGAGAACGAGCAGCACCCCCGCTCTCCGCTACCTGTTTTCCCGCTTTCTACCGCTCTCTCAATTGGTCGAAATATGCAATGACGTCATAATTTACAGATAAAATATTCTATAACTTGTAAAGTAATGGTGCGATTCGGAAAATGTTTACAATGTTTATAGATTTTAGTTCCAGCTTTGACATATTTCTGAAGTGTTTTGTGATTTTTTGGCGTTAGAGTAGGCGTGGCAACATTTTGAGAATTTGTTATTATTATTTGAATACCCTTGCAGAGGGTCTTTTCGTTTCTACGTAAACTAGTCCCCCGATTAAAAGCCTTTTTCTGTTAACATATTTTTATATGAAGTGAAAAACATCTATCCATATATTCCAAGATATTATATTTTTTAATTAATTAAGAATTACGGTTTTAGTTTTAACGAAATCGGACGACAGTATCATATTGTTAAAAAATTGTTAACTCTAAATATTTATATTCCCTAGTAATCTCAGCCGTATTCAGTGTTTGCTTCTGTTTCTAAACTAAATAAATCCTCTAATGTATAAAATAAAATTGGTTAGTGCTGAGCCAAAAAACCGCTGGGAAATATTTGGTTGTGTTGTCATGAAGACAGATTTATATTTGTGTATTTATCTTGAACATTTTGACAGACCCACACCATGTGATTTCATTTACATTTATTTCTCAACAAAAACATTGGTGTGCATTTTTGTCCATACAAATAAATATTAGAAGGTACCGACGCGACGTATTTGACCTTAAAAATGTTTATTAAAACATTCTAATGTTTTAGAGCATTAGAACAAAAAAAAAATTTGTATTTGTTAATTACTGTAATAGTATTAATTGGCTTAAACCAGCATATCATTAGTTTCACCAAATGAACATCAATCAATTAAAAATTTTTTCAAAAAGTACTCTTAAATCAAACAAGAAAGGAAGCAAACTTCGGCAAGACGAAGTTTATATACCTTTGCAGTTGTTACAAATCGACTACATTTCGATTTCTATGCCTATATTATTAAAAACAAGAAAGGAAAGCTAACTTCGGGCGGAGCCGAAGTTGATATACCCTTGCAGAATACTCAGTAAATTATATTCTCCAAAATTATTCGTATGATGCATTCTTAATACTCATAAAAAATCCCAACTTCCTAACTTTAAAAACACCAAAGTTATGGCATTTCCAATCATTCAGTTATATGGCAGCTATAGGATATAGTCGGCCGATCCTTATGAAGTTTGGTAGGTCGGATTGATTGGCCAAAAATAAAACCCATAGAAAATCCCAACTTCCTTACTTAACAAACACCAAAGTTATAGCATTTCCGATCAATCAGTTATATGGCAGCTATAGGATATAGTCGGCCGATCCTTATGAAATTTGGTAGGTCGGATTAATTGGCAAAAAATAAAACCCATAGGAAATCCCAACTTTCTAACTTTACAAACACCAAAGTAATGGCATTTCCGATCAATCAGTTATATGGCAGCTATAGGATATAGTCGGCCGATCCGATACTGCGTGCAAAGGAAAGAAGGGTGTGTGCAAAGTTTCAACTCGATAGCTTTAAAACTGAGAGACTAGTTTGCGTAGAAACAGACAGACGGACAGACGGACATGGCTATATCAACTCAGGAGGTGATCCTGATCAAGAATATATATACTTTATAGGGTCGGAGATGTCTCCTTCACTGCGTTGCACACTTTTGACCAAAATTATAATACCCTCTGGCAAGGGTATAACAATGAAGCTACATATGTCGATTTTGCACTGCATTTTGCCATCGTAATTCCATAATATTTAAATATTACCAAATCCCAAAGAACAAAGAAAAATTAAAAACAACAAAGTTATCATTTTTTAGTTAGCTTTCCTTTCTTGTTTATTTTCAAAAAATCTAACATTTTGTATCGCTTGTATCTTGAAAAACAACTTTTTGAGAGCATTTCCCCAAATTTTCATAGAGATTTGAGCAGTAGAAAGAAAGTTACAACGCTCTTAGCCGCGCGCCTTGTCCCCGCCCAAACCCAAACGTAAAACTTTAAACGCGAATATCTCGAAATGGTGCTTTTGAAAATGACTAATATGGATTGGCTAAGAACTACTGAACCGATTTTCTTCAATTTTTTTTTTTAATTGTTCGTAATGTACTGGAACGATTTATTTTTCATGCAAATTTTTATTTCGCCGAAATAGAAATAGAATTCCAGCGACCAAAAACTTAATTTTTTCCATAAAACGTTCCCGTATGCACAAAAAAAAATTATAACAAGAAAGAAAAGCTAACTTCGGGCGAAGCCGAAGTTGAAATACCCTTGCAGAATATTCTGTAAATTATATTCTCCAAAAATATTCATATGATGCATTCTTAACACTCATAAAAATCCCAACTTCCTAACTTGCCAAAGTTATGGCATTTGCAACCGTTCAGTTATATGACAGCTATAGAATATAGTCGGCCGATCCTTATGAAATTTGGAATGTCGGATTGATTGCAGAGGGTATTATAATTTTGGTCAAAAGTGTGCAACGCAGTAAAGGAGACATCTCCGACCCTATAAAGTATATATATTCTTGATCAGGATCGCCTCCTGAGTTGATATAAGCATGTCCGTCTGTCTGTTCCTACCCGAACAAGTCTCTCAGTTTTAAAGATATCGAATTGAAACTTTGCACACATCCTTCTTTCCTTTGCACGCAGTACATATGTCGGAACTGCCGGGATAGCTGCCATATAACTGATTGATCGGACATGCCATAACTTTGACGTCTGTAAAGTTAGGAAGCTGGCATTTTCTATGGGTTTTTTATTTGGGCAATCAATCCGACCTACTAAATTTCATAAGGATCGGCCGACTATATCCTATAGCTGCCATATAACTGAACGATTGGAAATGCCATAACTTTGGTGTTTTTAAAGTTAGGAAGTTGGGATTTTTTATGAGTATTAAGAAATCATTATATGAATAATTTTGGAGAATATAATGTACACAATATTCTGCAAGGGTATATCAACTTCGGCTCCGCCCGAAGTTAGCTTTCCTTTCTTGTTATAATGTATGACTGTCTACAAGTAAAGCGTTTTTTTTGTAACCTGTAGCACCAAATGAAAAACAATATAAGTTTTGAACTTGTAGCGACGCGATTGGTAAAACTGTAATAAACAAACAGACACAAATTCTATTTAAAAACAAAATAAAAACTTGAAAAGTTGCCTTTCGCAACACTGGTTCAATCACCTCCAATTTCAAAATGTAACTTCGTTTAACCCAATTGAATTTTCAAAAATCATTTAAAACAGCAAAATGTCAATTTATAGAGCCTACCAATAACTTTTGATCAATACATAATATATTCTGGTAGGACATTCGTATTATTTAAATTAATTAATTTTACAATGTCCTTTTCCTTAAGGAATACGGTTCTTGGCATATCCTTATAAAATCGCTATTGTCCTTAATAGTACCAATTAAATTTACAACAACACCCTTGGTGTCTCTGGCTTTAATATCCAAACTCCGCTTTTAAGTATACTGTGGATCATTCTCAGACATGTCAGCAATTAGTCAAGTACAGCCCGGACATCCTGTTGGACTCATTTTGGCTTACTCATGGAACCCATGCCTCAGGTTAGCATCACCCAATTTGGCCGAAGAGCATTTTTCTTTGGTCATCGGCCATTATTGTCCGTGTTGTCGCATGTGGCCATTAAAGAAATTTCCGCTGTGGTTACCGAACCGTAAATTAAAATGTGCACAACATGAACCCTTTTCTCTGTCGTATCATCGCCTCTTTTCGAAAACGGTGTGGACTGACAAATATTTTCATGTGTTTGAAAGAATACTGATGAAGCAATGGAAAAAGGAATATGAGCAATCCCATTTAGTGATACAATTATGTTAAATGTAACCTTATAAGATATATTCTTTTTTAAGTAAATTTTTCATTTTCATGCGTTGCAAACAAATTCACGAAACGATATTAAAAATTTTGTCCGTAAAATTTACAGGAAACTTTCGTGTATTTATTTATGAAATGATTGCATGATACGGCTATCGTATAAACATAGTAAAAGTATACGACAGCGGCTGAGCTGTGCAAATCAGTCAGTTAACACGTAATTCTTATACCTAAGGTGCGATTCCTGCGTGACGAACAATACATTTTGAGACACATTGGACATTGGTGGAATTGTGAGGATTGTAGATAAGATAAGTAGTTTCGACACGATTGATCTGAATTTGTTTATTTTAATTCAGTACATACATAAATGTATTTTGGAAGGCATGTCACATATGTACTTTTTTAATTATTTACAAACGTACCATGTTGTATGTATGCACATATATATGTAACTTTCGGAAAAATAAAAAAACAAATAAGAAAATTTCATTGCGCGCTATTTCTAAAAGTGGATTCGGCCAGTGATATAATTTATTTTAGCCCGACCTCTGTTCGGCCGGCACTGATGCATATATACCGTCACATACGCCCGATATATGAACATACATACATTTATATATGCATGTACCCCCTGTATGTGTACACTCATTGGTATAAAAATATTCTCTATTTGGCTTCTACTGAACAATTTTAAAGCATTCGCTCATTTCGAAATATATTCACATGTTGTCCAAGTTATTCCCAAGACAACTTTTTTTTTAGAAATAAATAAAACTTTTGATATATAATTTACTTGTTGCTGTCACATAACCCGTGGTTTGATTGCTATGACTATTAAGCTTATTATTACTATTATCAAAACAGCCTTAAAACACATTCATAACATTTTATTATTGATTAGCTTGGGAGCTGTTTTGTAGGCTTTAATTTTTAAAGAAAGTTACAAATTTATTTTTTTGTTTGCAGTAATTAAGCACAAGGGGAATATATTTTTGAATATTTATTTCGCTGGCTCATTTTTCTCTCTCTCTTATGTTTTCTTTTGCACTGTATTTTTCCTCTCATTTTCTCACAAGTGGTTATTATGGCAATTTTATTGTAATCAAGGCAGCGATTTCCTTTTCAGCTTTAATTCTCCTTCACTCACGTTGCTTTCGAGTTGGCTTTTTGGCGTTTCCACTTAAAGCAACCGCCCAAGTTATGAATATTTTTTTGGACTCCCGTTCACACGCGTTTCAATGGCTTCAGCCCGGTTGGCACAGCGGGTCGTTGGCAAGAGCGGTATCCCTGCGTTCTCGGCGTCCGACGTTCGAAATGAAACTGAAGCAAGCCTCAAGGTGGCAAGACAGTCAGCGCCAAAGAGCCACATGCCAGCCAGAAGCGACAGCGAGGCAGGGAAAACAACCCCTAAAGTGGCGTCGGCGTTCGGCTTCTTTGCAGCTGCTGGTGTTTCGGACAAGTGTTTGGGACAAGTGCGTCGGCCACATGCAAGCCGGTTCTGGCAGACTATTCAGCGGCTGTTGCTGTTAATTCGACGGGGAATCTGCGGGTGCTATTTCCCACGACTCTTGCCCGATTTGGTAATTAGATTACCAATTGTGAATTGCGAAGAACTAGAATGACATTTTGGAAAGGGCTTCACGTTATTACCTCATGATTGAAGCCTATTTGATAGATAGGAGAAAATTCTTCAATGATTTTAAGTGACTTCGGATTCTGTAAGAATTCATCGAAACTAGTTAAAAACAATTTTTCTTATAATTAATAAATAAAAATTGCTTAATGGCAATTTGATGTTCATGTCTCCGGCATTGTTGTCGGTACAAAAGCAAAAAATGGAAAAAAAAACTTAGTGTGTTAGGGAGGGTGAGGGTGAATTGGCATCCACCTTTTTTTTGCAGATGGAGCTAGGTTTGCTATTTGTCAGTAATATCAAACAAAAGCACTCAAGATTAGAAAATATTACTCATACGTCAATAGATATTATTTATTGTCTTTTTACCTTTGCTTTCAAAAATTAAGAAACATGTATGAAAATATTGCTTTTAAACTCTGTCAATTCAATAACATAATTTCTACTAAAAGTTTTAAGTACCTTTTTTTAAAAAGTTCCACTAATATATTTTTCGAGACTTTATAGATGGTTGTATATACACAAGGTGTATACATTTTTAAATTAATTTTTGTTAAAATTTTCTTTAGACTAACCTACTATGTATGTTATTTTAGTATGTATGGTTTTTGTAAGCTTCTTGAATTTTGGGTCAAAAAGGGTCAACTCAGTTTCGAAGGTCTTTGAACTGTTTTGCTTTTTGGGCTCACAACAAAAATTTGAACTGTTCAAAACATTTTGAAAATTAAAGAAACCACATTTTAACCTAATAAAAATGTATGGCAATAAGCTACTTTTTATTCAATGTTGATATATTCGATAAGACATTGTTTGTCCACGTTGACCATCTTTTTAAATTTTGAAAAAATAAAAACTTATGACAATATGAAACTTTTTTATGCAATATAAATAAATATAAATGAATTAAACAAAAATATTACGGGACATCTCCAAATATTTTCTTATCGAAGGCAAACAATTTGGTTTTGGTTTGAATATAAGGAGGAAAAATAAAAACTAATATACATACATATATATGTCAAAATTTGCAAAACTTTTGTTCTGGCAAATAGCGTTGCTTGTCGCTGTACAAGCAACAATTGCAGGGAAACTGACTATTTTTAGAAAATGTAAATTATAACACAATTGTGGTTTTTTTGTTATATAATCACAGTTTTTTATTATTTTCATTCATTGTTTCCCCTTTTAACTCCTGTTTGGAGATTTTGTCTAGACTGAAAATTTCACAATGTAGAACAACTTTTTGTGATTTTGGGAGAATGAAAAAACTTTTTATTAACAAATTGAAAAAAACAGCCATATACTTATTGACATAAACTGAAATTTTGTGAGCTAGTGTTATTGCCGTTAAGATATAGACAAATGTGGGCGACTACGCATTAAGGTCGCTGTTTATTTTTGGCGAAGCACGAAGCTGACCAAAACAGCATCTGGTCAGCACACTGTAGAATTTGTTTGTGAATATTTCATGTTTTTGATCATACAAACATCATACAAATGCATATAAATTACAAAAAACACTCTAAGTTTCACTGAAGCTTTTCAGAGGGTATTATAATTTTGGTCAAAGGTGTGCAACGCAGTGAAGGAGACATCTCCGACGCTATAAAGTATATATATTCTTGATCAGGATCACCTCCCGAGTTGATATAAGCATGTCCGTCTGTCTGTTTCCACGCAAACTAGTCTATCAGATTTAAAGATATCGAATTGAAACTTTGCACACACCCTTCTTTCCTTTGCACGCAGTATATATGTCGGAACGGCCGGGATCGGTCGACTATATCCTATAGCTGCCGTATAACTGATTGATCGGAAATGCCATAACTTTGTAAAGTTAGGAAGTTGGGATTTTCTATGGGTTTTATTTTTGGCCAATCAATCCGACCTACCAAATTTCATGAGGATCGGCTCCGCCCGAAGTTAGCTTTCCTTTCTTGTTTTAAGATTTAAGCTGATCAGGTGCTTTTTCTCACATTTGTGCAGGAAATTAAATTAAAACCAATTCAAGTTACTTAAAAACAAGAAAGGAAGGCTAACTTCGGGCGGAGCCGAAGTTGATATACCCTTGCAGAATATTATGTACATTATATTCTCAAAAATTTTTCATATGATGCATTCTTAATACTCATAGAAAATCCCAACTTCCTAACTTTACAAACACCAAAGTTATGGCATTTCCGATCAATCAGTTATATGGCGGCTATAAGATATAGTCGGGCGATCCTTATGAAATTAGGTAGGTCAGACTGATTGGCCAAAAATAAAACCCATAGAAAATCCCAACTTCCTAACTTTAAAAACACTAAAGTTATGGCATTTCTGATCGTTCAGTTATATGGCAGCTATATGCTATAGTGGCCCGATCCGGCTCGTTCCGACTTATATACTACCTGCAATAGAAAGACAACTTTTGAGAAAGTTTCAAGCAGATAGCTTTAAAACTGTGGGACTAGTTTGCGTAGAAACGGACGGACGAACGGACATGGCTAGATCGACTCTCCTGGTGATCCTGATCAAGAATATATATACTTTATAGGGTCGGAAATGTCTCCTTCACTGCTTTGCAAACTTTTGACTGAAATTATAATACCCTCTGCAAGGGTATAATAATACGTTTTATAAATAATATACAGTAGAATCCGGGAGACGCACTAACCATATAAGTTTGTATCAAGTAAGTTTGTATGGGGACCAACAAAGCCATCGAGTTTTCGTCGAAATAACCGGACGGACACTATAAGCGGAGTCGTTATAAAAGGATTCTACTGTATTATTAAAACAAGAAAGGAAAGCTTACTTCGGGCGGAGCCGACGTTGATATATCCTTGCAGAATATTCTATTAATTATATTCTCCAAAATTATTCATATGATGCATTCTTAATACTCATAAAAGGTCCCAATTTCCTGACTTTAAAAACATCAAAGTTATGACATTTCCAATGGTTTAGTAATATGGCATATATAAGATATAGTCGGCCGATCCTTTTGAAATTTGGTAGGTCAGATTGATTGGCCAAAAATAAGACCCATAGAAAATCCCAACTTCCTAACTTTACAAACACCAAAGCTATGGCATTTCCGATCAATCAGTTTTATGGCGGCTATAGGAAATAGTCGTCCGATCCTTATGAAATTCGGTAGGTCGGATTGATTAGCGAAAAATAAAAGCCATAGAAAAACACCAAAGTTATGGCTTTTCCGATCGTTCAGTTATATGGCAGCTATATGATATAGTCGCCCGATCCGGCTCGTTCCAACTTATATACTACCTGCAATAGAAAGACAACTTTTGGGAAATATAGCTTTAAAACTGAGGGACTAGTTTGCCTAGAAACGGACGGACGGACAGACAGACGGACGGACAGACGGACGGACAGACGGACAGACGGACATGGCTCGATCGACTCTCCTGGTGATGATGATCAAGAATATATATACTTTATAGGGTCGGAAATGTCTCCTTCAAACTTTTGACTGAAATTATAATACCCTCTGCAAGGGTATAAAAAATAACACAACAATTTTTATACCCTTGCAGAGGGTATTATAATTTTGGTCAAAAGTGTGCAACGCAGTGAAGGAGACATCTCCGACCATATAAAGTATATATATTCTTGATCAGGATCACCTCCTGAGTTGATATAGCCATGTCCGTCTGTCCGTCTGTCTGTTTTTACGCGAACTAGTCTCTCAGTTTTAAAGATATCGAATTGAAACTTTGCACACACCCTTCTTTCCTTTGCACGCAGTATATATGTCGGAACGGCCGGGATCGGCCGACTATATCCTATAGCTGCCATATAACTGATTGATCGGAAATGCCATAACTTTTTGTTTGTAAAGTTAGGAAGCTGGGATTTACTATGGGTTTTATATTTGGCCAATCAATCCGACCTACCAAATTTTATAAGGATCGGCTGACTATATCCTATAGCTGCCATATAATTGATTGATCGGAAATGCCTTAACTTTGGTGTTTGTAAAGTTAGAAAGTTGGGATTTCCTATGGGTTTTATTTTTGGCCAATTAATCCGACCTACCAAATTTCATATGGATCGGCCGACTATATCCTATAGCTGCCATATAACTGAACGATTGGAAATGCCATAACTTTGGTGTTTTTAAAGTTAGGAAGTTGGGATTTTTTATGAGTATTAAGTATGAATAATTTTGGAGAATATAATTTATAGAGTATTCTGCAAGGGTATATCAACTTCGGCTCCGCCCGAAGTTAGCTTTCCTTTCTTGTTTTTAATTTCTCTTGTTCTTATGAAACCTATGTATGCGTTGCCTGCTTGAAAAGCAAAATGTGTTTAAATCAATTTTTTGACTTTATATCAATAACATCAATTCACAAGAAAGGAAGCTGATTTCGGCAAGCCGAAGATTATTTACCCTTGCAGTTATTACAAAACGACTACATTTCGATTTATATGCCTATACGAGGATTTTTCAAAAAGTATCGCGAATATTGAATTTTCGAGGGCTACGTACATATGTTAGATTTTTGATCTCTTGGTATCGTTATTTTGGTCTCATGACCCTCACTTATGTTGACAATTTCGGCCATTTTGAATGTCGATTTTGAGCTGGATTTTGCTATCGTTTCTATGGCAGCTATGTATATGATATTGTTGTCCGATTTTGACAAAACTAAAAGCGTAATTCTGTGTAAATAAATAAATAATTACTATACTCAAAGGAATATTTTGATAAATAGAAAAAACGACAAAATAAAATTTTTTTCATTTATATTTTTTTAATTTTTTGGTTATTCTATGGGAGCTGTATGATATACATAGATGTCTGATTTTAATTTAATTAAAACCGTAATTCTATAGTCTTTAAATATTACCAAATCCAAAAGAACAAAAAAAAATGATAAACAACAAAGTTATATTTTTAACATTTGTTTTCCGATTGTTCCTATGGGAGCTATATGAATAGTTCCGACTTATATACTACCTTTTGGGAAAGTTTCAAGCAGATAGCTTCAAAACTGAGGGACTAGTTTGTGTAGAAACGGACGGACGGACGGACGGACGGACAGACGGACAGACGGACGGACGGACGGACGGACGGACAGACGGACGGACAGGCAGACAGACGGTGATGCTGATCAAGAATATATATATACTTTATAGGGTCGGAAATGTCTCCTTCACTGCGTTGCAAACTTTTGACTGAAATTCTAATACCCTCTGCAAGGGAATAAACATATCACTTAAAAGGATCACTTGGACAGACGGACATGGCTGGATCGACTCTCTTGGTGATGCTGATCAAGAATATATATACTTTATAGGGTCGGAAATGTCTCCTTCACTGCGTTGCAAACTTTTGACTGAAATTATTATACCCTCTGCAAGGGTATAATAATTAAATCAGTATAGAAGATGCAGTCTGATGACCGAGTTTAAGCCGCATTATTTTTGTATAGAAATATACATAACGATGGTACTGCACATGTGACAGTGTTTATTCTTGTTTTGTTTTTAATTAGAAGTAACCTTTTTATATTACTGGGCGCTGATCTGATGACGAGCAATGTTTGTGAAGTCTCCAAAAGGCCTGACAGAGCGTCAGCTGTTCATAGATGGAGGGATGAACCGCGAACGAGCGTATGGCAGTCTCGGAACGCAAGGTGGCCGGATCTGTTATTAATGAGGCATGGGGTTGTTTATGTTACGGGCAGGTGAGCATGGCACCGACGGCGGGCCAGGTTTCCTACCTGACGAGCCTCTCTCGCTAGCTTGTGCCTTTCCACCTGCCTCCTAATGCTCAAAATGTATATTTGTAAATTATTGTAAATAACTTTTTCATTTTGAAACTTTAAATAATTTTCTTATATGTAAGAATTGAACCCCCTCACCCTACGTGACATATGAACGGCCGCTAATAACTAAATGCTATTTGCCTTTAATGTGAAAAATGAACAGCCCCATAGTTTGAACCTGTATATCGGCTGCTGGTCCTGCAACAACTAGTTTTCATGAGTTAATAATCGGCAACTAATATTGCTTTATTTAATTTTCCTTAGGGATAATTGAAATTACAAACGCGGTGTATCTCGCAACAAAATCAAAATTCCGACTATCTAAATAAATGATCGAAAGCCAATATTATAATGCAGTCTTGGTTCATCTGGAACCGTCTTAATCTTATGATTTCGACATACCCGTCATTCATATTTCCAAAAATTTAACTGGTCTTTACCAGGTTTTTAAAGGGTTATGATTTGTGAGCGTGGACATTTTTCAATTAACTTGAATCCCAAATGTCAAGCACTTGTAGTTTCCGAGATCTCGACGTTAATACGGCCGGACAGACAGACGAACATGGCATAATTGACTCGGCTATTCATCAACATATGTACATATACTACTGTGGGCAAAAAGTAAGCTGAATTTGTTTGTAAAGTGAAAATTCTTTATTTATTCTCCTGAATCAATTTCATCCCCTTCAAAGTAATCCCGAAAAACAAAAAATTATGCCAACGTTTTTTCAAATCCTCGAAACAGGCCAAATAGTCCCTTTCCGGTATAGCCATGAGCGCCTTCGTCGATTCCGCTTTTATCTCCTCAATCGACTCGAAACGCGTTCCCCGGAGTGGTCTCTTGAGTTTTGGGAATAGCCAGAAGTCACACGAAGCCAAATCAGGAGAATACGGTGGTTGCGGAACAATATGCGTCGAATTCTTGGCGATTTGGTCACGAAGAACGAGTGCAGAAATTGAGCGTTTTCGGTACCAAACGTGATTTCACTTTTCGTAGGCCCAAATGGTCTTTCAAAATTGTTTTCACAGATCCTTCTGATATTCCGATGATATCAGTAAGGTCTTTTACAGTGAACCGACGATTTTAAAGCACTAATTCCTTCACTTCATTGACGTGTTGGTCATCTGTTGACGTCGATGGTCATTCGGAGCGCTCCAAGTCATCAACAATATAAACATTTTTCTGGGACATGGCAGAATCACCAAAGGCCTTCCGCAACATCATCAACATCCTTCCGCAGCCAAAATTTCACTCCGCAAACAAAATTTGATTATTTATTAAATCAGACATTGTAAAAATCGAAAAATGCACTCTTGCTCGTTCGGTGAACACAAGCGTAAATATAGTACTGATATGAAATATGATAATATGATACTTGACATGAAATTAGTCCCAGATGTCATCAACAGTCCTGCCAACTCAAGAAAAAAATAACTAGTCCGCCATCTTAGGCCCGCGAAATTTAAATTGAAAATTCACCTTACTTTTTGCCCACAGTAGTATGTGTATATTTACTTTATAGGGTCGGAAACATTCCTTCTACCTGTTACATATTTTTCAACGAATATAATATTCCCTTTTACGCAACGATGGCTGTTAAATACGATTTATCCTAAAAAAGTTTAAAGTTTTAATAAGTGTAACATTAAATATTTGATGTGCAATTTTTAAAATGCAGTCCAATCAAAGTGGTTTTTGGTTGGTAATGTGTTTTTGCGATCGTGAACTTTAGATATTGACTGTGGTGTCCCTATAATCTTTTATAAGTTTGTACTTAAAAGAAACTAAAAACAAGAAAGAACGCATTAGTCGAGTGCCTCGACTATTAGATTCCCGTTACTCAGCTAAACAACTTTAGATGAAAACCATCGCAATTTCCTTTAATAGAAATCCTTATCGAGAATTAACGTTGACTCTGTTGAGCACCTTGGCCAGCTGTTCCAAAGTCATCCGTTAGATGGCGCCATGAAAGGCGAAAAAGTAGGCGCTAGCCAGGCTTAAGCGTTTAATGGGTTTTTGGGCGTTAGAGTGGGCGTGGCAAACTTTTATTAGGCCAATCGATAGGTATTGACGAAACAAAAACATATCAATTAAAATTTTCATAATAGCATCAAAACTGTGGCCACAGCTTGCTGCTTGTGGGCGTCAGAGGGGGAGTGGCACCATTTTGAAACAAACTTGCGCTGCGTAGGAACTCCTAAAATCTACATGCAAAATGCCAATCTTCTAGCTTTTATAGTTTCCGAGATCTCAGCGTTCATACGGACGGACAGACGGACATGGCTAGATCGACTCGGCTAGTGATCCTGAACAAGAATATATATACTTTATAGGGTCGGAAACGCTTCCTTCTACCTGTTACATACTTTTGCACGAATACAATATACCCTTTTACTCTACGAGTAACGGGTATAATTACATGATCCTATTGCTTAAAATCATTTATAATATCTACATTTACACAATACCAAACTACCTCATAAATATTATTATTTATTTATTTATTTTTTTATACTTTTAATTATTTATCTATGTGTTGTGTATTCGTTCCTGCGGTACCCGGGTTATGAAGTTGTGAAATGAAATGAATGTTAATTATAAAATTTTGTGAATTAAAGTGGAAAAGAAAGAAAATTAAATATTATAATGGGGTGAGGTGATGAATAACAGACCCAGTGCCCAGTGTCAGGGGAGTGGCACAAAAGGTCCAGCAGTTCAAGGATGGGGGTGTATTTCGCGGCCATCGACAGCAGTCCACAGTCTTTGTTTTTCGTAAATTGTCATCGTGTATGAAAACAACAAAAATAGTTACTCTATGCCGACAAATCCAACTATCGTGGTCATACTCAGACTTGAGAAATCCGATAGCTAGCCGGAATCCGATTGTTGGATCCCCGAAAATAATGTCGAGACATAACAATAATTGTTTAGGAAGTAGTAGGTTCTTGGGAACTAATTGGACGTTAATCGTTTAGGGCTAGTATTCAGATTGAAAAACGAGTTTGCCAGCAGAAAAAATTTAGTCTTTCCTGTTTTATTTGCGTAAAAACGGACAGACGGACGGACAGACGGACGGACAGACGGACATGGCTAGATCGACTCGCCTGGTGAGGCTGATCAAGAATTTATATACTTTATAGGGTCGGAAACGTCTCCTTCCCTGCGTTGAAAACTTTTGACTGAAATTATAATACCCTCTGCAAGGGTATAAAAATTAAACTTCTTTTTTACGTATCAAGGCGATTTACTTGGTACGGTTTTCCGCAATATACAAATTAGGAAATTTAACAAAAACTTTCTTCTTATTACTTATATATTGACATCATTTATAAACGAGGACGGAAGCTAACTTCGGCCAGCTGAAATTTTAACAAACTAGCAGACTTTGCCGAAATTGCTAAAATTGAAAAAGTAGCGAAAAGAATAAGTTAGACATAAATAAATTAGATTTGCGTAGTTTAATAGCTTTTATATTGCAATAATGTCATATAAAAATAGAAAAAAGGGATATCTTCGCAGCCTTTAACAATTTTTTCCTACGGAAGCTATTAGATATAGACGTTCGATTGGCAAGCGATTTTACCCTGATTAAGGTAAGCGTAAATAAATAAGACTTGGAAAAATCGGTTCAGTAGTTTTTCGACAATCCATATCACCGCAGTCATTTTTCAAAAAACACCATTTCGAGATATTCGCGTTTAAAGTTTGAAGTTTGGGTTTGGGCGGGGACAAGGCGCGCGGCTAAGAGCGTTGTAACATTCTTTCTCTATGAAAATTTGGGGCAATGTTCTCAAGAAGTTGTTTTTCAAGATACAAGCGATACAAAATTTTAGATTTTTTGTAAATAAACAAGAAAGGAAAGCTAACTTCGGGCGGAGCCGAAGTTGATATATTCTGTAAATTATATTCTACAAAATTATTCATACTTAATACTCATAAAAAATCCCAACTTCCTAACTTTAACAAGAGAGAACGCTATAGTCGGGTGCCCCGACTATCAGATACCCGTTACTCAGGTAAAGGGAGTGCGAGGGAGATGGAGATAGAAACTTTGATCACGCATAACTTTTTAACGAATGGTCCGATTTGAAAAATTTTTTTACTTTTTTTACTTTTCCGAAATATTTAAATTTTTAAAATCGTATATAAGCGATTGTGGGCGTTAAAGGGGGCGTGGCACCTTTTTGAAACAAACTTGCGCTGCGTAGGAACTCCTAGAATCTGCATGCAAAATGCCAATCTTCTAGCTTTTATAGTTTCCGAGATCTCAGCGTTCATACGGACAGACAGACAGACAGACGGACAGACAGACGGACAGACGGACAGACGGACATGGCTATATCGACTCGGCTAGTGACCCTGATCAAGAATATATATACTTTATAGGGTCGGAAACGCTTCCTTCTAGCTGTTACATACTTTTGCACGAATACAATATACCCTTTTACTCTACGAGTAACGGGTATAAAAACACCAAAGTTATGGCATTTCAAATCGTTCAGTTATATGGCAGCTGTAGGATATAGTCGGTCGATCCTTATGAAATTTGGTAGTAGATTGATTGGCCAAAAATAACACCCATAGAAAATCCCAACTTTCTGACTTTACAAACACCAAGGTTATGGCATTTCCGATCAATCAGTTATATGGCAGCTATAGGATATAGTCGGCCGATCACGGCCATTCCGACATACATACTGCGTGCAAAGGAAAAAAGGGTGTGTGCAATGTTTCAATTCGATATCTTTAAAACTGCGAGACTAGTTTGCGTAGAAACAGACAGACGGACAGACGGACATGCTTATATCAACTCAGGAGGTGATCCTGATCAAGAATACATATACTTTATAGGGTCGGAGATGTCTCCTTCACTGCGTTGCACAGTTTTGACCAAAATTATAATACCCTCTGCAATGGTATACAAATTGAAAGCCCTATTCCCAATATTGCTCCTTTATATGTATTTGATACATTTTACATTATGGCGGCTATAGGATATAGTTGGCCGATCCTTATGAAATTTGGTGGGTCGGATTGATTGGCCAAATATAAAACCCATAGAAAATTCCAAGTTCCGACTTATATACTGCGTGCAAAGGAAAGAAGGGTTTGTGCAAAGTTTCAATTCGATATCTTTAAAACTGAGAGACTAGTTTGCGTAGAAACAGACAGACGGACAGACGGACATGGCTATATCAAGTCAGGAGGTGATCCTGATCAAGAAAATATATGCTTTATAGGGTCGGAGATGTCTCCTTCACTGAGTTGCACACTTTTGACCAAAATTATAATACCCTCTGCAAGTGTATAAAAATGGAAATCGTCAATTTTCTTAAAATTTTTGTATTAATTTTTGAGGACAGAAACACTGATTTGTATGGTGGAACAAAGGGTGTATTAACCTTGTCTTACCAAAATTAGTTTCCTTTCTTTTTTAAGTTAGAATAAAGGGCATATTAACTTCGTGATGCCAAGGCTAGTTTTTTGTTTTAACTACTGCAAGGGTTCATATGTAAACATTAATTTGAAGACGTTATCTGAGGTGAAGGTGCAGTGTGAAGAAGAAGGGAAGGAAACCTCCCTCTTCTTTACTTCCTGTTTGATGCGACCTACTAAGGTAAATTATTCATATGCATGCCCATAAGAGTGGTACAGATCCAGTGACAGAGGCAGAACCAGTGGGCTGGTGACGGTACCTTTACCGATTCTTTAGGTGCATAGTCACCTACAAGTAAAACGTAATTTATTTCAAGTGAGTACTAGGAAACATGTTTGTCTCGACTTATGCTTGTAATGACTCTTGACCAGCATTTCCATGCTGCGGCATTTTAATGTTATAGCACTTTTTCTCTCTTATTTTCTGACGGCCTTAAAAATCAGTTTAGATATGGAAAAACTAGCGAAAAGATAAATAACACCTGCCAATGTTTTCCTGGTTTTTATACCCTTGCAGAGGGTATTATAATTTTGGTCAAAAGTGTGCAACGCAGTGAAGGAGACATCTCCGACCCTATAAAGTATATATATTCTTGATCAGGGTCACCTCCTGAGTTGATATAGCCATGTCCGTCTGTCCGTCTGTCTGTCCGTCTGTCCGTCTGTCTGTTTCTACGCAAACTAGTCTCTCAGTTTTAAAGCTATCGAATTGAAACTTTGCACACACCCTTATTTTCTTTGCACGCAGTATATATGTCGGAACGGACGGGATCGGCCGACTATATCCTATAGCTGCCATATAACTGATTGATCGGAAATGCCATAACTTTGGTGTTTGTTAAGTTAGGAAGTTGGGATTTTCTATGTGTTTTATATTTGGCCAATCAATCCGACCTATCAAATTTGATAAGGATCGGCCGACTATATCCTATTGCTGCCATATAACTGAACGATTGGGAAGTTGGGATTTTTTATGAGTATTAAGAATGCATCATATGAATCATTTTGGAGAATATAATTTACAGAATATTCTGCAAGGGTATTTCAACTTCGGCTCCGCCCGAAGTTAGCTTTCCTTTCTTGTTTTTAATTGTAAGACTTACGTTCGAAGGACAGATGCCTTTAAGGAATAGTTGCCTAGAAACCATAACTACATCAAAACAAGAAAGGAAAGCAAACTTCGGGCGGAGCCGAAGTTGATATACCCTTGCAGAATACTCTGTAAATTATATTCTCCAAAATTATTCGTATGATGCATTCTTAATACTCATAAAAAATCCCAACTTCCTAACTTTAAAAACACCAAAGTTATGGCATTTCCAATCATTCAGTTATATGGCAGCTATAGGATATAGTTGGCCGATCCTTATGAAGTTTGGTAGGCCGGATTAATAGGCCAAAAATAAAACTCATAGAAAATCTCAACTTCCTAACTTTAAAAACACCAAAGTTATGGCTTTTCCGATCGTTCAGTTATATGGCAGCTATATGATATAGTCGCCCGATCCGGCTCGTTCCTAATTATATACTACCTGCAATAGAAAGACAACTTTTGGGAAAGTTTCAAGCAGATAGCTGTAAAACTGAGGGACTAGTTTGCGTAGAAACGGACGGACGGACGGACGGACAGACGGACATGGCTAGATCGACTCACCTGGTGATGCTGATCAAGAATATATATACTTTATAGGGTCGGAAATGTCTCCTTCACTGCGTTGCAAACTTTTGACTGAAATTATAATACCCTCTGCAAGGGTATAAAAATAAAACCCATAGAAAATCCCAACTTCCTAACTTTACAAACACCAAAGTTATGGCATTTCCGATCAATCAGTTATATTTCAGTCGGCCGATCCCGGCCGTTCCGACATATATACTGCGTGCAAAGGAAAGAAGGGTGTGTGCAAAGTTTCAGTTCGATATCTTTAAAACTGAGATACTAGTTTGCGTAGAAACAGACAGACGGACAGACGGACAGACAGACGAACAAACGGACATGGCTATATCAACTCAGAAGGTGATCCTGATCAAGAATATATATACTTTATAGGGTCGGAGATGTCTCCTTCACAGCGTTGCACACCTTTGACCAAAATTATAATACCCTCTGAAAGGGTATAAAAACAACGAAGCTAACATTTTTTTACGATTGTTCCCATGGGAGCTATATAATATAGTAAGCCGAGTTAAAGTTTCATTCAAATACCTCAAAAACTAAAGGTATAGTTTGCGTAGAAACGAACAGACAGACTGACATTGTCTGGTGATGCTGATCAAGAATATATACTCTATATAGGGTCGGAAATATACAAAAATGTTCGTGTACCAACCAAGCGAGAATTTCTTGGGAAAATAATGGCCATTTTAATCCCATTGGTTCAATTGCGGACAGTACTATTTTCTCAAAAACACGTTTGCAAATAATGTAATTACGAGATTGGTTGGGACGAACGGTTTTGCAGTGGATTCACTCAAGTTCTCGTAAGTTTAAGCCTTTTGAAAGTTGTCGGATTGCTGAAATCTTAACCATTACAAAAGCCGTGCAGTGGAGATGGAGTCCGCCCTTAAACCACTCGCCAATCATTAGCATCGAAAATCTCAAGAAACACTGTTTGGTAAACTGGTCCAACCTTTTTGAACTTACCCTAAAAAGAGTGTCTTTCTACAGAACACTTTTAGAGCGCGGAGCTGATGGAAGAAGAAATTAGTAAACACAGATTTCAATTGCAAAGTAAATGTCCCGATTATCAACTATACTAAATATTAATCATTCAGAAAATATCAGTATCAAATATAAGTTATTGCATTGCTTTCTTAGGGCAAAAAGTAAATGGCTTATACAAGACTGTCCTAAAAGTACACTAACAATCAAATAATTAATAGCCGCCAAAATAACCCTATGGGTTAAAGAGGAAAGTTTCGCAGAAGAGATATCATTGCTGAAGAATAATTAGACAATAGTTTAGGAACACCGTTTTGGTAGATTCGAAGAAGGAGAATATGGATGGAGAATAGGACAGGGCTTAAATGACCGAAATATTGGAGAAAGGAATACATTCCTCAGTTAATCTTTTGACAGAAGTGGCGATGAAGTTCATATTATAGATCCTGCCTTACCACAAAGTACGTGGAGAAGAGGTCGTTTTACTAAACTATATCCGGCGGAGGACGGTATCTAAGGTCCTTTAGCTACGATTTGATAGTGAATCTCAGCGTGACTTTCAAGAAGGGGTATGTTGTGTTTTGATTTCCTTAAAATTAGTTTTCTTGCTTGATTTATTTTAAATCTGTTAAATATTTTGAAACTTATAAGCCATTACAGTGAGGTTCCGCGTGTAAAAAAATAGTGAAACACCATTAAGATAAATTCATTGAAATATAGAGATACATCTTTGACTATTTTAAGCTTGTAGCTTAAACTTATCGCCTGAACTTTACACAATGATTATAATGTATTGAATAATCTTTGGTACTAGGCTTTTGTTGCAAAATAATCAAGCCCCTTAGCTAACCCCGTTCGCCAGCGGAAAAAGTTAAATATTTTCAGTGTGACAGCATTTTTTAAAGTTCATTAGAATTTAGTGTGATACGATCGTACTGTCAGTCAGCTAAGTTTTTCTCAAGTACAGATTTCGTCGATCTGAGTACTAGGCTTTCGTCAAAAAACCCAGCCTATAGACAGTAGATCCAGATCGTAGCTCACTCTGTTCTGACGAACTCTTACAAATTCGGTCACCTGGAAAGATTATTTTTTTTTGTTGGCGAACTTGTTTTTCCATCTAAGTACTAGGCCAAGAAAAGACTACAATACCAGTTGTTTATCTTTCGCTCTCTTTCTTGGATGTACAAAATTTAACGTCAATGTATGTACTAGACTTAAAGCTTATAAAAAAGTGTGAGAATGCACCTTCAACTTGTTTACTTAGCAGCTAAGAACTACCTTTGCGTGTGCTAAAAAGTATTGGGTAGTAGAATTCTGCAAATCTGATAAGTCACAACATAATGGAGCCTAGGTGTTGCAAGTTCGTATGTGTTTGTAAATGTTTAAACTGCCCCCCACACCATCGCGCTCCATGTGCGTGCCGCCAAGCGGAAGTTATGTGCCTTTGTTTTGGTCTGTTTAGGTTATAACCCTTTTTGGACAGTTGGTTATTGCCTTGTGCCTGCTACCAGATGGCGCCGTTTAACTAAGTTGATAATCGCGTAAACTTTAACTAAAACGTTCAGAGGTGCGACCCCTAATTACACCACGTTACAGTTCTAATTGTCCAGAATATTTGAACTTTTATTAAATTTTCTTCATTTAATATCAAGACCTTATCATAGTAAAAAGAATACCGTGCAATTGGGTGCTGAACCGTGTCCAACAAAAATGGAATGCAATTAATTACAATATTAAAGCAACACTGCATTGTTCATGTAAAGAAAAATAATCTATTTATGTCGTCAAATGCTTTAACACCGTTTGTTTACCTTTGCATACCATAACAACAAACAAAAGAAAACTTAACAGGAAGAATAGGAAAATAGACCCATAAGCAAAAAAATTATTACAAAAGAACTTTAAAAAAATGTAATATAATGACTTAAGGCTGCTGCTCCTGGTCTGATTTTTTAGTCAAAGAAAATGTTAAGCTCAGAGGATACCATAACCCATTAGCAAGTGTAATATTACACTATGCTATTTCATCTGGAAATCGAAGTCCCTTTCAAACATTTGTCGATTCGAATCTTTTATACACCTATAGACCCATGGCAAAAAAATAAAAGTAAACCAGCTTACTTTTCTTTCTTAGTAACAATCAAGTGTTGAGTTGCCTAATATTGGGTCTTAAATATAAATATTTCTATATTCTTTTATAGGATAACCGAATTTTATATTCACATTTATTTTATTGAAAACAACAATTAAAGGTATAAGTAAAACCCAAATTTAATTTAAAAGAATTTAAGAAATTTTAAAGTTTGCGTAGCTTTAACGGGTACAATATTTTGTGTGTATATACACCCTTCTCTACATCATTTTTCTTAGGGGAAAGCTTTTAAATTATATTATTAATCAATTTATGATTCTTAAAAAACTTGTTACAAAAGAATTTTTTTAAGCTTTGCTTAAGGGATTTGAATTTTTTTATGTATGTAACTATTGTTTTTATTAAATGAATGATTTTATTTTCTGAATGTTAAAAAAAAATTAAAAAAAAAATATTTAATAGTTTTTAAGGTGTGGCTGTTTCCCTTAAACGCCTTTTTTTGGCAGAGCCTTGCGGTGGTAATTCCCCAGGAATTAGAGTAATTCCCTGTACCTGAACGATAATTTTTATAATTTTTTTTTTTTGTGCATACGGAAACGTGTTTTGGAAAAAATTACCTTTTTGGACGCTAAAATTCTTACAAAAGTATCTATTTCGGCGAAATAAAAATTTTTACTAATAAAATTCATTACGAACATTTAAAAAAAAAATTTGAAGAAAATCGGTTTAGTAGTTTTTCGCCAATCCATATCACCGCAAAGTAATTTTTCAAAAAACACCATTTCCAGATATTCGCGTTTAAAATTTCAAGTTTGGGTTTGGGCGGGGACGAGGCGCGCGGCTAGGAGTGCTGTACCTTTTTTATACCCTTGCAGAGGGTATTATAATTTTGGTCAAAAGTGTGCAACGCAGTGAAGGAGACATCTCCGACCCTATAAAGTATATATATTCTTGATCAGGATCACCTGTTGAGTTGATATAGCCATGTCCGTCTGTCCGTCTGTCTGTCCGTCTGTCTGTTTCTACGCGAACTAGTCTCTCAGTTTTAAAGATATCGAATTGAAACTTTGCACACACCCTTCTTTCCTTTGCACGCAGTATATATGTCGGAACGGCCGGGATCGGTGAACTATATCCTATAGCTGCCATATAACTGATTGATCGGAAATGCCATAACTTTGGTGTTTGTAAAGTTAGGAAGTTGGGATTTTCTATGGGTTTTATATTTGGCCAACCAATCCGACCTACCAAATTTCATAAGGATCGGCCGACTATATCCTATAGCTGCCATATAACTGAATGATCGGAAATGCCATAACTTTGGTGTTTGTAAAGTTAGGAAGTTGGGAATTTCTATGGGTTTTATTTTTAGCCAATCAATCTGACCTACCAAACTTCATAAGGATCGGCGAATATATCCTATAGCTGCCATATAACTGAACGATTGGAAATGCCATAACTTTGGTCTTTTTAAAGTTAGAAAGTTGGGATTTTATATAAGTATTAAGTTGCATCATATGAATAATTTTGGAGAATATAATTTACAGAGTATTCTGCAAGGGTATATCAACTTCGGCTCCGCCCGAAGTTAGCTTTCCTTTCTTGTTTTAAAAATGAAAAAGGTATATAGTGACATATTCACATATCCACTTATGTACTGAGAAATATGAATCTGCAGCGTAGGCGATCCCACGCTGAACCAATGTAAACAACCACATCCGAAGCAGGCGATACTGCATCCCAATAACATAAACAATTCTTTCAATGACTAAGTCCCGCTCTCTGAGTGGCACTCTTATTCTCAAATTATTATGTACAATCAATATCCCAAGCCGGCGATCTCGCTCGCCAACTTATGTAAACAAAGGGCAGCACAAGTAATATTTTTGTCACAAGAATTTAGTCTTAAGCTGAGATCTATCGAATAAAGACGTGAAACTAATTCTTCGGTTTTTAATTCAACTTGGCGTTGTCCTTAGTCAACTGACGGGACATTAGTTCGACTCAAAAAAATACAAACACTTAACTGGCGCAGTCGGTAGGATACAAAAAGTATCCGCAAACAAGAAAGGAAAGCTAACTTCGGGCGGAGCCGAAGTTGATATACCCTTGCAGAATACTCTGTAAATTATATTCTCCAAAATTATTCATTTGATGCATTCTTAATACTCATAAAAAATCCAAACTTCCTAACTTTAAAAACACCAAAGTTATGGCATTTCCAATTGTTCAGTTATATGGCAGCTATAGGATATAGTCGGCCGATCCTTATGAAATTTGGTAGGTGGGTTTGATTGGCCAACAATAAAACCCATAGAAACCCTTCCTAACTTAACAAACACCAAAGTTACGGCATTTCCGATTAATCAGTTATATGGCGGCTATAGAATATAGTCCTCCGATCCTTATGAAATTTGGTAGGTCGGATAAAACCCATAGAAAATCCCAGCTTCCTAACTTTACAAACATCAAAGTTATGGCATTTCCGATCAATCAGTTATATGGCAGCTATAGGATATAGTCGGCCGATCCTTATGAAATTTGGTAGGTCGGATTGATTAGCCAAATAAAAAACCCATAGAAAATTCCAACTTCCTAACTTTACAAACACCAAAGTTATGGCATTTCCGATCAATCAGTTATATGGCAGCTATAGGATATAGTCGGCCGATCCCGGCCGTTCCGACATATATACTGCGTGCAAAGGAAAGAAGGGTGTGTGCATTATAATTCAGTTCTCGAATATAATAATACGCAAAAGATTTAAAACCCTCCAACTTGGATTATAATTCCAATTCGGTTATCCAATAAAAGTGGAAGAATAGAAACAAAACAAAAAGTCCAAAGGCACCTAAAAGTTAATAACAACATATAATTTAAACAAACACGTAAACCTTAATAAGTGAAATCAAAAATAAACTAAAACAAATTTTTAGTTTATTATAACAACAAAATTTACTATAACAATGGCACAACCAGTTATCGCCGCACCCCAAATCGTTGCGCTAAACGACAATAACCTTGCTGAAGCTCGTCGGCAGCTAAAAGACATCATGCCATTTAAGGGAAATCCAGAAACTCTCTACACTTTCGTCAGCAGAGTGGACTATGTAATTTCACTCTACCCAACTAATGATGTGCGACAACAGAGGATTCTCTTGGAGCCATCGAAAGAAACTTGGACGGACACGTAACACGATCATTGGGCCTTCCGAACATTGAAGATTGGCCTACCCTTAGATCGAGACTAATTGCAGAATTTAAACCCCAAACACCGAACTACAAACTACTGGAGAACTTCAGGGAGACACCTTACAAAGGAAATCTAAGAGCATTCTGCGAAGACGCAGAAAGACGACGTCAAGAACTGATTTCGAAATTGCATCAAGAAGGTAACCGCCCAGATTTTCTTATTTATGTTCAGGCAATTAAGGGGTTATATACGTTTTTTTTTTTTTTTTTAAAACCACAAATTTTTTTTACTGAATACTAAAGTATATCCCCAGAGAACATTTTCCCAAATTTTAATAGAGATCCGAATAATAGTTCGATAGGAAAACAGCGTTTTGTCTGCTCGACTTCAATAGTTGCATATACTCAACGTAAATCTTTAAATGCGATTATTTCAAAGTCGTGTTTTTCCAAAAGTGCCTTTGCTGTGACCGCGATTGCACAAGAACTATTTGATCGATCTTCTTCAATTTTTTTTTAAATTATTCGTAATGATTGTGCCGAGTTCGTGAACGATTCTGTTTTTTTGCGCCAATTTTGATTTTGCAGATCAGAATTTTTTAATAAAATTTTTAGAACTCGAAAAATCAACTTTTTGGAAAAATTGTTACTGTATGCAGAAAAAACCAAATATTCTTGAAAATAATCGTTCACGAACTGGAAATGGTACTACACTAATAAAATTTTTTTGGTTTTTTGATTTCAATTGACCTGCTGGACTTCCATCGTGGTCACCGCAAGCCGCTATAAAAAAAGGGTTCCGAGAGAATTGCCATAACTTCGTAAATTATTTATATTTTTTCAAAAACAAACGCTTGTTGTTTTGATAAAAACATGTACTATAAATAAATAATAACTTCAGTGTCATAAAATAATTGCTACACACCTGAAATAAAATCCAAAGTTCCCTCAATTTGTTCGCTCAAAAAGGTATATAACCCCTTAAAGATTCCATTGAAATATTGAACAGAAAATTACCAATACAATTATTCACTGATTTGGTTCATCATGACATTACAGACTTAAGATCATTAATTACTATCGCACAAAATGAGGGAATTTATGAAGAACATATTAATTTTGAATTAAATAAAGTTCCAGAAAACCGTAATAAAAACTCAAACCCTCAGAAATCAGAAAATCAGAATTCTAAACCATACAAATTCAATACAAATACTCAAACCCAATATCGACCAAGTTACCCACAATATTCTCAACCATTCCAACCTAATTTTAATCAATACACGCAACCATTTACACCCACCTATACACACCAAGCTATGTGGCACGCACCAAATCATTTCGGACCCAACCAATACATGAACACACAACCATTTACTCACAAAAAACCTGTTTCCACAATATTCAAATAAAATTCAAAATCCTCAAACAGCATATTTTAAAGGAAATACATACCCTCAACAACAACAACCCTCCACATCTAAAAATACTAACTTCCCAGTTCCCAAACGACTAAGACCATCGGACAGTGATCAAACCAAAATGTCTATTGACGAATTGAGATTTCAAGACGCACACGAATACGAACAAATACAACCTAATTATTTTGAACAACAGTATTATGACCACAATCAATACCATGGGTTGATTATTGAACAACAACAGCAACAACAGGTACAATACACCCAAAATAAAGATGAACAAAATCAAAATAGCTCAGAACCAAAAGAAAATTTTCGGTTATCAGCCCCGGACAACACCAATACATAGAAATAGCATACAAAGGCTGCACATACAATTGCCTTATAGACACAGGATCAACAATAAATATGATCAATAAAAATATATTTTGTCTTCCTATTCAAAATACTATATGCGAAGTTTTGCCATCAAATCGTCCTATTACATTGAAGAATTTAATTATGTTACCAAGCAATAGTATTTTTAAAACAAATGAAGCATTTTATGTACACAATTTTTCTAATAATTATGATATACTAATTGGCAAAAAATTGTTGAAAAAATGCACAATCAATTATAAATTACAAAAATAGCACAGTTACTCTTTTTGATAAAACATACAAATTAATAACTTCAAAATCAGAAAAAAACCAAAATTTGTATATCCAAAAGACACTAGAACCAATTAAAAAATCACCTCAGGAATCAATAAAAAAAATAGATTTTGCATTGTTTCGATTAGGTCACCTGAATCAGGAGGAAAATTTAAGGTTAAAAGGTTTACTGAATAAATTCAAAAATCTTCAATATGAAGAAGGAGACAATCTAACATTTACAAATACCATTAAACACGTACTAAATACAACACATAACTCCCCAATTTATTCAAAACAGTACCCACTTGCTCAAGCGCACGAAATTGAAGTCGATAACCAAGTACAGAATATGCTTAATCAAGGATTAATTAGGGAAAGTAATTCACCATACAATAGTCCTACCTGGGTAGTACCCAAAAAAACTGATGCTTCTGGTAAAATTAAGTATAGAGTAGTAATTGATTATAGGAAGCTCAATGAAATAACTGTTCCCGACAGATATTCAATACCGAACATGGACTAAATCTAGGTAAATGCCAATATTTTACAACAAAGGGATTTCATCAAATAGAAATGGACCCAGAATCAATATCTAAAACTGCATTTTCCACCAAAAGCGGTCATTACGAATACCTTCGAATGCCATTTGGCCTTAGAAATGCACCTGCTACTTTTCAAAGGTGCATGAATAATATCCTTCGTTCGTTACTCAACACTGTTTAGTTTACTTAGATGATATCATCATTTTTTCCACATCCCTTACCGAATATTTAAATTCATTACAGCTAGTTATACCCGTTACTCGTAGAGTAAAAGGGTATATTGTATTCGTGCAAAAGTATGTAACAGGTAGAAGGAAGCGTTTCCGACCCTATAAAGTATATATATTCTTGTTCAGGATCACTAGCCGAGTCGATCTAGCCATGTCCGTCTGTCCGTCTGTCTGTCTGTCTGTCCGTATGAACGCTGAGATCTCGGAAACTATAAAAGCTAGAGTATTGGTATTTTGCATGTAGATTTTAGGAGTTCCTACGCAGCGCAAGTTTGTTTCAAAATGGTGCCACGCCCCCTCTGACGCCTACAAGCCACAAGCAGTGGCCACAGTTTTGATGCTATTATGAAAATTTTAATTGATATGTATTTGTTTCGTCAATACCTATCGATTGGCCTAATAAAAGTTTGCCACGCCCACTCTAACGCCCAAAAACCCATTAAACGCTTAAACCTGGCTAGCGCCTACATTTCCGCCTTTCATGGCCCGTAGTACCACGGTAGCCCCATCTAACGGATGACTTTGGAACAGCTGGCCAAGGTGCTAATTCGAGCGGCAAAAAACATACAAGAAGGCATATTTATATTAAGTTGTTTAGCTGAGTAAACGGGTATCTAATAGTCGAGGCACTCGACTTTAGCGTTTTCTCTTGTTTTTTCTAAACTTGCAGAAGCAAATTTAAAATTGCAGTTAGACAAATGTGAATTCTTAAAAAAGGAAGCTAGTTTTTTTGGTCACATCGTAACCCCTAATGGTATAAAACCAAACCCACTTAAAGTTTAAGCCATAGTTTCCTATCCAATTCCAACAAAAGTAAAAGAGATCAGAGCTTTCCTTGGATTAACCGGTTATTATCGTAAATTTATTCCAAACTACGCAGACATAGCAAAACCCATGACCAAATGTTTAAAAAAAAGGAGCAAAGATAGATATACAAAATCTCGACTACATAGAAGCATTCAAAAAACTTAAAGCTTTAATAATTAGAGAACCAATTCTACAATTTTCCGATTTCAAAAAAAAAAATTCACTTTAACCACAGATGCCAGTAATCTAGCCCTTGGGGCCGTACTTTCTCAAAATGGTCATCCTATATCCTCTATTAGCAGAACACTTAATGAACATGAATTAAATTACAGTGCTATCGAAAAGGAATTACTCGCCATAGTTTGGGCCACTAAAACTTTTCGACATTATTTACTAGGACGACATTTTCTCTTTGCTAGTGACCATCAACCTCTTAGATGGCTGCATACCTTAAAAGAACCGAATGCCAAATTACAAAGATGGAGAGACAAGTTAAACGAATACCAATTTAAAATTGACTATATTAAAGGGAAAGAAAATTCAGTTGCCGATGCATTATCAAGAATTAAAATTGAAGAAAATCACCACAGTGAAGTTACTCAACATAGTGCAGAAGAAGATAATTGTAACTTAATTCATTTAACAGAAAAACCAATAAATTATTTCAAAAAACAAAGAATTTTCATTAAATCCGATAACAATAAAGAAGAGCATTCAACAATATTCGGTAATTCCATCACCACAATTCAATATAATGTAATGACACTCGACAAGGCCAAAAAAATTTTACTTGATCATTTTATTCATAGAAACATTACCATTCATATTGAAAGCGATCGTAGATTTTGAAATCATTCAAAAGCGCACACAGGGAAATTATTAATACCACTTACACTAAAGTAATTTGCAGCCTCCACCTATTAAAGAATGTTTGTTCATACGCCGAATTCAAAGAAATTATACTTCAATCACATGAAAATCCATACATACAGAAAATGACAAAATTATTAAAAGAAAATGACTTCTTTCCAAATAGCCAACTATTAATTCAAAATATAATAAATTAATGTAACATATGCAATTTGGCTAAAACAGAACTCAGAAATACCAAAATGGCTTTTAAAATCACACCCAACCCTGAACATTGTCGAGACAAATTTGTGGTAGATATGGATATATCTAGGGAAAACATTACATCAGTTGCTTTGACATTTATTCTAAATTCGCTACACTTGAACATATTAAAACAAAGGATTGGATAGAATGCAGGAACGCGCTAATGCGCATTTTTAATCAGTTAGGTAAACCCAAAGTTACTCAATTACGACAAACTAGATTGCATTGAAAACCAAAATATACTTTTAATCAAACATCAACGTGGATTTACTACAAAAATAACGAATTACTACTTATTTCACATTATCCCTATTAACCACAAAATCATTAACACCATTAAAATAATTCCTTATCCCGACCATAAGTGGGTATCAGTAGACTATTCAGATCAACAATCATATTTCGAAGATGGGAATAAAATTTATAATCAAGACAATAAAGAAGTTAATAATGAATGCATTAAAAATATAATTAAGCGCGAAAATCCAATTTGTAATTTTAAACCAATTCTTTCAAAAGAAATGATTCAATACGTTGAACCAAATATTATACTTACATGGAATCTAAGTGAAACTACAATCGAACGAAATTGTCAAGAATTAAATGGCGATATAAAAATAAATGGAAGCAAAATTATTAGAATAAAACAATGTAATGTTAAAATGGGAAATGTTATTTTAAGCGAAAATTCGTTAAGTCCAGAATTTGATTTAACAGCATTGTATTCACCGATTAATGTAACTAAGATAAAGATAGTAGAACATAATGACGTTTTAAAACTAATTTCAGAAAATAATAACACACTTTACATATTATAATATTAGTAGTTATCGTTCTTATTATTTTTCTTGTTCTGTCAAAATTTTTACACTAAATCCACTTTCCTTTTTGTACCCTTGAAGAGGGTATTAGAATTTTGGTCAAAAGTGTGCAACGCAGTGAAGGAGACATCTCCGACCCTATAAAGTATATATATATTCTTGATCAGGATCACCTCCTGAGTTGATATAGCCATGTCCGTCTGTCCGCCTGTCTGTTTAGAAAGTTGGGACTTTTTATAGGTTTTATTTTTGGCCAATCAATCCGACTTACCAAATTTCATAAGGATCGGAAATGCCATAACTTTGGTGTTTTTAAAGTTAGGAAGTTGGGATTTTTATGAGTATTAAGAGAGCATCATATGAATAATTTTGAAGAATATAATTTACAGAGTATTCTGCAAGGGTATATCAACTTCGGCTCCGACCGAATGTTAGCTTTCCTTTCTTGTTTTTTAGTATGGCACTCAGAAGTCATCCCAACCAAGAAATTTGTTGTCATGGAAAACTTTCTATTTGGTACTGTTGTGAAAAACCTGAAATATACTCTGGAAGAGCAGTGCGAGATTGGCAAAAAGTTGCGAAATTTTACTAGTTGGCTTATAGTAAAGTGGAAAGTACTGTGGAAGAAATAAGGATTTTTTCGAAACCAAAAACCAGGAATGGCTAGATACGCCGCTGGTATTAATGGAAATAATATCTTCAAAAAATGTTGGACGTCCACAAAATGATTTTCGGATTGTTGGAAAAAAACGCAAGTCCACAAATTGTCAGACCTTAAGCCTAGTATCCTGATCGACGAAAACCGTACGCCAGTCATGAGAGAGAGCGAGAGGCAAACAGCTGGCGTTCACTTTTCGTCAACGTTTTTTTCACGTCGGTCCAGAAAATTCCATAGCGTTGCCAGTCTGCGGAAATGAACTTTGGGTGAACCCTAGCGAAAAGATTAAGCCTAGTATCCAGATCGACAAACGATTACGCTAGCGGAAAAACTTGAATCTTTCCAGTGTGACCAAAAGTTTGAGAGTTCATCAGATTTAAGCGTGCTACGGTCGTACTGTCAATCAGCTGGTTTTGTTGACAAGCAGTTAAAATTCAAATATCGTATTTGCGGGAAAGAGCCTTTAAAAGATATTATCAAATACCATGGCAAGACAAGTCTGCCGCTGTACAAATAAATTAAAAAACAATACAATTTAAATTTAACAGTTGTTTTTTTTAATTTACTGATAATTATTTGCTAATTTAAAGTTCATAGCTGCACTTTTATTGGGTTTTTTCGTACATTCTGGACCTAAAAAACATTTTGCTCTGACAGGAGCAACGAGGACGGAAGCTTACTTCGGCAAGCCGAAGTTTTAATACCCTTGCAGACTTTGCCGAAATTGCTAAAATTGAAAAACTAGCGAAAGGAATAAGGTATACATAAATAAACTAGATTTGCATCGTTTAATGTCAATTGCTTTTATACTGCAAAAATGTCATATAAAAATAGAAAAAAAGGGATACTTTCGCAGCCTTTAACTATTTTTCCTACGGAAGCTATAAGAAATAGACGTCCGATCGGCAAGCGCTTTTACCCTAATCAAGATATGCGTAAATAAATAAGACACTACGCGAAAAATTCAGGATATAGACGTCCGATCGTCACGTGCTTTTACCCTAATCAAGGTATGCGTAAAAAAATAAGATTTGGAAAGATTTATGTTAATAGCTTTTACACTGCGCGAAATATCTTCCATTCTTGAAAGTTATATCCGAGTGTTCCTATGGGAGCTATAGGATATAGACGTCCGATCAGCACGCGCTTTTACCTTGATGAAGGAATGCATAAAAAAATACGATTTGAAAAAATTTATAGCAATAGCTTTTACACAGCGCGAAATATTCTGAAAAACATAAAATTTGGACCGATTTTACCCTATTGTTCCTTTGGGAGCTATAGGATATAGACGTCCGATCGGGGCGATTTTCAAATTTGATCTGCGTACACATGTTTTAGGACGAGTATGAAAGATTCGCTAGCTTTTAAACTGAGCTCGCAAACGGTATTGAAACAGACGGACAGACGGACATGGCTATATCGACTCCCCTATTGATCCTGATCAAGAATATATATACTTTATAGGGTCGGAAACGTCTCCTTCACTGCGTTACAAACTTCTGACCAAAATTATAATACCCTCTGCAAGGGTATACAAAAAAATCAACGTAGTTACCTTTAGAAACATCTTAACTAATAAAAAATTAGTTTTTAATTTTTTCTGATGAGTCAGTATCGGGTTATGCTGTTCACCGCAAAACCCGTTTTCTTAGAGGGGCCTACGGAGCTCAGCTGCGAACGAAAATTTGTGAAAACATAGTTTAAATGTTGTACTTTGATACGCTTATAAAATAATTAATGTGACATTAAACGTATCGTGTGACAAAATTAATGAAGATAGGCCTTTTTTTGGCCGAATTAACCATACCCCCTTAAACGCAGTATTTAGAGAAACACTTAATTTATTAAAGCAACAAAAACCATACTCCTAAATATTAAATCAAACCAATAATTCCAATAAAAACCAAAAATGTGCTAATTCGTACCCAAAGCTTATTTCGTACAAGGGATTAAAAATGTAATAACAATTTAATTTCTTAAATTTAATTATTTGTTGCGCCTCCCTTCTGCTATTGATGGCTTTGGTTCTGGTTCCCAGGGATTCGACCAACTTTTTGGTTGTTTCTACGGGAATTTGGTTTTGGCCTGTATGGCAGCTTCTGGCGGGGAACCTCGTTTTTATTGACGGGAAACTGGATGGCCAAGATGTTTTTAAGGGGTTATATATAGTTTTTTCTTTTTCAAAATATATAAACTTTTTTAATTGCTTTATCTTGAAAAACAACTTTATGAGAACATTTCCCCAAATTTTCATAGAGATTTGAGCAGTAGAAAGAAAGTTACAGCGCTCTTAGCCGCGCGTCTCGTTAGCTTTCCTTTCTTGTTTCTTATGATTTATGGCGTTTCTAATCATTTTATTGGAGCATCCTACCAATCGACCAACTTTTATGTAAGAATTTCCTTCCAATCAAATTTTTTAAGAAGTTTACACTTTTCCGAAGTGCTGTGTTTTCCACGTCCCATTTTAAAGTTGTTTTTAATTTTTTTTACAAAATAGTTAAAAAATAGTCCAAGCTTATCAGCAGGTACTTTCTACGAAGCCTGTTGGGCGAAAAATAGGATATTCTCTAAGTAACTTGCAAGTGGTGCTATTTTTTTTCGCTGTTTTTCGGACTTTTTTATTAAAAAACTAAAAAAAAATAAGTAGGCGGGATTAATAAAAACGGAAACTTTGATTTAGACTAGAGCAATACTAAAACTTAAAAATAATTATTTTGCAAAAAAAAATTATTTTGAAAGCAGCTCGATGTAGTGGTGCTATTATTTTTTCGCAACTGCATATACTTCCTGCAATAGAAGACAACTTTTGAGTAAGTTTCAAGCAGATAGCTTTAAAAGTGAGGTACTAGTTTGCATAGAAACGGACGGAGGGACAGACGGACAGACAGACAGACATGGCTAGATCGACTCTCCTGGTAATGCTGATCAAGTATATATATACTTTATAGGGTCGGAAATGTCTCCTTCACTGCGTTGCAAACTTTTGACTGAAATTATAATACCCTCTGCAAGGGTATAATGAATGGATCTCAAAATATTCTAATACAATTTAAAACTTTTTCGCTTTAAATATTTTCTGTTTTAAAATTCTGTAATGTTTTTAAACGAATAAAAACCATGTTAGAAATCTCAGTTAATTTTTCAAAAAATTATATTGCCTTAAAAAAAAATGTTTACAAAAAGCTCAGATTATCGGTACATCAATAAATCAATAGAGATCTCCAGCTCTAGCAGAAAGTCTCAGATTGTGGTCATCGCATATTCTTGTAAGAGTAGAGATTGTCCCACATTGTCCTCATGAAAAATAATGCAGAAACTTCAAAATGGATGAAAGGGTTGAAAATTGGGTGAAAAACAACGGAGGTCGAAAAAGCAAACAGGAAAATGGAAAGTCTGCAAATAAAAAAGGGAGTGTCTAGTTTTTTAAACCACCGTCTTTTGGCGTGCGAGTTTTTGAGCTAAAAACCCGCCTTAATAACTGGATTAAATAATAAACCGTTACAAAATATGCGGTGATTTGCTTGCAAGCTTATAAATTATTATTTATAATATAATATCCTTGGGAAAATACCAGTGAAATCAGTAAAATACTTAATTTTATATGATGGATTAAAAACTGTTGCCTAGAGAAGTGTTTTAGGAGCCACGTATTGATAAAAAATAAATACAATTTTTAAAGACAGCGCCATGAATAAATGCCTCTAAAGAATAAATGCTTGACAGATTATACATATAAGCCCAGACGTCAAGGAAGCCAACAGGATAACACACGTTTAATCTCAATGAGCCTGCATGTGTGCTTGCCGTCTTGCCCTCAATGCGTGTGTGGCTGTTTGAGCTTTGCAATTAAAACTTAAGCACACAATCATTATCATAATCCTCAATCGATATCATGGCTCACGATGCACTATGGGGCCAACGACCACTTTGGTTGGCCAAAACCCATTTTTGAAAAGTCGTCAAAACCAAAAAAGTTGTTTTAGGATGTATTAACAGAAGACCAATCTGCAATGTTACGTTTCAGGAATTCCGATAGAGTGCGCTTCTGTTAAGATAACAGCTGTTAAATCAGATGTTTAAGATGCAAGCCACGTGCTTTTGAAATTCGACTTATAAATTGCATTTTTAAAGTATTTAAAAAAGCACTTTATAAGCGTTCCAAAACATTTTTGTGATATGAATTCGATGAATGGTGGTGTGTACTAAGTGTTTGTGTGTTTAAACGGTTGAAATCTATCGTGCTGTGTTTGTAATAAAGTGTTAAAGTGAGTTGTCTAAAACGCGTTTTTTAATTAGAAATCTAATTTTTAAGTAGAGCAACAAAGTGAGTCCAGCGGAGTCCACTTCTGAAACCTATTGAGATCTGTAGAGTATTAAATTCTTTTTTAAATGTATATGGTTAGAATCGCCACTTATTGCCACTTTTTCGAAATTTAATTTTTAAGCACATAACCTCAAGTTTTTCAACCTTAACAGTAGTTGCGTTGAATATAAGAATCCTTTTGCTTTTCAATGAAATATTGAACTAGAATCTAAAGAGCATGATGTTTAATAGCAGGTGCCATTTTTTTTACTTATTAATAAAATTTGTTTAATCCGATTTTTGTGCATTTACATTGAATCTTTGTGGAACGGAGAACATTTTGTTTTGCATTTTGAATTCTATTCAGAAACAGATATAAAAAATATAAAAAAATATAATGTAAATGTAATTATAAAATATATAATAAAAAAAAAAAATTATTCGATTATCTTAAAAAATAACAAAGTTGACTAAATCGATCGTATGGCAGCTATGGGATATATTTGTTCGATCCTATTCATCTTAACATATATGTTGCCTAAGGATACCAAAATACGATTGGTAAAGTTTTATCTCGATATCTCTAAAATTGAGCGAGTTATTAATGTTGGCCAACAAAAGTAGTCGTTGGCCGCATAGTGCGATGGCAGGAAGGGTAAAGGGTATACCACACGATAGCATTTGTATGCGTATAAATACTCCAATACTAGTATGTTACCACACTCGTAAAGATGTGCCTTGCGTCTAGTCCACTTCCGGAGTGTTTTTGTTTCTCAGGCTAGCCAGCTTCATTCACAACGCGTATGCGCTTTTTTTGGCGAAGGCCACAAAGATGCATAATAATCTGAGTTTATGGATGAACCTCTTGCACTGACAGTCAACTGTCCGTCTTTCTGACTATACTTTTGTCCGTCCGTTTCTACGCAAACTAGTCTATTAGTTTTAAAGCTATCCGGATCAATTTTTCCGCAAAATTTTTTTTAGGACCGTTGGTAGTAAAGCCTCAGTACTCAGATCGACAAACGAGTATACTAGCGTAAAAACTTTAATCTTTCCAGTGTGACCAAAATTTCGAGAGTTCATAAGATTTAAAGCCTAGTATCCTGATCGACGAAAACCGTACGCCAGTCATGAGAGAGAGCGAGAGGCAAACAGCTGGCGTTCACTTTTCGTCGGGCCTTTTTTTCACGTCGGTCTCCTGATCGACGAAAAAAATACCAGAAAATTCCATAGCGTTGCCAGTCTGCGGAAACGTGAACCCTAGCGAAAAGATTAAAAAATTTAATCTTTTGGCGTGCGCTTCTCACTGAACATTATAAGAAATGGAGGGAAAAACTCACAAAAGTCGATTGCAGGTGTTTACATGTGAGGACAAAATAACATTAATACTATCTGGGGTGCCTCTTTTCAGAGCAAAATGTTTTTTAGGTCCAGAATGTACGAAAAAACACAATTAAAGTGCAGCTATGAACTTTAAATTAGCAAATAATTATCAGTAAATTAAAAAAAACAACTGTTAAATTTAAATTGTATTGTTTTTTAATTTCTTTGTACAGCGGCAGACTTATTTTGCCAAGGTAGTTGATAATATCTTTTAAAGGCTCTTTCCCGCAAATACGATATTTGAATTTTAACTGCTTGTCAACAAATCCAGCTGATTGACAGTACGACCGTAGCACGCTTAAATCTGATAACCTCTCAAACTTTTGGTCACACTGGAAAGATTAAAGTTTTTACGCTAGCGTAATCGTTTGTCGATCTGGATACTAGGCTTAAGCATGCTACGGTCGTACTGTCAATCAGCTGGGTTTATTGACAAGCAGTTAAAATTCAAATATCCTATTTGCAGGAAAGAGTCTCAAAAAGATATTATCAAATACCTTGGCAAGACAAGTCTGCCGCTGAACAAAGAAATTAAAAAACAATACAATTTAAATTTAACAGTTGTTTTTTTTCATAGCTGCACTTTTATTGTGTTTTTTCGTACATTCTTGACCTAAAAAACATTTTGCTGTGACAAGAGGCACCCCAGATAGTATTAATGTTATTTTTTCCCAACATGTAAACTCCTGCAATCGACTTTTGAGAGTTTTTTGAGTTTTTCCCTCCTTTTCTTAAATAGTTCAGTGAGAAGCGCTAGGGTTCACCCAAAGTTCATTTCCGCAGACTGGCAACGCTATCCAATTTTCTGGTATTTTTTTCGTCGATCTGAGTACCGACGTGAAAAAAAGGCCCGACGAAAAGTGAGGCTGTTTGCCTCTCGCTCTCTCTCATGACTGGCGGACAGTTTTTGTCGATCTGAGTACTAGACTTAAGGCAAGATCGTCATTCTGTTGTCATATAAAAAATCGAAAAAATAATTAAAAACAAATTTTTTGTAACATACAAGCATATATTCCGTGGTATAGTCCATCTGTAAAATTTTACAGAAACCGTTTTAGTTTTATAAAAATCGAACGACCGGATAGTAGAAAATAAATACGGGATTAAGAAAATAAAAACAAGAATAAATCAGTTTATTTTGTTGAAAAACATTTTTTGCATGTTGGCGTTCTCGAACCATTTTTAAGTTAATTTAAGTAGAATAAAACAAAAATAGAAAAACCGGGTAAATCGAAGCTGTGTTTTCAATATTTTTGAAACATAGTAATTATTTACTATATCAGAATTACGCTTTTAGTTTTATTAAAGCCGGACAACAATATAAGCCTTAGAAACGATGGCAAAATGCAGGGCAAAATCGACATAGCTACAATGTTTTTAGTTTTTATACCCTTGCAGAGGGTATTACAATTTTGGTCAAAAGTGTGCAACGCAGTGAAGGAGACATCTCCGACCCTATAAAGTATATATATTCTTGATCAGGATCACCTCCTGAGTTGATATAGCCATGTCCGTCTGTCCGTCTGTCCGTCTGTCTGTCCGTCTGTCTGTTTCTACGCGAACTAGTCTCTCAGTTTTAAAGATATCGAATTGAAACTTTGCACACACCCTTATTTCCTTTGCACGCAGTATATATGTCGGAACGGCCGGAATCGGCCAACTATATCCTATAGCTGCCATATAACTGATTGATCGGAAATAACTTTGGTGTTTGTAAAGTTAGGAAGCTGGGATTTTCTATGGGTTTTATATTTGGTTAGTCAATCCGACCTATCAAATTTCATAAGGATCGGCCGACTATATCCTATAGCTGCCATATAACTGAACGATTGGAAATGCCATAACTTTGGTGTTTTTAAAGTTAGGAAGTTGGGATTTTTTTGAGTATTAAGAATGCATCATATGATTAAATTTGGAGAATATAATTTACAGAATATTCTGCAAGGGTATATCAACTTCGGCTCCGCCCGATGTTAGCTTTCCTTTCTTGTTTTTTTCTTCTTTCTACCTCACCCAAATTATTTGGACTCGCCAGCAATTGGATTAATGCTTGTGACAGTTTTAAAAATTGCTCTTCATATTATTTCCGATGGCGCGTACACCACTTTAGCAACATCTTGAGCTCACAATTCTCACAACTGGCACTGTGAAAGGCTTATATAAAAAATTACATTTCTCCCTGTTGACCTTATCCGTTTTCTCTTACCAATATTTAGTGCGGCCAACTCCCCCTAGATGGCGGTCGACATGGTTCTGTTCCCATTTCAAACTACCATCGCTTCATAATTGTGTTCCTTCTAATTTACCAGGTGCAAAAAGGTAAGCATTAAATGCCACAAAAATATTAATCTGTGGCCGCCACAAGAACAACACTCGCTCCTCTTCTAGGAACCCAAGCATAATACCCAAGTTGCATATTTCGATCTGAAGAACGAGTGAGGCCGTAAATGGAATCGCAGAAATCGGCAATCAAATCATTAAAAGATTGTAAACGTCCTCTCATTTTTTAAACTGCAGAGAAAACTTAAAAAATATTAATAGCTTAACATCTTTTAAAAATAGTCACGTTTATTTTTTTGATAATAATTTAAAAAAAACTATAACATTAAAAACAGAACAATGTTTTTACAATTTAAAAACCGGTTTGACATTTATAAATTATAATTATGTCCTATAGAAAAAGTATATTTTGTTCACCTTTTTTATAAGTTAAATTATTATTTTATATGCCTCTTAAATTATTTGATTATTTGGCTCAAAAAAAAAAATTTAAGCCCGGATCTACCCGACGATATCGAATCCTTTACATATCTAATTCTTTTGGAATTTACGTTCAATTTATAACAGTTAGTAGCTTTAAAAAAATAATAATAAAAAACTTGTTTGTAAAGTTGCTTTACACAATAATCATAATCATTTTTATACCCTTGCAGAGGGTATTATAATTTTGGTCAAAAGTGTGCAACGCAGTGAAGGAGACATCTCCGACCCTATAAAGTATATATATTCTTGATCAGGATCACCTCCTGAGTTGATATAGCCATGTCCGTCTGTCTGTCCGTCTGTCTGTTTCTACGCAAACTAGTCTCTGTTTTAAAGCTATCGAATTGAAACTTTGCAAACACCCTTCTTTCCTTTGCACGCAGTATATATGTCGGAACGGCCGGGATCTATATCCTATAGCTGCCATATAACTGATTGATCAGAAATGCCATAACTTTGTTGTTTGTTAAGTTAGGAAGCTGGAATTTTCTATGGGTTTTATATTTGGCCAATCAATCCGACCTACCAAATTTCATAAGGATCGGCCGACTATATCCTATTGCCGCCATATAACTGATTGATAGGAAATGCCATAACTTTGGTGTTTGTAAAGTTAGGAAGTTGGGATTTTCAATGGGTTTTATTTTTAGCCAATTAATCCGACCTACCAAACTTCATAAGGATCGGCCGACTATATCCTATAGCTGCCATATAACTGAACGATTGGAAATGCCATAACTTTGGTGTTTTTAAAGTTAGAAGGTTGGGATTTTTAATGAGTATTAAGTTGCCTCATATGAATAATTTTGGAGAATATAATTTACAGAGTATTCTGCAAGGGTATATCAACTTCGGCTCCGCCCGAAGTTAGCTTTCCTTTCTTGTTTTGTTTTTTTTTATCTTTAGTATTAAAAAACCTAATTAAAAAATATAAAAGTTTTTATTATTAAACTTTCATTTGTTAAAAATAAAAATTGTTAAAATTATTTATAGAATAACATTCACCGAAGTTAAGTGATTTTCCCAGAGATTCAACCAACTTAACTTCCCAGCATTAAATAGGTAAATCATAAAACCGCTAGTCTACCGATTTTTTACATTTTAGGATGATTTTTAAGATTTTTATAAAATGACCCTTTGTTATTAAACTATAAAGAATACTCTTAAAAAGATAAAACATTTTTAGCGTCTAAAAACGACCTTAATTTAACAGCAAACCATTTTATTTGGGGCCAAAGTGAAATCTTCAATAATATTGCTCAACACCCAAGAAAAATATAGTTCTGTTAAAATAATAAACGGATTAAAAGAAATCTACGTGAAAACTGATATTATTTGAGTTTATTTAAGAGTGAATAAGAACTGGGCTCTAATTGTAGACATATATAAGTTAGCATGGAACCCAAAAATGTTGCAAGATCCAAATCAGCAGTCTGAAGGAATTAAATACAAAACCAGTGTCGCTGAGAGGTTGGGGAATGCGCGGGGATGAATTTTGTCCCACGATACGATTAATGTCAGATTATTTATTTAATAAGCATATAAAAGTACAACATTTAAACTATGTTTTTACAAATTTTCATCGAAAAAAATTAAATGAGCCGTTCGCAGACAAGCTCCGTAGGCGCCTCCAAGAAAAATGGTTTTAGGTGAACAGCATAACTCGTTACTGGCTCATCAGAAAATATTTAACAAAATTGTTTATTAGTAAAGATGTTTATAAAGGTAACTACGTTTAGTTCTTTTATACCCGTAACTCGTAGAGTAAAAGGGTATATTGTATTCGTGCAAAAGTATGTTTCAGGTGGAAGGAAGCGTTTCCGACCCTATAAAGTATATACATATATTCTTGTTCAGGATCACTAGCCGAGTCGATCTAGCCATGTCCGTCTGTCCGTCTGTCTGTCCGTCCGTATGAACGCTGAGATTTCGGAAACTATAAAAGCTAGAAGATTGGCATTTTGCATGTAGATTTTAGGAGTTCCTACGCAGCGCAAGTTTGTTTCAAAATGGTGCCACGCCCCCTCTGACGCCCACAAGCCACAAGCTGTGGCCACAGTTTTGATGATATTATGAAAATTTTAATTGATATGAATTTGTTTCGTCAATAAATATCGATTGGCCTAATAAAAGTTTGCCACGCCCATTCTAACGCCCAAAAACCCATTAACCGCTTAAGCCTGGCTAGCGCCTACATTTCCGCCTTTCATGGCGCCATCTAACGGATGACTTTGGAACAGCTGGCCAAGGTGCTCAACAGAGTCAACGTTAATTCTCGATAAGGATTTCTATTAAAGGAAATTGCGATGGTTTTCATTTGTCAATACCGAACTATATCCCAAGAACTATGCAGATCAAATCAAGTTAGCCAAATTGGAGGTCTGAGTCAAACAATGGCGTATATGTGTATGCTGGTGCAGGACAAAAGCTGCCTGCGCTAAAGCAGCGCTGGTGCTAATGCTCGTGCTGTAAAGCTGAGATCGCCGAATTCAAATTGATAATTTGAACTTTTTGTCCTTTTTTCCTGTGGTCACTCAAATTCACATTATGTTAATGCAAAATCTAAAGTTGTTTAGCTGAGTAACGGGTATCTAATAGTCGAGGCACTCGACTATAGCGTTCTCTCTTGTTTTTTATTAAAAAACTCGACGTCAGTACCTGAGGATTTAGGTACAGAAATAGTGTGCAAAATTTCAAAACAATTCGTCCAGTAGATATTGCAGGATCGTGTTTACCGACTTTGAAATGGCAACTTTTCAGGAGAGCGATTTAAAGTTTTTAGACACCCAAAAATCGTTTTTCTCGAAACTACTTTTTTTGATGCAGTAACCACAATATCTCAAGTTCTAATCGACTTACACTTTGACCAAAATTATAATACCCTCTGCAAGGGTATAAAAATGACGAATAATTATACAACGTTAGGCTTGTTTTTACTAAAGATGCCACTTAATGATTATTTGTTCTCGTGTATATTAATGTGTATTCTAAATATAGAATTTTTTTTTTATTTTTATTTTATTTTATTTTTAACTGGCTTACTGAGAAAATAACGTGCGTTGGGCAGAATGTGTCTCAAATATTCGCGTAAATAAGGCACAACTTTTTTTTAAAAAGGCCTCGGAGAAGTAAAGAGAAGTAAAACAAAATCACCTTTGAACGAAGGAAAAAAGGTAACGATCGCACTTCCAAACAAAAATTTTTATTGCAACTGAAAACACTTTATAAAATTGTAACAAAACAAGAAAGGAAAAATAACTTCGGGCGGAGCCGAAGTTGATTTACCCTTGCAGAATATTCTGTAAATTATATTCTCCAAAATCGGATCGGTTATTCATATGATGCATTCTTAACACTCATAAAAATCCCAGCTTCCTAACTTTAAAAACACCAAAGTTATGGATTTCCAAACGTTCAGTTATATGGCAGCTATAGAATATAGTCGGCCGATCCTTATTGAATTTGGTATGTCGGATTGATTGGCCAAAAATAAAACCCATAGAAAATCCCAACTTCCTTATTTAACAAACACCAAAGTTATGGCATTTCCGATCAATCAGTTATATGGCGGCTATAGGATATAGTCGCCCGATCCTTATGAAATTTGGTAGGTCGGATTAATTGGCCAAATATAAAACCCTTAGAAAAACCAACTTCCTAACCTTACAAACACCAAAGTTATGGCATTTCCGATCAATCAGTTATATGGCAGCTATAGGATATAGTCGGCCGATCCCGGCCGTTCCGACATATATACTGCGTGCAAAGGAAAGAAGGATGTATGCAAAGTTGCAATTCGATATCTTTAAAACTGAGAGACTAGTTCGCGTAGAAACAGACAGACGGACAGACAGACGGACATGGCTATATCAACTTTTGACCAAAATTATAATACCCTCTGCAAGGATATAAAAAAGGAAAATTTCTGCAATCTCGAAAGCTAAAAGAACTCAAGTCTAGGTGGAGATCGACAAAATCGTTTTCAAAAAAATCGCTGGGACGTAAACACAAATACTATCTTTAGGTTATAATTACGTAATTCTTTAACTTTAGAAAATGATGACCATAAAACTAAACAGCCCTTAGGAATAAACTTTGGGCGTTTAGAAACAAGACGCGGAAAAAAGCTAAACTAGCGGGTTTTGCATAAATATTTTATTTAGTTTCATTCGACCGTAGTTTCGACAAGAGTGCAACATGCAATTCCTTAAATCATTATAACAGACTTTTAATTCTGCGTATATATATCAGATATTTCTCCTCCTCACATTCTAAAAGTGCGAGTCGTCACTACGTGCACTGACGTCCACAGTGATCTACTGCTGTAGGCGAACTGGTAGAGGATGAGAGTTCTACTCAGACGGGCGGACTGAAATGGCATCAAAAGTATTGAGAAAAATCGATTTCAAAAGAAAATTGTCTCTACTAGAACTGCCATCAATTAAATCAATCTGTACCCAATGAATCAAATTTCCCTGTGATAGTTGGTGTGGTGACTTCTACCACTACTCGCAGTTGCAAAACACCGTTTGTTCTTAATCAGTTTCATTCTTGGTATCTGTACTAAAACGCTATATATTTTATTGGTTAAAAAAAAACAAACCCATATACATTCTTTGCTATACGAAATATTACCCAGAATGTGCGTGTTTTCAATCCAAAGAATAAAAGAATAATGGGTATATCCATATATATATTTTAAAACTTACCGAATCAATTGATATCGCAATACTCTTATCTGAAAAAAGAATGTAAAGGGTTCAATACTGTTTGAGTTCAATGAATTTAAATTAATTCGCAACAAATTGAAATATCAATAAATAATTTTACTGTACAGATGAATATGTCCGTATAAGTAGCTATAGTGCAGGACATTGACAGAAATTGAAAATGTAGAATTTTCACATCGTAAAGAACAACAATACGTTGGATAATCACTTAATGTTGACATTCCAGCCAATCAAACGGATAGTCTCAGCTCAATTTTGGTTTTTGCATGTGAAAGGGCAAATGTGAATGTTTTTATTTTTTTTTTTATCCAAAAATATTAAAAATTGAGTGAGATACAGGCAATCTCCGGCGGCGCCTCGAAGTAAACAAGTTTTGCGGTGTACACGATAACTGGTCACAGAATCATCTCAAATGAAACAAGAGAGAACGCTATAGTCGAGAGCCTCGACTATTAGATACCCGTTACTCAGCTAAACAACTTAAAATAAATATGCCTTCTTGTATGTTTTTCTCCGCTCGAATTAGCACCTTGGCCAGCTGTTCCAAAGTCATCCGTTAGATGGCGCCATGAAAGGCGGAAATGTAGGCGCTAGCCAGGCTTAAGCGTTTAATGGGTTTTTGGGCGTTAGAGTGGGCGTGGCAAACTTTTATTTGGCCAATCGATAGGTATTGACGAAACAAATACATATCAATTAAAATTTTCATAATAGCATCAAAACTGTGGCCACAGCTTGTGGCTTGTACCAAACTTCATAAGGATCGGCCGACTATATCCTATAGCTGCCATATAACTGAACGATTGGAAATGCCATAACTTTGGTATTTTTAAAGTTAAAAGGTTGGGATTTTAAATGAGTATTAAGTTGCATCATATGAATAATTTTGGAGAATATAATTTACAGAGTATTCTGCAAGGGTATATCAACTTCGGCTCCGCCCGAAGTTAGCTTTCCTTTCTTGTTTTGTTTTTTTTTATCTTTAGTATTAAAAAACCTAATTAAAAAATATAAAAGTTTTTATTATTAAACTTTCATTTGTTAAAAATAAAAATTGTTAAAATTATTTATAGAATAACATTCACCGAAGTTAAGTGATTTTCCCAGAGATTCAACCAACTTAACTTCCCAGCATTAAATAGGTAAATCATAAAACCGCTAGTCTACCGATTTTTTACATTTTAGGATGATTTTTAAGATTTTTATAAAATGACCCTTTGTTATTAAACTATAAAGAATACTCTTAAAAAGATAAAACATTTTTAGCGTCTAAAAACGACCTTAATTTAACAGCAAACCATTTTATTTGGGGCCAAAGTGAAATCTTCAATAATATTGCTCAACACCCAAGAAAAATATAGTTCTGTTAAAATAATAAACGGATTAAAAGAAATCTACGTGAAAACTGATATTATTTGAGTTTATTTAAGAGTGAATAAGAACTGGGCTCTAATTGTAGACATATATAAGTTAGCATGGAACCCAAAAATGTTGCAAGATCCAAATCAGCAGTCTGAAGGAATTAAATACAAAACCAGTGTCGCTGAGAGGTTGGGGAATGCGCGGGGATGAATTTTGTCCCACGATACGATTAATGTCAGATTATTTATTTAATAAGCATATAAAAGTACAACATTTAAACTATGTTTTTACAAATTTTCATCGAAAAAAATTAAATGAGCCGTTCGCAGACAAGCTCCGTAGGCGCCTCCAAGAAAAATGGTTTTAGGTGAACAGCATAACTCGTTACTGGCTCATCAGAAAATATTTAACAAAATTGTTTATTAGTAAAGATGTTTATAAAGGTAACTACGTTTAGTTCTTTTATACCCGTAACTCGTAGAGTAAAAGGGTATATTGTATTCGTGCAAAAGTATGTTTCAGGTGGAAGGAAGCGTTTCCGACCCTATAAAGTATATACATATATTCTTGTTCAGGATCACTAGCCGAGTCGATCTAGCCATGTCCGTCTGTCCGTCTGTCTGTCCGTCCGTATGAACGCTGAGATTTCGGAAACTATAAAAGCTAGAAGATTGGCATTTTGCATGTAGATTTTAGGAGTTCCTACGCAGCGCAAGTTTGTTTCAAAATGGTGCCACGCCCCCTCTGACGCCCACAAGCCACAAGCTGTGGCCACAGTTTTGATGATATTATGAAAATTTTAATTGATATGAATTTGTTTCGTCAATAAATATCGATTGGCCTAATAAAAGTTTGCCACGCCCATTCTAACGCCCAAAAACCCATTAACCGCTTAAGCCTGGCTAGCGCCTACATTTCCGCCTTTCATGGCGCCATCTAACGGATGACTTTGGAACAGCTGGCCAAGGTGCTCAACAGAGTCAACGTTAATTCTCGATAAGGATTTCTATTAAAGGAAATTGCGATGGTTTTCATTTGTCAATACCGAACTATATCCCAAGAACTATGCAGATCAAATCAAGTTAGCCAAATTGGAGGTCTGAGTCAAACAATGGCGTATATGTGTATGCTGGTGCAGGACAAAAGCTGCCTGCGCTAAAGCAGCGCTGGTGCTAATGCTCGTGCTGTAAAGCTGAGATCGCCGAATTCAAATTGATAATTTGAACTTTTTGTCCTTTTTTCCTGTGGTCACTCAAATTCACATTATGTTAATGCAAAATCTAAAGTTGTTTAGCTGAGTAACGGGTATCTAATAGTCGAGGCACTCGACTATAGCGTTCTCTCTTGTTTTTTATTAAAAAACTCGACGTCAGTACCTGAGGATTTAGGTACAGAAATAGTGTGCAAAATTTCAAAACAATTCGTCCAGTAGATATTGCAGGATCGTGTTTACCGACTTTGAAATGGCAACTTTTCAGGAGAGCGATTTAAAGTTTTTAGACACCCAAAAATCGTTTTTCTCGAAACTACTTTTTTTGATGCAGTAACCACAATATCTCAAGTTCTAATCGACTTACACTTTGACCAAAATTATAATACCCTCTGCAAGGGTATAAAAATGACGAATAATTATACAACGTTAGGCTTGTTTTTACTAAAGATGCCACTTAATGATTATTTGTTCTCGTGTATATTAATGTGTATTCTAAATATAGAATTTTTTTTTATTTTATTTTATTTTATTTTTAACTGGCTTACTGAGAAAATAACGTGCGTTGGGCAGAATGTGTCTCAAATATTCGCGTAAATAAGGCACAACTTTTTTTTAAAAAGGCCTCGGAGAAGTAAAGAGAAGTAAAACAAAATCACCTTTGAACGAAGGAAAAAAGGTAACGATCGCACTTCCAAACAAAAATTTTTATTGCAACTGAAAACACTTTATAAAATTGTAACAAAACAAGAAAGGAAAAATAACTTCGGGCGGAGCCGAAGTTGATTTACCCTTGCAGAATATTCTGTAAATTATATTCTCCAAAATCGGATCGGTTATTCATATGATGCATTCTTAACACTCATAAAAATCCCAGCTTCCTAACTTTAAAAACACCAAAGTTATGGATTTCCAAACGTTCAGTTATATGGCAGCTATAGAATATAGTCGGCCGATCCTTATTGAATTTGGTATGTCGGATTGATTGGCCAAAAATAAAACCCATAGAAAATCCCAACTTCCTTATTTAACAAACACCAAAGTTATGGCATTTCCGATCAATCAGTTATATGGCGGCTATAGGATATAGTCGCCCGATCCTTATGAAATTTGGTAGGTCGGATTAATTGGCCAAATATAAAACCCTTAGAAAAACCAACTTCCTAACCTTACAAACACCAAAGTTATGGCATTTCCGATCAATCAGTTATATGGCAGCTATAGGATATAGTCGGCCGATCCCGGCCGTTCCGACATATATACTGCGTGCAAAGGAAAGAAGGATGTATGCAAAGTTGCAATTCGATATCTTTAAAACTGAGAGACTAGTTCGCGTAGAAACAGACAGACGGACAGACAGACGAACATGGCTATATCAACTTTTGACCAAAATTATAATACCCTCTGCAAGGATATAAAAAAGGAAAATTTCTGCAATCTCGAAAGCTAAAAGAACTCAAGTCTAGGTGGAGATCGACAAAATCGTTTTCAAAAAAATCGCTGGGACGTAAACACAAATACTATCTTTAGGTTATAATTACGTAATTCTTTAACTTTAGAAAATGATGACCATAAAACTAAACAGCCCTTAGGAATAAACTTTGGGCGTTTAGAAACAAGACGCGGAAAAAAGCTAAACTAGCGGGTTTTGCATAAATATTTTATTTAGTTTCATTCGACCGTAGTTTCGACAAGAGTGCAACATGCAATTCCTTAAATCATTATAACAGACTTTTAATTCTGCGTATATATATCAGATATTTCTCCTCCTCACATTCTAAAAGTGCGAGTCGTCACTACGTGCACTGACGTCCACAGTGATCTACTGCTGTAGGCGAACTGGTAGAGGATGAGAGTTCTACTCAGACGGGCGGACTGAAATGGCATCAAAAGTATTGAGAAAAATCGATTTCAAAAGAAAATTGTCTCTACTAGAACTGTACCCAATGAATCAAATTTCCCTGTGATAGTTGGTGTGGTGACTGCTACCACTACTCGCAGTTGCAAAAACACCGTTTGTTCTTAATCAGTTTCATTCTTGGTATCTGTACTAAAACGCTATATATTTTATTGGTTAAAAAAAAAAAAACCCATAAACATTCTTTGCTATACGAAATATTACCCAGAATGTGCGTGTTTTCAATCCAAAGAATAAAAGAATAATGGGTATATCCATATATATATTTTAAAACTGACCGAATCAATTGATATCGCAATACTCTTATCTGAAAAAAGAATGTAAAGGGTTCAATACTGTTTGAGTTCAATGAATTTAAATTAATTCGCAACAAATTGAAATATCAATAAATAATTTTACTGTACAGATGAATATGTCCGTATAAGTAGCTATAGTGCAGGACATTGACAGAAATTGAAAATGTAGAATTTTCACATCGTAAAGAACAACAATACGTTGGATAATCACTTAATATTGACATTCCAGCCAATCAAACGGATAGTCTCAGCTCAATTTTGGTATTTGCATGTGAAAGGGCAAATGTGAATGTTTTTATTTTTTTTTTTATCCAAAAATATTAAAAATTGAGTGAGATACAGGCAATCTCCGGCGGCGCCTCGAAGTAAACAAGTTTTGCGGTGTACACGATAACTGGTCACAGAATCATCTCAAATGAAACAAGAGAGAACGCTATAGTCGAGAGCCTCGACTATTAGATACCCGTTACTCAGCTAAACAACTTAAAATAAATATGCCTTCTTGTATGTTTTTCTCCGCTCGAATTAGCACCTTGGCCAGCTGTTCCAAAGTCATCCGTTAGATGGCGCCATGAAAGGCGGAAATGTAGGCGCTAGCCAGGCTTAAGCGTTTAATGGGTTTTTGGGCGTTAGAGTGGGCGTGGCAAACTTTTATTTGGCCAATCGATAGGTATTGACGAAACAAATACATATCAATTAAAATTTTCATAATAGCATCAAAACTGTGGCCACAGCTTGTGGCATGTGGGCGTCAGAGGGGGCTTGGCACTATTTTGAAACAAACTTGCGCTGCGTAGGAACTCCTAAAATCTACATGCAAAATGCCAATCTTCAAGCTTTTATAGTTTCCGAGATCTCAGCGTTCATACGGACAGACAGACGGACGGACGGACGGACGGACGGACAGACGGACATGGCTAGATCGACTCGGCTAGTGATCCTCAACAAGAATATATATACTTTATAGGGTCGGAAACGCTTCCTTCTACCTGTTACATACTTTTGCACGAATACAATATACCCTTTTACTCTACGAGTAACGGGTATAAAAATCAAATTGCATAGTTAAAGGACAAGATTCCTCAGGTAACGCTGTCGAGTTTTTAATTTTTTTTTTGCGATTTGTTAAGGCACTTGAAAGTCAAAAACCACGATTTTCGCCCGAAACGTCGAGATTTTTGTTGCTCTAAAGATCATAAATTTTCAAAAAAAACTCGACAGCGTTACTTTAAGAATTTAGTAGCGAAATACTGTGCAAAATCTCAAAGCGATCCGATCGATAGATTTTGCAGGATCGTGTACACCGACTTTGAAATGGCAACTTTTCAGGACCGTTTTAAAGTTTGGGACACCCAAAAATTGAATATAAAACGCGCTTACTCACCTATGTTCAACTGCCCATAAGTTCGGAAGTTTTACTCGGATCGATCTAAAATTTTAACACAATATTCTCAAGATGTTGTGCATTCAGGAAAAAAATAAAAAAAAATACAAAAATAAATTTAAATACTATAAAAAATTAAAAAATATAACTTTGTTGTTTTTATACAATTGCAGTTTGCAACGCAGTGAAGGAGACATTTCCGACCCTATATATACATATATCGATGAGCATCACCAGGAGAGTCGATCTAGCCATGTTCGTTTGTCCGTCCGTCCGTCTGTCCGTCCGTTTCTACGCAAACTAGTCCCTTAGTTTTACAGCTATCTGCTTGAAATTTTCTAAAAAGTGTTCTTTCTTTTTGTATGAACGAGGCGTATCGGGCGACTATATCATATAGCACCCATACACTCATAGCACAATGAACCCTAAATTTTAGAAATTTGCATTAAAACTTTATTTTTTCTAAATCCAAGAAAAGATTTATATTTTCGAGAAATTTTTTTCTGAAAACAAGAAAACTTTTCATAAGGGGGTCTTCTAGTCTAGAAATTTGAGAAAATCGAAAAAATTTTTTTTCATAATTCGATAGTTTTTATATTCACAAATATCTCCCTAAATGGATTTTTCAAAACTCAAATTATTTTCAAAGTTATAGCCGTTTTAGTGACGTGGCAACTAGGACCGGTTGAGCGAACGACTGGAACAATAGGTGGCTGGAAGCCCGGGCAACCTTAGTATGAACAACTTTCTCTCCTTCTTTCTATAACAATACCCTTATTATACTACACTAATCGTTTGAAGGTCATTGTATAGAGCTGGGATAGCTGATTAAGAGAATGTAAGTTATACATAATATTCTATCAGTTACGCTGCCCGAAACTTAACGTAAAACTTTAAACGCGTTTTTCTCGAAATTACTTTTTTTTAAGCGGTCGCCACTATATCTCAAGTTCTAATTAGTCGATTTACTTGAAATTTGGCAAGAATATTCTTTAAATATATCTCTATCGCCGGAACCAACAAAAAATAAAAATTTTAAATTTATAATATTTTTTAAAATTCGACAAAATGGAAAAGTTCGAGAAAAAAAATGGACTTTTTTCTTTGAGTAGCCGCCATTTCATGAAAAAAAAATATTTTTTGTTTTTGGTGCGTCATGCCATAGCGACATTCGTACTCATTAAGAATCTATCATTGTTTTATTTTTGAGATAACGACAAGCATAGAAATCATGGCGACGCGGGCACGGCCTCTTTTTTTCCCCCTCTTCTTCAAAAAGGAATAACTCAATGAAAACTAATTTTTTTTTTGAAATTTATTTTATGTACTCCTTTAAGTTTAATAAACAAATGATAAATGATAAAAAAAACGGATAGTAAAAATATCCATTGCTTTTTTTTTTATTAATTATTAAAAAAGGTCGAACTTCGAGCCTCTAGTCTAGAAGACCCCCTTATTTTTTAAGACTTCAAATAAATAGATGCAAAGTTACAAGCCTAAAAACTAATATATGTACATTTACCAGTCCATTGAAAATCGTCAAAATTTGAAATCAAGAAAGAATTTCTCTAATGTAGAAAAAGTCGCCATAAACTAAAATTGCTCTAAGTCCAAGAAAAAATGTCTATATTTGAGTAAAACTGGTACAAGTTTTTAGAAATTTTTTTCTTAAAATGAGGAATTCTGCCCTATAAAATAATTTAATTTAACCCTCAAGCTCTTAAAAATAGAAACGTCTTCTAAAATAAAGAAATATTTTTCTGAAATAAAGAAATATCTTCTTATAAACGAAAAGATTTTCCTTTATATAGAAATATTTTCTATAACATAGAAAACATTTTCTAAAATATCTCAACCTTGACCATAATATAATATTTTCTAGCCCTGTCCGCGTAGTCTAGGGGTTTGAACGTCTGACCAGAAACCTACATACATTTTTTTACCCTTGCGAGGGTATTATAATTTCAGTCAAAAGTTTCCGACTCCATAAAGTATATATATTCTTGATCAGCATCACTAGGTGAGTCGATCTAGCCATGTCCGTCTGTCCATCCGTCTGTCCGTTTCTACGCAAACTACTCTCTCAGTTTTAAGGCTATCTGCTTGAAACTTTCCCAAAAGTATTCATTCTATTGCAGGAAAATGACAATATAGTCAGATCAGCCGGATCGGACGACTATATCATATAGCTGCCATAGGAACAATCGGAAATCGGAATGTAAAAAAGTTGTTGTTTTTAATTTTTTTTTTTTTGTGAATGTATTTAAATACTATGGAATTACGGTTTTAATTAAATTAAAATTGAACATCTTTTTCATATAGGTCCCATAGGAAAATCAAAAAATTAAAATAAAAAAATATAGTTTTTGTTTTTTGGGATATTTAAATATTATAGAATTACGGTTTTAATTAAATTAAAATCGTACAAAAATATTATATAGCTGCGGTAATATAGGCATGGAAATCGAAATAAAGTCAATTTGTAATAACTGCAAGGGTAAATACATTTGGCTTGCCGAAGTTTGCTTCCTTTCTTGTTTTTCCTTTTTTACTTGTGTTATAACACACAAAGAAGTAATGTTTAGACCAAAAGCTTTACTCTTTATTAAAAAGTAATTACAAATTTTTTGTCATATGAAAAAACATCTTAGAAAATGTATTTTAAATATTTCGACTTTCACAGTTGCGACTTAACGAGTTCCAAAAAATATTATAAATTAATATTCTTCGCGAACAACCGTACATATAGTCTTTGGTTTTGCCTGCATTCTTTACGCGCGACCGTGGCACAATTCGATGTCTTCAAACTCGCACGCGGGAGGCCTGGGCTCGAATCCCACCGGCGGACCATGTAAAATTATAAGTTTTTTCGGATACATAAATGAATCATAATTAAAAACATTTTCTCTTCCCCCACAGTATTCCAGTTGAAAACGATATTTGTAAGTCATTAGTGCAATACTAATACAAACTTAGTGACTTTTCTGAATGAAAAGAAAAATTCATATATCATATACATATAACACATACATAAATATACATAGTCCATATATCTTGAATGAAAAACTACATCATGAATGTAGGTACATTTTTTATACATTTTTCTAATTTTCAGAAAAAAATATCACTAAAATGTATGGTAAATAAGAAATATTTTTCTATGTTTTAGAAAAGTTTTTCTTATTTTTAGGCCTTTCTAAGCCAATAGACACGACCTTAATTTGACAAATTTGAATATATTGTGCGATGCCACTAAAGACAAAAATATGGCCAATTTTTTTGTATTATGGTTAATTTTGGTATGAGTGTAATTTCCAATTACAAAACAATGTTTTTGAATCAATACATTTCTCGGAAAATTGTTAACAACATCTAAACTGTAATCTTGTAAAAATTTAGATGCATTGCATTTGTCACTAGCAAAAGAAATCGCAAAGTTGCTTAAAAATCGAAAGAGTTTGAAATGGTTACCTGAGTTTCAGAGAAACTCAACATAAACTAACTTTTATCACATTAGTAGTCTCTCATGCGAAGTGTATGTAAAAGAGAGTGCCTCGACTATAAGCAAATTTTATAATCTTTGTTATATGATAGCTCTAGCTCAGCTAACCAATTTTAAAATAAATTTGATCCCAGCTGATGGTGCATTGTCAAATATATGAACTACTTTTTTTCAAATATGCAGTGACGTCATATTTAACACTGGAATTTCAAATAATTTCTAAAACAATGTTTCAACTTGTAAATGGTAAACAAAACAACTTGCCTCTTCCATATGGAATGCGTTTGCGATCTTTGGCCGTTTGAAATAAACTTGCGCTGCGTTAAATCAATCTACATGTTCAATCTTAAGTCTCTATCTCTTTATAAAATTCCCGAGGCGCCAAATTCATAGTCAACAGATCGGGGGGCACGATTCGTGAGAAGATAGACGTTTTAAGATTGGCAGAGAGTCAAGATTTGAGATTATAGGAAAATTGTATTATAGTGAGAATATAATACTCTGAAAGGCTCATACAAGTCTTAGTTATATCTACCATTATTTAATTTTAGGAAAATATAATTTCTAGTTAATCTACTTGGCACAGAAAAGTTAAGCCGACCTACCAAGTCGAGGCTATCAGTCTCACCATGAATAATGTTATTTATGAAGAAAGTACCAGGCATCGTTCTACGGTTGGCTAAGGAGAGTAAATTAATTAACAGTGAACTAGACTAAGAAGGTAAGATAACATTTGCATCCGAGATTCGGCGTTAAGAAACAAGAAAGGAAGCAAACTTGGGCAAGTTTATACACCCTTGGAGTTATTATAAAACGTTTTTATGGCAGCTATTTGATATTGTTATCGGATTTTTACAAAACTATTTTATTTTTTTTAATTTTTAATTTTCCAATGGAAGCTATATGAAATAGATGCTTGATATTAATTTAATTAAAACCGTAATTCCATAGTATTTAAATACTACCAAATCTCAAAGAACAAAAAAAATTAAAAACAACTAAGTTATACTTTACAAAATTTTTTTTCCGATTGTTCCTATGGGAGCCATGTGATATAGTTACACGATCCAGCTCGTTCCGACTTATATGCAATATAAAGACAACTTTTGGAAGTAGTACTCAGATCGACAAACGAGTGCGCAAGCGTAAAAACTTTAATCTTTCCAGTGTGACCAAAATTTCGTGAGTTTATCCGAACTGAGCGTACTACGGTCTTACTGTCAATCAGCTGGTTTTGTTGACAAGCAGTTAAAATTCAGATATCGTATTTGCGGGAAAGAGCCTTTAGAAGATATTATCAACTACGTTGGCAAGACAAGTCTGCCGCTGAACAAATAAATTTAAAAACAAGAAAGGAAAGCTAACTTCGGGCGGAGCCGAAGTTGATATACCCTTGCAGAATACTCTGTAAATTATATTCTCCAAAATTATTCATATGATGCATTCTTAATACTCATAAAAATCCCAACTTCCTAACTTTAAAAACACCAAAGTTATGGCATTTCCGATCAATCAGTTATATGGCAGCTATTGAATATAGTCGGCCGATCCTTATGAAATTTGGTAGGTCGGATTGATTGGCCAAATATAAAACCCATAGGAAATCCAAACTTCCTAACTTTACAAACACCAAAGTTATGGCATTTCCGATCAATCAGTTATATGGCAGCTATAGGATATAGTTGGCCGATCCCGGCCGTTCCGACATATATACTGCGTGCAAAGAAAAGAAGGGTGTGTGCAAAGTTTCAATTCGATATCTTTAAAACTGAGAGACTAGTTCGCGTAGAAACAGACAGACGGACAGACAGACGGACAGACGGACAGACGGTCAGACGGACAGACGGACATGGCTATATCAACTCAGGAGCTGATCCTGATCAAGAATATATATACTTTATAGGGTCGGAGATGTCTCCTTCACTGCGTTGCACACTTTTGACCAAAATTATAATACCCTGTGCAAGGGTATAACAAGAAAGGAAAGCTAACTTCGGGCGGAGCCGAAGTTTATATACTTATAAAAAATCCCAACTTCCTAACTTTAAAAACACCAAAGTTATGGCATTCCAATCGTTCAGTTATATAACAGCTATAGGATATAGTCGGCCGATCCCTGCCGTTCCGACTTATATTCTGCGCGAGGAAGGAAAAAAGGATGAGTGCAAAGTTTCAATTCGATATCTTTAAAACTGAGAGACTAGTTTGCGTAGAAAGACGGACAGACGGACGGACGGACAGACGGACATGTTTATATCAACTCAGGAGGCGATCCTGATCAAGAATATATATACTTTATAGGGTCGGAGATGTCTCCTTCCCTCTGCAAGGGTATAAAAAGAGCTCCGAAGGTTAGTGTTGACACAGAGATATAATAGAGGAATATTGTGGGACATAATATTAGGTTTGACTTGGATATGGTATAAGAATAAGGCTGTATTAAATGGACTACAGTAGAGAATCGGGCAAATAAATACACGTCTGGACTATTCATTACTTTAGTGTCGATACGCCAAGGTGGTTTATTGGAGATTGACGGAGAGAACCACGGAACACAGAAATTAAGAAACAATATTATTTCAGTGAACAATATATTAAGAATAACAGTCATATTATTGCATGATTAAATATCAAACAAATTAAAGACAGAAAGAAAATTAGTTGGTCTCAGAACGTCTGCCTGAAAGCGGCCTACCAGAACAAACTTACACTGCACCCAAATAATCTCGCAAGACCTAACACGGGTTTTGAACAGAACTCGCCTACATCGAAACGATCTTCCAGCCCTTTAGTCTAAAGTCAGTCTTCATGACTGTTTGTTTTATTTGTATACCCTTGCAGAGGGTATTATAATTTTGGTCAAAAGTGTGCAACGCAGTGAAGGAGACATCTCCGACCCTATAAAGTATATATATTCTTGATCAGGATCACCTCCTGAGTTGATATAGCCATGTCCGTCTGTCCGTCTGTCTGTTTCTACGCAAACTAGTCTCTCAGTTTTAAAGCTATCGAATTGAAACTTTGCACACACCCTTCTTTCCTTTGCACGCAGTATATATGTCGGAACGGCCGGGATCGGCCGACTATATCTTATAGCTGCCATATAACTGATTGATCGGAAATGCCATAACTTTGGTGTTTGTAAAGTTAGGACGTTGGGATTTTCTATGGGTGTTATATTTGGCCAATCAATCCGACCTACCAAATTTCATAAGGATCGGCCGACTATATCCTATAGCCGCCATATAACTGATTGATCGGAAATGCCATAACTTTGGTGTTTGTTAAGATAGGATGTTGGGATTTTCTATGGGTTTTATATTTGGCCAATCAATCCGACCTACCAAATTTCATAAGGATCGGCCGACTATATCCTATAGCTGACATATAACTGAACGATTGGAAATGCCATAACTTTGGTGTTTTTAAAGTTAGGAAGTTGGGATTTTTTATGAGTATTAAGAATGCATCATATGAATAATTTTGGAGAATATAATTTACAGAGTATTCTGCAAGGGTAAATCAACTTCGGCTCCGCCCGAAGTTAGCTTTCCTTTCTTGTTTAGTTTAATTTTTATGATTTGATATGCTTATTGTTGTTAATAAAGCATGTATGTTTACAAAAAAAAAAAAAACTGCCTTGCAAAAACATTGTATTCGTTTGGTTGACTTTCCTGATTTTTCTTTCATTTCCACTGAACAAAAACACACCCTATAACAGACTTCTGTTGAGTATATAGAGTTACCAAGAAACAATAACGAACAAAAGCTCAATAGTATTTAATTCTTCAAAAAAAAAAATCTTTTGGCGTTAGGACCGAGTCCTCTGCAATTAAGACTCTACCTCCCCGTAATGAGAGACGAGGCAAGCAGTTATATATAAGGGCTGAAAGAGCCGAGAAACTGCACTCTTAGATTGATTTAGAGTAGAGTTAGAAAGATCAAAATAGCGGGAGCGCAATGCAGTTAATGTGATGCAAGAACAACACATAAAAAAACAGCAGTATAGGCTAGTACTTGGACCGAAAAACTAGCTTTTCAGCAGAAAAACTTTAACTTATTTTACTGTCGTACTGTCAATCAGGTGGGTTTTTTGACAAACACTTAAAATTGAAAACACTTATCTGCAGAAAAGGGTCCTTAACTGATATTCTCAAGTAGATTGGCAAGACGAAATTAAAAACCAAAACAATTTAAATTTAAAAGTTGCTTATTTTTATATACCAATAATTTTTTGGTGAATTTTAAGATCATAACTGCACAAAATTCTAGCAATCGCTTTTTCTGGGGTTTGTTATTGGATTTTTCCGTTTATTTTTGATCTAAGAAACACCCTGCTCTGACAACAGACACTGCAAAAGATTAAATTTTTTAATTTTTTGGCTATGGCCTGAGAAACGTTCACCCAGAGTTCATTTCAATTTTTTCGTCGAGCCCTGGTAAAGCTGGTATTTTTCGTGATAGGGTGGGCTGATATCACCAGATTTACATCTAGAGTCGTGCACTTGGAGAAATTCCATCTCTTTCTATTTATCCGTTTGTTATGCTATCTAATTTCTCGGCCGATAAAAGATAGTTGCTTTTTGCTCGCTATAAATTTTAATTTTTCAACATAATAAAATTTACTGTAAAAGTTGGTTAAACTTGACCAACGAAAATTTTGAATAAAAGGTTTTTTTCTTTCCCCAAAGCAGATGTTCGTTAGAAAAATTGCACTCTAGCTTGGATATATATAATAACAAATTCGGGATTTAGCACTTTGAAAAAAATATAATTTTTATTTATCAAAATAGTGTAAACGCGAACTGGGAGAGATAGGTCTGCTCCTTACAAGATTCAACTTAAAACTCAAACTTATAAACTAAGCTGGCGCTTATCAAACCTTCGATTGGGAGAAAGAACTTTATTGATAAATTGAGAGTGTCCAAAATGAGAGCACTGAGCAAGAGAGCGATCTAGGTTTGAGCTGCGTCTGCAATTTTACAGTATTGGGGGATAAAAGCTTTTTGGAGTTTGGGGACATTTGTATATAATGCAAGAGGATGTTTACATTAATTGGTCAGTCGTGGGAGCCGACAATTTGGGGTTCTTTCATTTGTTTATAACTCAAGAGGATGTTTATATTAATTGGCGACTCTTGGGAGCCGATGATTTTGGGTGTGACAAATGCGTAATGTAAATATGTTTATGTTGTAGATATGTGGGTGTGTGTATGTTACTTTATGTGGTAGATATGTGGGTGTGGGTATGTTACTTCCCCATCCATTAGAAAAGAGCCTGTCCTCAGGCGGATATATTAGGGTATATGTGAGTGGGTATATTAGTTTGTGTAGTATTTTCGTTTAATTGTAGAGTATTTTCATTTGGTACAATATTGTTTAATTCTGTTTGATTTTCTGGGTTCTTAGTATTGTTTTTGTTTTGATTTTTATATTTAATTACAATGTTTCTCGGAATACTCTTAAATTTATAGATGAAGTAAATAATTAAAATTATAATTATTACAATTAAAATAGTAAGTATTATAATTTGAAATGTGTTATTTTTTCTTGTATGTATTCTTATTATATCTTTTGCTTCAATTATTGACAGTGGTTCTATCATTGTTACATTATTGTTAACATAAATAGTTTGTGTGTAATCCATTATAGTATTTGTTATTAAGATTTCTTCGATTTGTACAGAACAATTAAATGCTTTTACGATTTTATTTCCTTCGACAACTATTGCTTGATTTATACATGTTTGGTTTAAAATAGTTTTCGGTAAGTTCCAAGTAATTATAATATTTGGCTCTATATAATTTGTTTCATATTTTTTATACATTTTTGTATATTTACATTCGGCATTGGCTTGGTTTAATATTCCTATAATGCATTTATTTGTAACTCTTTCTTTTGTGTTAAATGAAAATATTTGATTATTTTGAAAATAATATTTGTCTTCTAAAGGTTCTGTTAATATGTCATTAAATTCATTTGGGTAAGGCAAAATTTTGAATATTGAAGTTTTTATAATGTCTTTTGGGATATGAGAAATTATCAATATTTGATTAGTATTGGTTTGTAACCAAGTAGAGGTTTTTATTATTAATAATTTTTCTGAATTAACATGAGTTAAAGTATCATGCTTAAGTAATTTAGGGTTAAAAATGCCTAGTCTAGTAAGTTGCATTCCTAGTTCTATGTCCTCTATATATTCAGTAAATTCTTGTAGATTAAAAATAAGTAATGCTAGCCTTTCGTCTACATCATAGACCAAGCTTAAATGATTTATTGTTTCAATACCTTTGTTTACTGCATCTATTACTTTATTAAGTTCATTAACTTGAATTGTGTTTTGTTCTAAATTTTCAATTTTATTTATTAATTCTTCTTTATCTTGTTCATCTAATGTTCCAAATAGATATTTGTATGTTGTGCCTATAAAATTTATAAGACCTCGTTTGCTACGTTTTGCAATTCTAATTCCATTCATTTCTCTATTTAATTTCTCTGTTAAGTATATAATTTGTTTTAAACCTGAAAATTCTTCTGATTGTTTAATTAAATTAGTATACGTTAGTTCAGTTTTGGTTAAGTTGACGGTTAAACAATGATATTCGTAATTAGTTGGTAAGTCCAAGGTTCCTGTTTTAAATATTAAATAACCGTTTTTTGCTTGAACGGGATTGATTTCCAAATTTTGGCCATTGGTAAGTTTTGTAAAATATATTAAAATTAATAATATGTTGATAGTGTTGATCAACAAGTTAGGTTTGGTTTTCATTTGGCGTGCATCTGGAATTATCGTATTTATTTTCGTTAATTTTCTTTGTTTTCCTATATTTAGACTTATAATGTATTATTTTTCTTCCTCTGTTAACTTCTTCGTAATGATTATCATCTAATTTTGTGATTTTTCCTGTCTTTTTAAACGGATTAGTGGTTTTTGATTTTACTAGTGGAGCTTGTCGATATCTAGTATCAAATTCAAATCTATTTCGTGATTCATTTAATTTTTCTATTTTATTGATTTTATTTGACTGTGTATTATATTTTGGAGTTCCAGCGAAAATAAAAATATCTGCAGGAGTTCTGCCTGTCGTGTTATGTTTTGTTTTATGATTATAGACATAAAGAATAGTTTCAAATTTTGTTAGCTTATTTTCTATGTCTGTTTCACTGTTTATGATTCTTAACTTTTCATTTACCGTTTTATGAAATCTCTCAACGTCAGAAATTCCATTTTTGCTTGTTGTTATATCAATAAGAACATCTTCAGATTTTAACCAAAGTTGCAATGCTGCACACATGAAAGCTGAATCTTTGTCTGCTTTAATTTGGTTTTGTTTACCCATTTCATTGAAGACTTTAGTTAATGCTCTTTTTGCTTCTAACCAATCTCGGCTGTTGACTTCTATTAAGGTGGCAAATTTTGAATAAATATCTATACAAGATAGAAATTGTTTATTATCTATCATATAAAAATCAATTACATATTTTTCTCTTGGATTAAAAATTTCTGGGGTTATTTCAAATTCTAATTTAGTATTTCTGTGTTCTGTTTTTGCGATGTTGCATACTTCGCATTCATTAATAAAATTTTGAATTAATTTTTGGTGATCGGGAAAATAATATTTTTCTTTAAAAAGAGCTGTTTGTTTTTCTATTCCTGGATGTAATAATTCTCTGTGTGTTTTAATAATAATTTCTTTGAATTCTGCGTAAGTGTTAATATCTATTAATTTACTATTAGTTTTCATTGTTTTAGTTAAGTTATCTGGGGAAATAATTTCAACGTATGCCTTTTGAAAAATTAAAAAGTCTGTTTCAATTGGAAAGTATATTACGCTTTTCTTATTAGAAAAGTATTCAATTATTAATTGTTTTGCGTATTCTATTGTCATCTCTTTATATGTTATTATAATTTTTGTTTTATGAAAATAATTTATTACTTCGACTTCATTTAAGTCTCCTCTTATAAATTCTAGTTGTCTGTTATAATAATTTAGTGGTCTTTCTGTTATTGAAATGTGGTTTTGGTTATCTTCTGGTGCACTATGCACTGTAGCTACTGTTGTTATTGTATTTGAATTACTGGAAGTCTCTCCTAAATAGGCTTCCTCTATTCTTATTCTAGATAAGGCGTCTGCCACATGGTTTTCTTTACCGGGCAAATATTTTATTTCATAATCAAACTCATTTAGTTTGATTTTCCAGCGTTGTAATTTCATATTAGGTTCTTTAATATTATTGAGCCATACTAGAGGCCTGTGATCACTTAGGATCAGAAATTTTCTGCCAAAAAGATAGGACCTGAAATATTTGGTGGCCCAGACAATAGCTAAAAGTTCTTTTTCTATTGCCGAATAATTAATTTCGTGTTCATTAAGAGTTCTGCTGGCATAACAGATTGGTTTATGATTTTGCGATAATACTGCTCCTATAGCAATATTACTTGCATCTGTTGTTAATGAAAATGGTTTTTCGAAGTTTGGGTATATAAGTATTGGATCGGACATTATTAAAAGTTTAAGTTTTTCAAACGCTTGTACATAATCATTATCTTTTATATTCAAAGTTACGCCTTTTTTAAGCTTTGCTGTCATTGGTTTTGCTATTTTAGCAAAGTTTGGGATAAATTTCCTATAAAATCCACAAAGACCTAAAAAGGATTTTATTTGTTTTGGGGATTTGGGTATAGGGAAATTCTGTATTGCCTTTATTTTGAGAGGATTTGGTTTTATACCAGTTGTTGTTATAATATGTCCAAGGAATTCTGTTTCCTTTTTCATAAACTCGCATTTGTCGAGTTGAAGCTTGAGATTAGCTTCTCGTAATTTTTCAAATACCTTTCGCAATGATAATACATGTTCCTCCAATGAAGTGGAGTACACGATAATATCGTCCATGTAGACCAAACAATCCTTGTAGATCAAATCTTCTAAGAGATTGTTCATGCACCTTTGAAAGGTAGCAGGGGCATTTTTCAATCCAAAGGGCATTCGAGTATATTCATAATGGCCATTTTTGGTGGAAAAAGCTGTCTTTGGAATAGAATTTTCATCCATTTGTATTTGGTGAAAACCTTTTGCAAGGTCAATAGTGGTAAAATATTGGCATCTACCAAGTTTGTCCAATATTTCATCCATGACCGGGATAGGGTATTTGTCATCTACCGTAATTTCATTTAAATTACGATAGTCAATTACGATTCGGAACTTTTTTGTTCCAGATGCATCACCTTTCTTAGGTACTATCCAAATGGGTGAGCAATAAGGGGAATTTGACTTACGAATTATTCCCTGTTTTATCATATCTCTCATTTGCGAATCGACTTCCTGGTTGTAAGCTTGAGGATATTTGTATGGTTTTTTGTAAACCGGTTGCTCATTTTTTGTATGAATGACATGCTTGATAGTACTAGTGAAAGTCAAATTGTCACTTTCTTTGCAGTGTATGTCGCTAAATTCATATAAAATTTTCTTAAGATTATCTTTTTCCTCGTCATTAAGGTGTTCTAATCTAAACTTATTGGTTTCTTGCAAGTCGTTATTTATTGCAAAATTAAAAGGTAAATCTGTTGAAATTGGGGGATCGCAGCAATCAATTTCTGCTTCTCCTTGTTTATATTCGAAATCGTTATAATTAAATCTCATTCCGAATTGATAACCGTTTAAATTAACTGTTGTTGATTTATAATTAATAATTGCGTTACAAGCTTCGAGATATTCTCTTCCTATGAGCATATCATATCTATCGGAAAAATTATGGACCCAAAATGTTTGTTTGGTCGGACAAAGCTTACTTGCATGGTAGGACACGGATTTATTTAACTGAATATTACCATTTATGGTATGAACTTTAAGAGGTGTATTTTTGGTTGGAAAATTAAAGTAATTTTCTTTAATTAAATTAATAGAAGAGCCTGTGTCTACAACACATCGGAACTCTTGGTTATTCATGATGATTCGTATGTAAGGGTTTCTATTTCCTGTTCGGTGTCCGAGGCTTGTTGATGAAAATTTTCGGTATCCATTTTCATATGGCCACTCGTACTTTCGCGATTTCTTTTTATTGGTCGATTAGGAGCATTAGCCCCATTTTGTTGTGATTGATAATTTATAGGATTCCTAACCTGATTATAATTTAATTTTTGTTGGAATTCTTGTTTTGTTGCCTGATATAATGGGTGGTTTTCATAAAAAGTTTCGCTGTTATTTTTATTATAATTAGGCTTATGTTGGCCTTGAGATGTACTAGCCTGTTGCTTATATTGATTTGGGGAAATATTATTCTGCTGTCTGTATTGGTTTTGGGAATTATAGTATTGTTGTTTATTAGTATTTTGTTGGGGTTGATAATTTCTCTTATCTTGGTTTTGATTTTGTGAATTCTTTGTTCGATCTGAATAAAATGTTTCATAACAACCTTCTTGTTGTGCTACACATTTTAGTTTATTAGCATTAGTAATATCATACCTAGCCAATGTCATAAAAAGTCTGTCTGGCAATTTTTTCATAATAACATCTTTAACTGTATTATTAAGAGCATTTGTGTATAAAATTGTATTTGAAGCGTTATTTTCTAAGGCTAATTTATTTAATATTACAAAAGATTTGGACTCAATGTCCTCAACAAACTTACGTATACACCCAGGAAAGGGGGTGTTATACAGACGTCTTAGTAGTTCTTCGCAGGGCGTCTGGGTTTTATATTCGTTGATGAGGGCGTTCCTTAAATCCCTCCAGCATCTGGCTGTTGACAGTTGAGATATCCTCTGGGCATCTCCGTGAAGCTGCATTTCAATCGCACTGAAGAATACGCTCGACTGGCGTATACATGTTGTGGGGTACAACTCCAGGATAAAATCTATCCTCCTGATGAACGGGCTGAGTTCGAGCGGGTTGCCTCCAAATTGCGGCACTTGCCTGATTTGGTTCAGGGCTTGATTTAGATGGTTTTCTGACAATAATAGCACTGGTTCTGCCATTTTTGGTTTTTTATTTAGTTTTATAAATTTTTCACAATTTTAAAAGTTTTGTATTATGAATTTGATTTAAAATTGTTATACCTAGTCTCTTACCACTGGTGGGGGAGAACTAAGGTGTTTTATTTTTTAGTAACCCTTGTGTTACGAACTAAGGCACTAACTTTTACAATAAAACGGGTTTTTGCAAAAAATTTGTTTTAGTTACTTGACAGTCACACGGGTCAAGATTTATGTTTTAAAAAAAAACCTCGCAACCTGAGCTTCGATAGCGTGTTGCAAAAATTGAGGTTTCCGTTCGTATATTAGCGACACAAACCGACACTGCGATAGCTGGTTTATAATTGCACTGGGACGAACGACGTTTGGGTTCTTTAAGGATATAACCGTATAAAAAGTTATATCCTACCGGCTGCGCCAATAACAAATTCGGGATTTAGCACTTTGAAAAAAATATAATTTTTATTTATCAAAATAGTGTAAACGCGAACTGGGAGAGATAGGTCTGCTCCTTACAAGATTCAACTTAAAACTCAAACTTATAAACTAAGCTGGCGCTTATCAAACCTTCGATTGGGAGAAAGAACTTTATTGATAAATTGAGAGTGTCCAAAATGAGAGCACTGAGCAAGAGAGCGATCTAGGTTTGAGCTGCGTCTGCAATTTTACAGTATTGGGGGATAAAAGCTTTTTGGAGTTTGGGGACATTTGTATATAATGCAAGAGGATGTTTACATTAATTGGTCAGTCGTGGGAGCCGACAATTTGGGGTTCTTTCATTTGTTTATAACTCAAGAGGATGTTTATATTAATTGGCGACTCTTGGGAGCCGATGATTTTGGGTGTGACAAATGCGTAATGTAAATATGTTTATGTTGTAGATATGTGGGTGTGTGTATGTTACTTTATGTGGTAGATATGTGGGTGTGGGTATGTTACTATATAAATAATTTGATTTAGTGCATACTATTATTTATTTGTCTGGCATCCTTAGTGCTAAAAACATGAACTAATTGTTATTTACATTTACAAATTATTCTTTACATTTTGAATTACATGGTAAATGCATAAGTGACGCATGTGTAATATTGATAAGAGTGCTCCACGCCGTTATTATATGCTCAATGGTGCCATCAGGGATAAACACTAGGTGCGTCAGCCGTCGAGTTGGTGGCCATTGGGATCCCTCCACTGAGATATGTCATAGGCATACTCTTGGCACCTATTTTGGTGGTGCTAGCGTCTTCAATATCTGACTGATTTGGCTTAAGGGTTGGCTCGGCGTGCCCTTGGGATCCTTTGCCGCTAAAGCTTTTTTGAGAAGTAGTCCTTTTACGAGTATCTTCGGCATGGTTAGGACGGTTTTTTTTATTATTCTTCGGATGCGATTTGTGTTGGGAGCCGGTTTTTTTCGCAGCTGCTTTAGCTTTCGTGTTTCCTTTAAGATGCGAGGGTTTGACCGAAGTTGTGCTCCGGGTTGTTGTAATAATCTTAAAGAACAAATCTGAGGGAGAAGTAGTTGATGTGATCTTTGTCTGCAAGGACGCAGCTATATTCGATTTCGACCTCAGAGATGACTTGTCTTGTATGGAATCTGTTCGAAGTTCTTCAGGACTGCTCCATACCAAAGCCAAAGAAATTATAGAAAAGTAAGCCAAGATTATAATCGGACGCATAATGAACCGAGAAGCGCTTATTGCTCTATAAACAGAACTGTACTGATTGAAAATACTAAAATCGCATCTTTTATACACACTCAGCACCTACCCACTAGAGTGAATCAATGGACACAGCAACTGTAAAAATCATGTGTTTTTCCAAACACAGACGACTTATTCAATATCATATAAATACAGACATACCTAAAAGCTATTATTCACTTACGAATTAATTATATAAATACTGTTCAGTCGACTTACAAATTTAGTAGACTACTAGCAGTAAGCATCAATAATATGAATCCTGTAATTCTCTTCGCCTTCATCTATATTTCAGCGGTATCCACACAGGATGGGATTCTTAAAATGGTTGGAGTGACCGAAGAACGTGACTTGCTGAGATTTGCTGAAGCTCAAATCAGTATTTCAAAAGAGCCTTCCCTAGCTCTTGGGAAGCTAATTCGCCGACAACGTTATGCAGAGGTTCCTCATATGACCTTCCAGGGTTTAGCTTACGATAACTTGCTAAATGATGCACTTAATACGACCACTGAGGAGCCAACAACGGTAGCCACTGAAAATGCAAATACCAGAGTGGGCCCGTCCGCTAAAAGTGGCAAAAGGCGGCACGGAAAGCTGCGCAAGATAACAACTAGTGCTTTGAAACTTCACTAAATTGTGCCTTTGGATTAATATATTTGTCTTAAATACGTGCATTTTGGCACACCGCTGGCCAACTTGGTTTTCAATCTGAGTACTAGTCTTAATACCAATAAATGATTAATGATTAAAACAAAAACTTCTGATATCGAATCAAAGGTCGAGTTACAAAATAACAACAGAAAATGCATATTTATGAAAAGGCTTAAATACTTGTCTGGCGGACAACTTCACCAAGCTCTTTTTCTCTTCGTCGACGAAAAAAAAAAGAGAAAATTGCATTGCGTTCTAAATAATTCTAATAATTCTATAACCGAAAAATAAATAGTGAATTTATATAATAAATAATAACAAGGCTTTTAGTGAACAGATATAATAATATAATATAACTTATAATAGAACAAGAAAGAAAAGCTAATTTCGGGCGGACCGAGGGATCAATTGTATTGCACCTATAGGATATAGTCGGCCGATCCCGGCCGTTCCGACTTATATACTGCGTGCAAAGGAAAAAAGGTTTTGTGCAAAGTTTCAATTCGATATCTTTAAAACTGAGAGACTAGTTTGCGTAGAAACAGACAGACGGACGGACAGACGGACAGACAGACGGACAGACAGACGGACAGACAAACATGCTTATATCAACTCAGGAGGCGATCTTGATCAAGAATATATATACTTTATAGGGTCGGAGATCGGAGAAAGGAAACCCTTGCAGAATATTCTGTAATTCTCCAAAATCGGATCGGTTGGCCAAAAATAAAACCCATTAAAAATCCCAACTTCCTAACTTTAAAAACACGAAAGTTATGTCATTTCCAATCGTTCAGTTAATGGCAGCTATAGGATATAGTCGGCCGATCCTTATGAAATTTGGTAGGTCGGACTATAGGATATAGTCAGCCGATCCTTATGAAATTTGGTAGGTCGGATTGAATGGCCGAAAATAAAACCCATAGAAAATCCCGACTTCCTAACTTTACAAACACCAAAGTTATGGCATTTCCGATCAATCAGTTATATGGGGGCAATAGAATATGGTCGGCCGATCCTTATGAAATTTCGTAGGTCGGATTGATTGGCCAAAAGTAAAACCCATAGAAAATCCCAACTTCCTAACTTTAAAAACGCCAAAGTCATGGCATTTCCGATCGTTCAGTTATAGGGCAGTTATATGATATAGTCGCCCGGTCCGGCTCGTTTCGACTTACAGTTTGTCAAGAAACTCTTTACACACTGAAAAAAGAACATATTTTTTGACTTTGCATCCAAAAATAAGGCATTTCGTTTGGTTTTTTCAATATTTTTTTAATGCAGAACTATTATATAGTAACTTTTTAATGAGTATGTACAAAAATAAAAACATAAAAACGCAAAGGAAAACTTGTAATCAACAAAATACGAGTTTACACATTTTTGACACTGTCAAGAAACTCTTTACACAAAATACTAAAACTACAGTTTAATGAATATATTTAACAACTTATACTATCTTAAACTAATTTTAATATTTAGTATGACCCCCCTTTGCTTTGACTACTAGCCTAGTACGATTTTTCATCGAACTGACCAACTTTTGTAGATCATACTCCAACGGAATTTATGCCACTCTTCCAGTACTGCCGCTTTTAAGGCGGCGCGGTTTTTAGGCTGCCTTTTTGCCACTTTTTTCTTCAGATAAGCCCACAAATTTTCGATGGGGTTCATGTCGGGGCTCTGAGGAGGTGTATCTATCACCTTTTGACAATTATAAAGGAGCCATGTTCGTACAGTGAGCTCCTTATGTTTGGGGTCATTGTCTTGATAAAATTTAAATTTTGGCTTATTATCGACAATAAGCCCAAGTTTGTTCGCACTTTGCCTCAAATTTGTTTTGAGAATGGAGAGATATTGCTCAGCATTCATTGTATTTTCAATAAACGCAAGCTCTCCCACTCCCTTGCTGCTTATGCATCCCCAAACCATCACCGACAATTTACCAAATTTGACTGTTGGAATGATGTTGCGCTGATCTAATGCTGTAAGTGGCTTGCGCCACACCCTAGTTGGTCCATCATTATAATATAGCATTATTTTGGTTTCGTCACAGAATATGACGTCATCCCAATAGTTGTCTGGCTGAATGCTCATGTTGACAGCAAAAGTTAAGCGCTTTTCAATATTTATTTTTGAAAGCAGCGGCTTCTTACGGGCAACTCTCGAAGAGTATTTGTTCCGCAGAATTAGTTGGCGGACTGTTTCATGTGAAACGACCGTGCCACACTCTTCTTCCAACTCCTTAGCAAGGGTTCTGGTCGAAATTTGGGGGTTTTGACGCACCTTACGCATGATAAGGCGGTCTGCCCGCTCGTCAATCTTCTTTTTTCGACCACTTCCACACTTTGCTTCTAGTCTATCTTCCTTTTCAGCACGATTTAAAACATTATAAATTGTTTTTCGCGACACACGAAACATCTCCACCAGCTCAGCTACAGATTTTCCCAATTGGTGATTATAATATATTAATTGGGTAACTTCAAAGGTCAATCTGGCTCCAGGCATGTTAAATAATTTTAAAGTTTGCTTTTTGACACTTGTGCAGAAAGATTTCGCAATTAAATGAAAAGAAATGAAAACATAGCGCATAGTGCATAAGCATAAACAACGGAAAAGTGCCGTTTTTTCTTGAAAAAGGACAAAACAGAATTGAAAACTAAGATGTGTAAAGAGTTTCTTGACAGTGTCAAAAATGTGTAAACTCGTATTTTGTTGCTTACAAGTTTTCCCTTGCGCTGTTATGTTTTTATTTTTGTACGTACTCATTTAAAAGTTCCTATATAATAGTTCTGCATTAAAACAAAAAAATATTGAAAAAACTAAACGAAATGCCTTATTTTTGCATGCAAAGTCAAAAAATATGTTCTTTTTTCAGTGTGTAAAGAGTTTCTTGACAAAATGTATATACTACCTGCAATGGAAAGACAACTTTTGGGAAAGTTTCAAGCAGATAGCTTAAAAACTGAGGACAGACGGACAGACGGACATGGCTAGATCGACTCTCCTGGTGATGCTGATCAAGAATATATATACTTTATAGGGTCGTAAATGTCTCCTACACTGCGTTGCAAACTTGCTGATTTCTCAATAAAAATTCGCACCAAAATATTAGTCGCTTATGTTGTGTTACACGCGTTAAATTGGTCCAGAAAATTCAAATAAATTATGGAAAGTAATCTTCAAGGTATGCACTATTATATGTATTTTGTTACTTTATGTGTAGTTGTAAGGATTTAGTATTGTATAAAGTCCAATTTATGTGTATTTTTTTAGAAAACTAACGTGCGTTCTTCGTGTTTCGTGGAAGATAACTAATGAGCTGCTCCATGCTAAAAGCAACTAATTGGTCCAGATAGTACTTGTGAGTGTTGTCATTAGCCACAAACCAAAAACCTCATCCCCATATATACACCAAAATGAATAAAAACACTGTGGAATCCAAGATAATAAAGGAAATGGACAAAAAACAGTTATTTTAATATTTACATTCATAAATATCTTCCCAAATGTAACTACATGCTTGAACGGTTCATGTCTACGCATACTGTATGGTTGTCGTCTAAAATATCAATTACTACTGATGAAATCTGCAACCTTATCTTACACGAATGCGGGTATAAGATTAAAAAGGAAATTGGCATATGAGCTCTCAAATGAAAATAAGTGTGACTCAAATCTTCTTGCACGTGCTGCAGCAGTCTCTGCAAAGAAACAAAGCATGAAGAACACGGCTTTTATTCTAAAAAACAAAACCATAACAACAACCGAATACTCAACTAAATCGAGAAACCAATTTGATATACAACAAGAAAGGAAAGCTAACTTCGGGCGGAGCCGAAGTTGATATACCCTTGCAGAATACTCTGTAAATTATATTCTCTGAAACTATTCGTATGATGCATTCTTAATACTCATAAAAAATCCCAGCTTCCTAACTTAACAAACACCAAAGTTATGGCATTTCCGATAAATCAGTTATATGGCAGCTATATAATATAGTCGGCCGATCCCGGCCGTTCCGACTTATATACTTTAAAATTAATCTTTAAAATTGAGAGACTAGTTTGCGTAGAAACAGACAGACGGACATGCTTATATCAACTCAGGAGACGATCCTGATCAAGAATATATATACTTTATGGGGTCGGAGATGTCTCTTTCACTGCGTTGCACACTTTTGACCAAAACTATAATACCCTCTGCAAGGGTATAAAAATAGAGTGATGTGAAAGCTGTTTGCCAGGTGTTTCGGTAGCGAACTTGTGCGTATATTGAATGAACTATTGGAAATGCCATAACTTTGGTGTTTTTTAAGTTAGGAAATTTGGATTTTTTATGAGTGAATAATTTTGGAGAATATTATTACAAAATATTCTGCAAGGGTATAGCTTTCCTTTCTTGTAGGAGAGCTTTTGCCAATACTAAACCACTAGAATCTATTACAAACTTCAACGAAGATCTTTAATCGCCATTTCTTCCAATTATCCAATATGAATTCAGAAAAATTTTCATTTTGTGAAACAACTATCATTATATGACATATGCGTAGCTACCCATAGTATCCGATGTCACCAACAATTCATAAAATATTGGTTCATGGTTACCAGATTAATAATTCGAGCTTGGTTCATCTAGGATGCTTAGGCAAAAATGCTTCTGAACACGCAACAAAGTATGCAAAAAAGATAGATTGTCGCATTCAAGGGAAAATAGTCGGTTCAATACTATGACTTATATATTTCACAGAGCTATAGATTCCTCGGATCCATTATTGTCGAGTGTTTCTGTAAAGGAAAAAGAAAGAAACAATAAAAACCTTCTCAGACGAGGTATTAAGTCTTTTGGACCTTCCGTCTACAGCTGATTGTTCCTATGGGAGCTATATGATGAATAAGACTGATCAGGGCCGTTCAGACCTTTATATAAACAGAAGGAAGACTTTTTGCAAAGTTTGGTCCATATATGTTTAAATCTGAGGGACTAGTTTGCGTAAAAACGGATAGACAAAAGGCCATGGCTAGATCGACTCGCCTGGTGATGCTGATATATACCTTATAGGGCCAAATACATATAAGCCCTTCACTGCGCTGCAAGTTTCTGACTGAATTAAAAAAATAAAAAATGTTAATATATTAAATATTAAAATTCCGTCTAAAAATTAAAAAAAAAAGTAAGTCGCTATAATACCACCACAAGTTTAGCCAGACAAATTTTAATTTATAGTCAAATTTGTAGTTACTTTCCAAAACTCTTAAAATGTTTCAGTCAATCTTTTATAAATCTGTGAATGGAATCATTAAAATATTCCGGTTTGTACACCACACAAGCGATTTCACTTAACCAACCCAAATAGCAGTTTAAGCCGCTAACTAAAGTACGCAATTCTCATTAAACTTTCGCCATTACATTCGAGACTCAATTGTTAATGCCGAAAGCGGGGTGAAAAAGCAAGGAAACGGGAAGGCAAGGCCGCCTTTAAAGGAGGAATAGCTAAATGGGCACCGTTGCAACTCCAGGATAAAAATTGCATAATAAAAACGCTTAAAAATAATAAGAAGTTTTGGAATGGGAAATAATTTTGCCTAGAAACAAAAGCTAATTAAGCCATTGCAGAAGTTCATAAAACCTAGCAAGCTAGATATGAAACACAAATAGAAACGTTTGGAAGACTAAAGTAAATTGAAAACTAGCAGAGGAAACGTTAAGCAAGAAAGCTCGAGGAAGCTGTTAAATAGCTTAAATGGCGTTGAGTGGGTACGACATGTGTTTGAGAAGCAGGGGGCTGTTGGGTGGCAGGTGCAGGAATTGGGAGGGGCACGTTTTGTGTGTAGTCGTGCTCAAGTCGGCTTGCTGCCAGTCAAACAAATCCATTTTAAACCCTAAGCCCTGAGTAAACAAAACACACACAGGCAGAGCTTCCACCCACTTCGGGGTTTGCTGGGTAGCGAGCTCAGTTGCTCGGAGCAGTTGCATTCCGAGTGTGCATAACCAGCAAAAGCAGCTGGAAATTGAAATGAAATTGTAATCCTTATTTCTGAAGTGCATGAGCGGGCTAAGGGGCACTTTTCGCACGTGTGCATATTTGCTTGTGTTTGCATTTCTGTGTGAGCAGACAGAGGGAAGCGGACACCTCAATGCGGAAATGCAACCGCTAAGCAGGCGTTTCCGGGCGGACAACAATCAGCGTTAGTTTTGTTTTGCCTGGAAAAAACAACCTGATCGGATATTCAGCCTTAGGAAAAAGTTTTAGGGCTTAACATTCAATTATTTCCGTTATGAATTGTGAACACCACCACTTGCTGATGGATCCAGCAAATACTCTTTCAACATCTGTAAAATAAAATCTATTCGATAAATTTGTCTGAAATTCTGATAAGGCTAGGGATAAATGTTGCCATACGTGTTTTGCTTTAGTATAGCAATATTTTGGAAAAGGTTCAGATACATACAGTTCATTAGACTAATACAATTTATTTTATTGTTTAACAGGTACATCAGAAAACCACTTCCTATAGCGGCAGAGGTATTCAACTTCAAATGCATAAACACGACATTTTTGTTCGGTTTAATATATAAAACAATTTATTAGGTATGTTTGGCCTTATTTATGCCATATTTATCTAGATGCGTAAATGTCTACCCATTCTTACGGATTCTTGACATCATGTGGTTTAAAGATCAATCGTTATTTGGGATCCCGTGGACGGCTTTGACATGCAGCCAGGTTCTCCACTCGGCGAGATGTGAACGACTGCCACGGAGACAAGAGCGAGGATAATTTCTTTGGTTGGCTTTCGGTGCACTTTGTTTTAGTTTTTTAATGCCAACATTGTTTATGTGTTTTCTACAACTTCCTGCCTTGCTCATGTCCTAGCGATGTCAGCCCCTTTTAATCGTCGTCTGCTGCTGTTTCGTATTTGCTTCCGGTCCGCAGCCCTTATCCCTTCCCCAGGACTTCCTGCTCTGCTCTGGTGTGACATTCAATTTTTTGCTTGCCTGGCCTCGCATGCGTTAGGAAAGTCCTTTCAAGTACCAGACTTTCAGGCACCATGTGGCGCTGACTTGTCTAAGGATCTGAGTTCTGGCTGACGTCCAAAGTGGCAGCTTCGATGCACTGCGATGCAATGTGAGAAGTGGGCCATCTTCTTAGCTGGCTGGGCAAAAAACTTTACAAGTATATGTGACAATGAACACACGTAAACACGTTTTGTCTGTACAATCAGTACAAACTGTTACACCGTGGTACAGAGCTGGGTAACCAAGCCCGATGAGCACTCGGTGATGGCATAGAGTGCACACACCTCTAAAGTTTTACAAGAGTTGTAAAAAACACATTTTTGGCTTAAATTGTTTATAAACATGTGTGAACGGTATAAAGAAATCCATTTGTAGTAGTAAATAAAGTATAGTAATTAATCATAAAACTTTAAAATCTTGATGGCGAATCTATCCATCCCCTTCATGATTATTGGATATACCATTTTTTAAGTATTATTCATAAATAATTATGATTTTTGAATTTAAAACCATCGTTATTCTTGAGCATACAAAAAAAATCACGTTCATTATTCTTGATTTTAATTTTGACTGAAGTTTTAATACCCTCTGCAATATTAAATTGCATTAATTAAATTTGTATAATTTTCGTAGTCAGCCTGCACAAGAATATCTTAAAATGTTTCTCCTGGAATACAATTTAGAATAATATTATTTTGTTTTCTTAGAAAAGTAGAAACATAATTACACGGTATAGTATTTACATTTTTTTTGTATTTTTTTTCTACATGGACATTATCTCGAGAATGTTGTGTTCATTTTTAAATTTTAGATCGATCCGAGTAAAACTTCCCAACTTATGGCAGTTGAACGTATGTAGGTAAGTAAGCGCGTTTTATATTGAATTTTTGGGTGTCCCAAATTTTAAAACACTCTCCTGAAAAGTGGCCATTTCAAAGTCAGTGTACAAGATCCTGCAAAACCTATCGAACGGATCGTTTTGAGATTTTGCACAGTATTTCTCTACCAGATTCCTCAGGTAACGCTGTCGAGTTTTTTTTTTAATGTATTATTTTTAGAGCAACAAATAACTCGACTTTTTGAGCGAAAATCGGGGTTTTCGAATTTCAAGTACCTTAAAAAATCGAAAAAAAAAATAAAAACTCGACAGCGTTACCTGAGATATCTTGTCCTTTAACTAATGCAATTTGATTTTTATACCCTTGCAGAGGGTATTATAATTTTGGTCAAAAGTGTGCAACGCAGTGAAGGAGACATCTCCGACCATATAAAGTATATATATTCTTGATCAGGATCACCTCCTGAGTTAATATAGCCATGTCCGTCTGTCCGTCTGTCTGTCCGTCTGTCTGTTTCTTCGCGAACTAGTCTCTCAGTTTTAAAGATATCGAACTGAAATTTGCACACACCCTTCTTTCCTTTGCACGCAGTATATATGTCGGAACGGCCGGGATCGGCCGACTATATCTTATAGCTGCCATATAACTGATTGATCGGAAATGATATAACTTTGATGTTTGTAAAGTTAGGAAGCTGTGATTTTCTATGGGTTTTATATTTGGTTAGTTAATTCGACCTACCAAATTTCATAAGGATCGGCCGACTATATCCTATAGCAGCCATATAACTGATTTATCGGAAATGCCATAACTTTGGTGTTTGTTAAGTTAGGAAGTTGGGATTTTCTATGGATTTTATTTTTGGCCAATCAATCCGACCTATTAAATTTCATAAGGATCGGCCGACTATATCCTATAGCTGCCATATAACTGATTGATCGGAAATGCCATAACTTTGGTGTTTGTTAAGTTAGGAAGTTGGGATTTTCTATAGGTTTTACTTTTGGACAATCAATCCGACCTATCAAATTTCATAAGGATCGGCCGACTATATCCTATAGCTGCCATATAACTGAACGATTGGAAATGCCATAACTTTGGTGTTTTTAAAGTTAGGAAGTTGGGATTTTTATGAGTGTTAAGAATGCATCATATGAATAATTTTGGAGAATATAATTTACAGAATATTCTGCAAGGGTATTTCAACTTCGGCTCCGCCCGAAGTTAGCTTTCCTTTCTTGTTTCAAATCAGATGATTCTGTGACCAGTTATCGTGTACACCGCAAAACGTGTTTTCTTCGAGGCGCCGCCGGAGATTGCCTGTATCTCACTCAATTTTTAATATTTTTGGATGAAACAATTCACACATGTTGTTTAAATGTTGCCCTATCACATGCAAAAACCTAAATTGAGCTGAGACTATCCGTTTTCACCAATAATATTTTTAAAAATGACCGATTTTGCACCGAATTAACTAAATTTAACTTTGCGAAGCGTGATGACGTTAAAAACACACAGTAATTTCTTAATCCAAATAAAAAATCTGCACCTCAGTAAAGTTCCAGGATTTGACGGTATTGACAGCAGGATTGTCAAGGCACTTCCGAAAAAGGGTATACTGTTTTTAGTCCTCCTGTTCAACTCCATGTTACGTATCCACCGCTTCCCCACACAATGGAAGTGCGCTGTGAAATCGATGATACCGAAGCCAGGTGAGCCGGAGCACCTTGTTGCGTCGTACCGACCAATAAGCTTGCTTCCCACATTCTCTAAAATACTCGAGAGAATATTTCTTAGCAGAATGATGGCAGTAAGAAGGGTTCAGGATGCAATTCCAGACCACCAGTTCGGCTTCAGGAATCACCATGGAACCCCGGAACAAGTGCACAGAGTTACTCATCATATTTTGGATGCCTTCGAGAATAGACAGTACAGCTCTGCTATCTTCTTGGACGTAAAGGAAGCTTTCGATAGAGTGTGGCAAGATGGTTTGCTATTTAAGCTGAAGACTATCTTGCCAACTGCGCAGTATCTCCTTCTTAAAACATATCTGCCGGATAGAAGCTTTATGGTTGAAGTGAGAGGCGAAAGATCACCTATCCGATCATATAAGCTGGCGTTCCACAAGGTAGTGTTTTGGGTCCTGTGCTGTACACTCTTTACACCTCTGACTTGCCAAATCCCAGAGACCCGGGTACCTTCCTGGCAACGTATGCTCACGACACAGCCTTCATCGCAAACTCTCCGTGTCGAATCGAGGCGTCCAGAATTACCCAGAGCTTCCTGGACCTGTAGGGCGAGTGGACGAACAGGTGGAATATAAGTATAAACGGAAATAAATCGCAACATTGCAACTTCTCCTTAAGGTGGTCTTCTAGTCTAGAGGCTCGAATTTCGACCTTTTTTTTAACAATTAATAAAAAAAAAGCAATAAAAATTTTTACCATCCGTTTTTTTTTATCATTTGTTTATTAAACTTAAAAGAGTACATAAAATAAATTAAAAAAAAAAAAAAATTAGTTTTCATTGAGTTATTCCTTCTTGAAGAAGAGGGGGAAAAAAAGAGGCCGTGTCCGCGTCGCCATGATATCTATGCTTGTCGTTGTCTCAAAATAAAACAATGATAGATTTTTAATGAGTACGAATGTCGTTATGGCATGAAGCACCAAAAAAAAATAATTTTTTCATGAAATGGCGGCAACTCAAACATTTTTTCACTAATTTTTGCATTTTGTCGAATTTTTAAAAATAAAAAAATATATTTAAAGAATATTCATGCCAAATTTCAGGTAAATCGACTGATTAGAACTTGAGATATAGTGGCGACCGCATCAAAAAAAGTCGAGAAAAAAGCGTTTATTTTTTCGATTTTCTAAAATTTCTAGACTAGAAGACCCCCTTAAAGCACAAACCCTCCCTAGGGTTAAATTCCAAGACACGCTCATCCCACAATCCCCTCAGGCGCAGTATCTTGGATTGATCATCGACAACCTGCTCACATGGAGGCAACACACGGTCAAAATAGCAGCAACATGCCATAGTAAGCTTAGGAAGCTTAATTGGATGCTTAGAGCAGCGAGTCATCTGAGCCTCAGAAATAAAATTCTGATCTGCAAGGCAATAGTAGTCCCTTCCATGACATATTGCATGCAAACATGGGGTACGGCGTCCGACTCAAACATCATGCCAGTACAAAGGCTGCAAAACCGAGCACTGTGAACCATTGTAAATGCACCGTGGTATGTGAGAAATGAGGACATAACAAAAGACCTTCACATCCCCACCGTGAGGGAACAAAACAATCATCACTCAAGTCGCTACAATGCACGGATTCGAGCCCACTCGAACCACCTAGCTGCTTCATTGGCAACCCCGATGATCAGAAGAAGGCTGAAGAGAAGGCATCCAGCAGATCTATGGTTAGGAGGGCGGCAAAGAACAAGGGTCCTTCCCCAATAAATAAAATATAATCGTGATCGTCACCAAAAACTCCTGTTAATTTTTAAAGATAAAAACATATTGATATTTATGTTTTTCCATGTTATGATTGTTACTCTTTCTAGTCCCTACGTTTTATAGTCATTTAATTGGCTGATTAACGTATAAATAAAATATATGTTATATAAAAACAAAAAAAACAAAAATTTGGGGGTCCGTAAAAATGAATAAGTCCAAATGAAAGCATGTATTATGGGCTAAATATATATAAATATATATTAACAGCTAAGTGGTGTGCCATTTGTCTCAAATTTTGTTACAATCCTAAGATTTAGATTGATATACCACTAAAGTAAACCTTTAATATAGCTTAAACACTTGAAAAAATCTGGGTTTTTAATATTTAACCACCGTTTCTACCTTTTTCATTATTTTTCAAAGGGGAATACGTATGTTATATGTTTAAAAAAAAATATTTAAAAATATATTACTTTCCTTTAGTGATAACAAATTTAAAGAAACGAACCCTAATACAATTTTAGGACAAATTCAAATTTAGACCAAAAAGTTTATTTGTTGGCTTGTCCAAAATTTTTGTTTTAGGGCCCTGAAACAGTTTTTAGCTGAAGCTAAACCCGCTAGCTTAGCGTGAAAATAGCTAATAATAGCTAGGCTCTAAATTCCCGGAGTTTCTAAACGCCTAATGCTAAAACATGTGTCACATGCCATAAAAAAGGAACATCTTTTAATTGTTGTATTCTGTTCTTGGCATGTTTCCTATTAAGAGCCTATAGTCGACTTTAAATATACCCTTAAAACATTTTTGTCTTTAAGATCCTCTACACTCTACTCCTCTGCACTCTACTTTTGCAGTTAAAACTCCTTCCGGTTTCCGCGCAGTTTCCGATTCTACAAATTTGAGCACTCCTGCAGTTAACAATTTACAGACTTGCATTCAGGGTTTAATAGCAAATAACAAAATGAATAAGGCAAAGTTGCGTGGGTGGTGAAGAGATGAGAGTTATGGGCATTTGGGGGACAACAGAGCGTATGAGTGACCGTGCCTTAGTGCGATGCGAAATCGTTGTTGGGCTCCAATTAGAAGAGATCAACAGAAGAAGCCACATAGTCATCAACACCCGGCTTCCTACTTTACAATGTGTACATATAATGGCTATTTCCACGCCCGCTGTAGAGAGGTTTACGTCCACCCTTTTCGTTTTTAAAATTCGCTTCGTTCCTTGCCCAAACACACTTAGCGCCAAAGACTAATTGAAATGCACATGGAAACTTTGACGATAAAGCCCTTACAAAATGTTCTTTGAAAAACTATAGAATACATTTTATATGCATGTTGGGTTGGGGCAAAGAAGGAAGGGGTCTATAGGGAACTTAGGTAGAAATTATGTGTGTACAAAGATAATGGTGACGGTGGGGCAAAAAGCCAAAGTCCACCCTGGATTCAGTAACAAAATTTATGATTGGCTATTGTTAAAGGCAATAAAGTAACTTAAAATTAAATGTATTTTTATTTTACTTCTGCTTTTCAATTAATAATAAATGATGTGGTGATAAGTTAAAAATATGCTCAAACCCTTTGTAGAAAATGGTTAAAATTTTTGAACTTTTGACAATACATAATGAATTGTAATCAGCTTTTAAAACGATTTCAACAAACCATTAATACGTAAACCTCTGATATTGGCTTAAAAAATGAGCTTTGATTACCCGAAGGTCATGCATACATTTGTGTGCAGAATATAACTTATACATTCAGGCATTTTTCGAAATATTAAATAAACATAATTTTGGCGATATTTTTCAATCTGCAGGCCCACAGTGTGGCGGCATTAAAGTCTCTAACTCCGGGCTGTAGTTGAAGTTCGCAAAAGAGCAAATAAAGGAGAGGCGGAAAATATGATTTAATAAAGGAAGTAGCGGCTGCGCATCACCCCGCGTAAAACCGACACTCCTTTTGCCCTTAACCGAAGTTCTGGGGGTAATTCCGTTAGCGTGTTTAGGCGGAACAGAGCAGAAGTTTCTATGGATGGCCAGCGAGGCAGCTGACAACAAACTGTCATGTTCTGCGGCTTGCGCAAAACTTAAACAAATTGATGAATGGATACAGATAGGCGGTGGGTGAAGTGAGTTTCTTCTTTTGAAAATTATTTTAGATAGTGCAAAGATTGCGAAGTGCATCTAAAAATATTGAACCTTAATGAAAAAAAATTAATGAAGATTAACCCTTAAATAAAATTGGCCTAAAATTGAGAAAAAATGTTCTTATATTAAATAAAAAAGTGTAAGAAATTACAAGAAAACATTACTTAAACACTCTTTTTAACGGTTAGCTTTCATAAAATTTAAATCAAAGGTGATGCTTGAAGAACAAAAAGTATTTTCTATAATCAAGACGTAATACTCATATAACAACTTATCTTATATGAAATTTATATGTAAATTTAAAAGCCCAACGGACTATAAAATGTTTTCACATTTTTATTTTGCCTTAAACTTATCTTAAATAAAAAGAAATTAATATTAAAATAAAATTGTAGAGTATTTTTTTCGTTTTTTTTAAGTTTCTTTAAAATAAAAACAAATTAATTTTGAAACAAGAAAGGAATCGGGCGGAATTGAAGTTGATATACCCTTGCAGAATATTATAATTTCAGTCAAAAGTTTGCAACGCAGTGAAGGAGACATTTCCGACCCTATAAAGTATATATATTATATATATATATATCAGAATCACGAGGAGAGTCGATCAAAGAAAGTCGACCAAACTCTCAACTTTAGAAAAAATTGTCGCTTTTAGCCAGTGGAATTGTATGATGAAATATATTGTATTTTTTTCACCAAACACACATACACCGAGGTCAAACCCAATTTCTACATTTACAGTGCACATTCTAAACAAATCGGAGATTATATTGCATACACTAATAATAAATATGCGTTCGATATTTTCAACTATGTTACATTTTGTTGTTTATTTTATAATTTTTTTATTTCAAGTCATATTTTAATGTCTCTACATGTCTTTTATGTATTTGTACATACATAGATTTTTTTGTGGATTCATCGTTGGGTTTCTAGTGTTTCTTGGAGGGATCAGCGGATGTGGTGGGGGCCAGAGTTGTAGTGTTGGACTCAGGCTCAACAGTCGGATCTGATGTACCCGCAGGACCCTCCGCAGCGTGACCTTCCTTTTCCTCTGCCTCGGCAGTCAGAAGGGACTCCTGGGTAGAAGTGAAATTCTGTCCGGCCATCACCGCGGATGCTGGCACCTCCGGCTCAACCGAAGTTGCTGGATTATCTGTGGTGTTGGCCTTAGTTTCGTTCAGGGTCGCTGCTCCCTTGGTCTGGGTACCGGTTGTCCAATGAATGACCTCGCCGTTGGAACCCACATGCTTTGCCGGACCAGCGTGGTGAGCGTGATCCGCGTTAGTGGCGGTATAAGCGACTAGGATGATCAAGGCGAGTACTGTAATAGCCTGCATTTTGCGCTTCTTCTGCTTGATATATGAAATATTAGTGTCTTTAAGCAGCTCAATGCTTGACTGGTACTGATTTGATTTAAAGCCGCGCAGTCGGCTTTTATATACCGCAGTCTGACGAATTTTTCATTTTTCATAGATTCTATACTGCAGTAATATCGAAAAATTCTATGAATTGCTCCAAAACACTTGGACGTTAGGGAAAAAACAGATGGCAGACAGCGGCAACAAGGCATTCAAGGCAGGTAAACTTTTAAAAGTACAACTCATTAAAAATCTATTTTTGTGTATATATCATGATATTCTTCGGAGATATCTGAAAAAATAAATATTACGGGCTTTACTAATATATGGCAAGAAAACGAAGATTGCGCCATGTTTGACTGTTTTGTAATCATGAACCCAAAATAGGCTGGAATTTCGAAATTGGTATAAGGATTTATAACAATACCCAAAAAAAAGAACAAAAAATGAAAGAAAATAGTAATAACAAGAGAGAACGCTATAGTCGGGTGCCCCGACTATCAGATACCCGTTACTCAGGTAAAGGGAGTGCGAGGGAGATGGAGATAGAAACTTTGATCACGCATAACTTTTTAACGAATGGTCCGATGTGAAAAATTTCTTCGACATTTCGATAGGTATTGATAAACACAATAAAACTGAATTTTTACTTTTCCGAAATATTTAAATTTTAAAATCGTATACAAGCGATTGTGGGCGTTAAAGGGGGCGTGGCACCATTTTGAAACAAACTTGCGCTGCGTAGGAACTTCTAAAATCGACATGCAAAATGCCAATCTTCTAGCTTTTATAGTTTCCGAGATCTCAGCGTTCATACGGACAGACAGACAGACGGTCAGACGGACAGACAGACGGACAGACGGACATGGCTAGATCGACTCGGCTAGTGATCCTGATCAAGAATATATATTCTTTATAGGGTCGGAAACGCTTCCTTCTAGCTGTTACATACTTTTGCACGAATACAATATACCCTTTTACTCTACGAGTAACGGGTATAAAAATTAAAAAAAAAATTCTGTTTGTCTCATGGAGTATCTGGTGAGATTTCTCCTGGTAATACTTTGAGTCACTGCCGGGATCTTTTGTGAATCAAATAAAAACAAGGTCAAAATAAGGCGTGATGTTGACGGTGCAACATACAAAATTTCTGATGTCTAACTGTCTGATGAAAAATAATTAAAATCGCCAATCTCGTTCTCAACGAGGACGGAAGCTAACTTCGGCAAGCCGAAGTTTTAATACCCTTGCAGACTTTGCCGAAATTGCTAGAAATGAAAAAGTAGCGAAAGGAATAAGGTATATTGTTCTTATGGGAGCTATAGGATATAGACGTCCGATCGGCACGCGCTTTTACCCTAATCAAGGTATGCATAAAAAAAAACGATTTGAAAAGATTCATGTCAATAGCTTATATACTGTGCGAAATATCCTAAAAATCATTAAATTTTAACCGATTTTACCCTATTGTTCCTATGGGAGCTATAGGATATAGACGTCCGATCGCCACGCGCTTTTACCCTGATCAAGGTATGCATAAAAAAATACGATTTGGAAAGATTTATGTCAATAGCTTTTTCACTGCGCGAAATATCTTCCATTCTTGCAAGTTATATCCGATTGTTCCTATGGGATCTATAGGATATAGACATCCGATCGGGTTTTCAGACTTGATCTGCGTACACATGTTTTAGGACGACTGTGAAAGTTTCAGATCGCTAGCTTTTAAACTGAGCTCGCAAACGGTACTGAAACAGACGGACAGACGGACGGACGGACAGACGGGCATGGCTATATCGAATCCTCTATTGATCCTGATCAAGAATATATATACTTTATGGGGTCGGAAACGTCTCCTTCACTGCGTTACAAACTTCTGATTAAAATTATAATACCCTCTGCAAGGGTATAAAAAATCGATAAAACGTGAACACAAAAACTTACTTTTGGCAAAAATTGAGTAATTTTGTAACTTTGAATAATAATGTAATGATTAAGTAAAAAGCCCTTGAAAACCTTTTCAGTGATAAGTTAAACTAGATGCGCTTCAGATATAGCGGGAAGAAGCTAAACTAGTAAGTTTTAAGAAAGTCGTAGAACGTATTTTATATCAAGCAGTTTAACAAGCTTAAAATGATTCCAGGATCCTAAGTCCTCAATTTGATGCATAAAACAAGAGAGAACGCTTTAGTCGAGTGCCTCGACTATTAGATACCCGTTACTCAGCTAAACAACTTTAGATGAAAACCATCGCAATTTCCTTTAATCGAAATCCTTATCGAGAATTAACGTTGACTCTGTTGAGCACCTTGGCCAGCTGTTGGCGGAAACGCTTCCTTCTACCTGTTACATACTTTTGCACGAATACAATATACCCTTTTACTCTACGAGTAACGGGTATAACTATAATATTTATTTTTTTTTAAGTACCAACAATTTTTTATACCCTTGCAGAAGGTATTATAATTTTGGTCAGAAGTTTGTAACGCAGTGAAGGAGACGTTTCCGACCCCATAAAATATATATATTCTTGATCAGGATCAATAGGGGAGTCGATATAGCCATGTCCGTCTGTCCGTCTGTTTCAATACCGTTTGCGAGCTCAGTTTAAAAGCTAGCGATCTGAAACTTTCACACTCGTCCTAAAACATGTGTACGCATATCAAGTTTGAAAATCGCCCCGATCGGACGTCTATATCCTATAGCTCCCATAGGAACAATCGGATATATCTAGCAAGAATTGATGATATTTCGCGCAGTGTAAGAGCTATTGACATGAATTTTTCCAAATCGTATTTTTTTATGCATACCTTGATCAGGGTAAAAGCGCGTGGCGATCGGACGTCTATATCCTATAGCTCCCATAGGAACAATAGGGTAAAATCGGTCCAAATTTTATGTTTTTCAGAATATTTCGCGCTGTGTAAAAGCTATTGCTATAAATTTTTTCAAATCGTATTTTTTTATGCATTCCTTCATCAAGGTAAAAGCGCGTGCTGATCGGACGTCTATATCCTATAGCTCCCATAGGAACAATCGGATATAACTTTCAAGAATGGAAGATATTTCGTGCAGTGTAAAAGCTATTATCATAAATCTTTCCAAATCTTATTTTTTTATGCATACCTTGATCAGGGTAAAAGCGCTTGGCGATCGGACGTCTATATCCTATAGCTCCCATAGGAACAATAGGGTGAAATCGGTTAAAATTTAATGATTTTTAGGATATTTCGCACAGTATATAAGCAATTGACATGAATCTTTCCAAATCGTATTTTTTTATGCATACCTTGATTAGGATAAAAGCACGTGACGATCGGACGTCTATATCCTACAGCTTCCATAGGAACAACAGGGTGAAATCGGTCCAAATTTGATGATTTTCTGAATATTTCGCGTAGTGTGAAAGCTACTGACATAAATTTTTCCAAGTCTTATTTTTTTACGTATATCTTGATTAGGGTAAAAGCGCTTGCCGATCGGACGTCTATTTCTTATAGCTTCCGTAGGAAAAATAGTTAAAGGCTGCGAAAGTATCCCTTTTTTTCTATTTTTATATGACATTTTTGCAGTATAAAAGCAATTGACATTAAACGATGAAAAGCTAGTTTATTTATGTATACCTTATTCCTTTCGCTACTTTTTCAGTTTTAGCAATTTCGGCAAAGTCTGCAAGGGTATTAAAACTTCGGCTTGCCGAAGTTAGCTTCCGTCCTCGTTTTTTCATACCTTTGAACCGCAGCATCGGATTCATAGCAACTTGCCCGAATTTGATTTCTTAAATTCGTGTTTATTTTTGTCTCCCATTTGGTAAGAAACTTTGTTTTTTTAATATAGATGCTAGCTTAACCAAATCTTAAAAAGTTGGGTAAATATATAAGCTGCCCCCATAAATTAAAAATGACCAAAACTTGTCAAAAAATAAAACAACCAGATAGCTGGAAAAAGGAAAATTATTTTGTAACGATTTATAAGTACGATTAACTTGCCCCAAAAAAACAACAAAATAAACCAACATTTTTAAAAATATTATAGAAACATATTTCCTATGTTGATTTCACATGTTATTTTTTGAGTGAACGTAACCTGTCGGCAAAAACAAGTATTCGATTATATCTTTTTTATTTGGCCATTTAATATGGAGACGTTGTAGCTACAAGTAGTATTTTTGAAGTATATTCTCCATATTTTGTAGAGTTAAATATGTTTTGCAATTAATTCATATTTGATTTAAATTGATTGTTAATTCCGCATGTAGCTGTTATCTTTAGGTTTGGATTTAAATCGAATTATGTAATTATACCCTTGCAGAGGGAATTATAATTTATAATTTAAAATAATCATGTACATTGCATAGATCACACCTCCGTCTGCAGGGAAATGTTGTTAAGCCCATTTACAAGTTTTCACTATTTTAACATATACAATCAACTGCGTTTCAAAAACCTTATAATTATAATCTAAAAATTTGAGTGCTTAAAAATATTTTATATATCAACACCAAAGTTTTATTTCACATCCAATACGAAAAGCTTTATTGCTAAAATTTATTAACTATAGCAGTTTATTTAACATTTTTCTGAAAAATGTATAAACTAGAAAGGAAAGCTAACTTCGGGCGGAGCCGAAGTTGATATACCCTTGCAGAATATTATGTACATTATATTCTCCAAAATTATTCATATGATGAATTCTTAATACTCAACAGAAACAGACAGACGGACATGGCTATAATGGCTATATCAACTCAGGAGGTGATCCTGATCAAGAATATATATACTTTATAGGGAGATGTCTCCATTACTGCGTTGAACACTTTTGGCCAAAATTATAATACCCTCTGCAAGGGTATAATAAAAAGTTTGCCAAAATCGATTTACCTGGAGAGACACAAAGCAAACAGTATATTTTGTATATTATACACTAACTAATCATTCTATTCAGTGAAAAAATAACAAATAACATTCAACCAAACTAAAGTAACTAAAAATTTTTCCCGTCTGTTTCCTTTGTGATAAAACTTATTTTAGCAAAGCATATTGTCATTTATCATTACTGTCATTTTCTGATGCAGAGTTCCGAATATTTTGCTACTCTCAATATTTTGCCAAGTACTATGGTTAATAATTAATTTATTGTATTTTTTGGTTTATCGTTTATCGTCTATTTGGCATAAAATCGCAGTTACAGCACTTTAAAATGTATATAAGTATATATATACATTATAATGCCCTGGCATATGTTTCCTTTGTACTTTAAAATTTTAAATAAATAATATATATCTTTACCGAATTGGCCAAGCATAGTTTTCCGAGCATTCGGTAAGCAATACATTTTAATTATAAAGAGCTGAAATGGGTTTACTTTTCAACTCTGAGTTACTACCAAACGCGGAGTTTCCGGAAAAAATATGTAATATATATATGTATATATAATTAAAATCCGTCTTAATAAATCATATATATAATTAAAATCCGTCTTAATAAATCAATGTGTGATATCACAAATGCCTCTCACTTATTACGTAAACTGGGTATGCAGAAGGTCTGGAAATAGTCTATAACTCCTATATCATTGCCCACAGCAAAATGGAAGATATTTCGACAGCAATGTGTCCTAGAAACCAAAAATTCTTTAAAGGTCGAAGACTGACGCATTTGCAAAGATACACGGGGCACAATTTTCAAAATGTTTAGAATTCTCTTTTGGGGCTAATGTTTCAGTTTTAACTAAATTAACCGTTTTAAGGAAGTTTTGGTATTTACACATAATGAAAATATGTGTAAAACGATATGCAAATTTAAATCCGTAAATCCGAAACGCATAAGCCATTTTTATACCCTTGCAGAGGGTATTATAATTTTGGTCAAAAGTGTGTAACGCAGTGAAGGAGACATCTCCGACCCTATAAAGTATATATATTCTTGATCAGGATCACCTCCTGAGTTGATATAGCCATGTCCGTATGTCCGTCTGTCTGTCTGTCTGTTTCTACGCAAACTAGTCTCTCGGTTTTAAATCTATCGAATTGAAACTTTGCACACACCCTTCTTTCCTTTGCACGCAGATGTCGGAACGGCCGGGATCGGCCGACTATATCCTATAGCTGTCATATAACTGATTGATCGGAAATGCCATAACTTTGGTGTTTGTAAAGTTAGGAAGTTGGAATTTCCTATGGATTTTATATTTGGCCAATCAATCCGACCTACCAAATTTCATAAGGATCGGCCGACTATATCCTATAGCCGCCATATAACTGATTGATCAGAAATGCCATAACTTTGGTGTTTGTAATGTTAGGAAGTTGGGATTTTCTATGGGTTTTATTTTAAGCCAATCAATCCGACCTACCAAACTTCATAAGGATCGGCCGACTATATCCTATAGCTGCCATATAAATGAACGATTGGAAATGCCATAACTTTGGTGTTTTTAAAGTTAGAAAGTTGGGATTTTTTATGAGTCTTCAACTGCATCATATGAATAATTTTGGAGAATATAATTTACAGAGTATTCTGCAAGGGTATATCAACTTCGGCTCCGCCCGAAGTTAGCTTTCCTTTCTTGTTTATTACTGAAATATGGAATATCTTTACCATTGGACCCTAAATCGATTAAAGCAGTGCTGCACACCACATCCTTAAAAATTGTCCTCCGCCAAAATTGACGAACTTTTCTGCACGGTTGAATATTATTATGCCAAAAGCAGCTCGGATTCAACCCACACAAAAACTTAGCTAGTTTCGAAGAAAGGGCTCTCAACGATGGAGAACTGAAGACACAAGTTCACGTCAACGCAGCTCGATAAACAGCAAATGATGTGCAAATGTCACAGGCAATAAAAATCTGGATTCCACGGCATGAAACAGAAAAGCCACAGAGTTCCATCAGCTGCCGACAACTAACCGCCCCTCGCCCAGGCTGCCATTTGCAATTTTCGCAGCTAGCATCTAATTGCGAACATTTTTGGAAAACTGTCAAATTCTCAGCAATTTCCCACCGCAAGCTTGGGGTCCTTTCCTCCGGTCACAAATGGAGTTGTTCCCACACCCCATTTATATATGAGCCAGTTAACTTTATTACGCGTGTGGTTTCGCACGCAGCACGTAAACTGCTCGAAAGACTTTTACGTTTTGGCCTTACTGCTCCATTTTTTCTTGGCTTTTAGGATTTCCCTTTCCGCGTTGGTTGGTCAGAAGGCTTTTACTGCTGGGCTAGCTTTTAACCGCTCCTGTTTTATAGTCCCCACGGGACGCCACCCTACTGCCAGTTCAATTTGTAAATGAAAATAGTTTGGGTTTAATTTACGATGCCTAAGCTTCAAATGTTGATACTTGAGAAAGAAGAACCACTTTAAAGCATAGATTCTGAAAATGCAATACTTTTTGTATGAGTTGCCGGAAAAAGGGTGAAGTGTAGTTGTAAGGGATTTGCATCTGCCAGCCAGCAGCTGCACAAGGCAAGCCAAGCTGCACAAGGATGCTTCAGCTGAAAGTTGGGATTGGGGACCCTCCAGCTGCAAGACGCGAACTGCCCTGACTGTCTTTGACTTTCGTGTTGTCTGGGCCAGCGGAAATGGCAGCCATTACGCTGCGAGGACGAAACTTTGACATCCTCCTAGGCTTACATTTCATCAGCACTAATGATAAGAAAACAATTCAACGTGAAAAAGGGAAAAAAGGAAAAAAGGAAGGCGGCGAAAAGCCAAATACCAGGACACCAGACAAGGACACGTCTATGGCTCTGCAGCTGCTTAGCGCGCATAAATATTGTAATAAGCACGAAAATTACAATTTTCAACTTGGGATGACAACGCCACTTGCCATTTACCCACCCGCTTCGACCCGCCCTTTCCATCATTGCATTGAAGCATTTTGTAATTTACATTTAATTAGGGGATTTTGTGCAGCAGCTGCCAAGGACGAGAGCAGTGCGAGGAAGGCCAGGATCTCCAGGTGTAGTCTTTTTGGCTTGCCTAGCGAAGTGTATTTGCATAGGGTGATGATGGCTTAAAGTCACTCAAAGGATTTGCGAAGAAAACCCCTCGCAGACAAATAGGAAGCAAGCTGTTCGCCTCCAAAGCACCATTGCGTATGGGCAACATTTAATTAAGTGACTTGTTCGCTTTTTTCCCTTTGCGTGTTTGCCTAAGACCGAAGAGTCTAGCAGAAATCATGCAAGTGTGGAGTGAGTGGGGAATTGTATTCAGCCTGCCTGGATATGAGTGGGAACAGGAAATTAAGTCCAAGGTAGGGTTGTTGCTTGGTAAAAACTCCTATGCTGACAGCATAGTTGAAGTCATTCGGGTGCAGCTTAAGTTAATTTATTGGGGCAAATAGAATTACTGAGAGGAAATTCGTAGGGGATGTGTACCGTGGCTAGCTTGGTTACACGTATGGAAGTAATGATTTAATGGAGCTTGTTTTAACATGTTTAGCAGAGTAAATTAATAAGCGATGACCTTTCTGAACACCGAGGACTAAACTAAAAGCTATATATTTTTATAACCCTCTAAAATCCCAAACGAATACCCTTGCCTTATTTCAAACTCTTTTCTTTCTCTTACGTTTAACTAAAGCTAAAGCATTTGGCTTCGCAGTGGTCAAAGAGCAGCAGGTCGTGTTGTTATAAAAGTCTGGTTGGCAGGCCCTCAACCATTTCCCCCACAGCACTTGCCTAAAACTGCGGGCTTTACCAAGGGGCGTGTCCAAGAAAAAATGATTTTGCATTGCTTTCTCCGCTTGACCCCTGTTCCTTAGCGATTTGAAAATCGTGTGAGGACCACGGGTTCCGCGAGGACGAGCGGAAATTGACAGAGGTTGTTGTCGAAGTTTCAAAGCACACTTTCAGTCGCTAAAACTCAAACATACACAGTCCAGCTAAACACCCGGGCCATGAGAAAATGGCGTCGAAAATTGGATTGGAAACAAAAAAAAGCCTGAAAGCGGTGAAAATGCCAACGCGGCAGAAAACAGAGAAGGGAGCGGACAATGGAGCGGAATTGAAAAGCAACGAAAGCATATATAACACTTGCTTACTAGAAGTGTTTGGCGTTGACATGCACATACATTTCGATAAAAAGATACACAATGGAAAGGCAAAAAGCATTTGAGTGTTATTAGCAGATTTTCTGTTTGATTTCAAAGCTTTTTGATAAAAACGGAATAGAAAGGAAAATTGATGCCTGCTATTGACAATCAAAATGGAACATTTTTTGACTTGGGATATGAACTGAGAGAGCTTAAAATTCTTATGTGCATTTTAGATATAATAGAAGTTTCTAAAGTAACTCGGAGAAAGGGCACCCATTTATGATAACCCCTCAAGTAGTTAGAAACAGCTGGATTCTTATGCTTGATTAATTCAGGTTCCTTTGTTGTTTCACCCCCGCAACTCAATCAGTTATCACTTGGCCACCCCGATACCCATCCATTGTCAATCGAAGGACCTTTCAAATGACCCATCAAATCTGAAAAGGCCCGAAAGGCATTATCAGCAAGCAGCCTTAGAATTAAATTCTTCGTTCTGACTGGACGCATTTCTATACCAATTTATTCAACTGTCGACACTTATTACTTCGTATAGAAACTTTAATAGTTTTTCGGAAAGTCATTGCAGCTGAAAACTTGTGTAAGCAATGTAAAATAATCTAAAAGCAATAAACGAAAACCTTCATAAGTTTCGTCAGCTGCAAAGCAAGCCGCAGCATTAAACATGTGTGTCTGCTAAGCTGATTAAGGCCAAATCAGCAAGTGCTACGCCCACAATTATCGACAAGCACGCCCACACAAAGAAGCAGCTAGGCCCACCCAGAAAGTTTTCTGCTTTTGATTGCTTTGCTTGATCTGGGAACTTGTAGAAGACTTACCTCGGGAAAAAACAAGAATCGCTTCAATTTACTTCAATCTGATGCAGAGAAAGCGTAAAAGGCTTTCCCAGTGCTGAAGGTCCTCTGAAGGAAATAGTACAAGTTGCTTAGGTGTGACGGTTCAAGGCGTCGCCAATAAATTTTCGGATGTGCGCACTAAATTAGAGTGTATTTATAAGCAATAAAAACAGAAATTTACATCGTGTTTTACGGAAAATGTTCTGCAAGTAAAAAATTAGGTGGGCTTAAATGTTTGGGCTTGATATTGTTGATATTGTAACAGAAATGTCTGACTTCAATGTTTGCTAATATAAGCAAATGGGTAGATGGGAAATTGTCTTAGAACTTAAAGAAAGTGACACAACCATTTTGTTGTTCTTTTACTAACATCCATCTTCGAGGAAACCCAGAAAATGTTAAGAGTACACCTCAGTTTTTATTGTTGCATGAACGCCTTTGCTTTTATGGCTAAGCAGAAGGTCAAGACGGAAAGGCTTGGTTAATACATAATATAACTTTAATCCACTATCCGGCCAGACACTCACTCACGTTCACAAGGGTCCTTGACCTTCAGCTCCGTCCTGCTCCTGTGGGTTTCGACCGAGTTGTCGTGAGCGATTGAGGGCTACTTAACTGCCGCCTAAATAAAATTCAAATAAAGTAGTACAAGAGTCCGTACGAAGGAAATTGCAGTTCTGCAAGTCAGCTTTGCAAAAAAAAAAAAACTTTTGTTTTGGATGTGCAAGGGCGTAAAGGGTTCTTTATATAGCAGATGGTAAATAAGTCGGAAAGGGGAGGATCCGTCTACTATATCATAGAGCTCCCATAGCATAAAACAATCCTGAAACATGGAAATAAGATTATAACTTCTTTGTTTTTTAAGATATACCACTACCAACAATGATACGGATATGGAAATATAGTTTTAGTTTTATAAAAATCAGACAACTATATTATATATGACAAGAAAGGAAAGCTAACTTCGGGCGGAGCCGAAGTTGATATACCCTTGCAGAATACTCTGTAAATTATATTCTCCAAAATTATTCATATGATGCATTCTTAATACTCATAAAAAATCCCAACTTCCTAACTTTAAAAACACCAAAGTTATGGCATTTTCAATCGTTCAGTTATATGGCAGCTACAGGATATAGTCGGCCGATCCATATAAAATTTGGTAGGTCGGATTAATTGGCCAAAAATAAAACCCACAGGAAATCCCAACTTTCTAACTTTACAAATACCAAAGTTATGGCATTTCCGATCAATCAGTTATATGGCAGCTATAGGATATAGTCGGCTGATCCTTATGAAATTTGGTAGGTCGGATTGATTGGCCAAATATAAAACCCATAGGAAATCCCAAAATTATAATACCCTCTGCAAGGGTATAAAAATGACATGTAAAACCCCAGAACTTCGTTGTTTTTATACCCTTGCAGAGGGTATTATAATTTTGGTCAAAAGTGTGCAACGCAGTGAAGGAGACATCTCCGACCCTATAAAGTATATATATTCTTGATCAGGATCACCTCCTGAGTTAATATAGCCATGTCCGTCTGTCCGTCTGTCTGTCCGTCTGTCTGTCCGTCTGTCTGTCCGTCTGTCTGTCCGTCTGTCTGTCCGTCTGTCTGTCCGTCTGTCTGTTTCTACGCAAACTAGTCTCTCAGTTTTAAAGATATCGAACTGAAACTTTGAACACACCCTTCTTTCCTTTGCACGCAGTATATATGTCGGAACGGCCGGGATCGGATGACTATATCCTATAGCTGCCATATAACTGATTGATCGGAAATGCCATTACTTTGGTGTTTGTAAAGTTAGAAAGTTGGGATTTTCTATGGGTTTTATATTTGGCCAATCAATCCGACCTACCAAATTTCATAAGGATCGGCCGACTATATCCTATAGCTGCCATATAACTGATTGATCGGAAATGCCATTACTTTGGTGTTTGTAAAGTTAGAAAGTTGGGATTTCCTATGGGTTTTATTTTTGGCCAATTAATCCGACCTACCAAATTTCATAAGGATCGGCCGACTATATCCTATAGCTGCCATATAACTGAACGATTGGAAATGCCATAACTTTGGTGTTTTTAAAGTTAGGAAGTTGGGATTTTTTATGAGTATTAAGAATGCATCATATGAATAATTTTGGAGAATATAATTTACAGAGTATTCTGCAAGGGTATATCAACTTCGGCTCCGCCCGAAGTTAGCTTTCCTTTCTTGTTTTTAAATATGGTTGAAGTGATGGTTTTTTTAAATTTTACAAGAGTGAAAAAAAATAAATATATACCGACTAAAAATTTGTTATAATTTCAAGTGTATATAAGCTTTGGCTTGCAAAGTTTGCTTTTTTTCTTGTTAAACATAATACACTTGGGCCCTAAGCCAATAAAGCTAGCTGTATACTGTAATTTAGTCGACAATTTACTCCAGAGATTACATTTTGGCTTTCCTGTGCAGTTGGACTTCCTGATTAAGAAAAGTACACTTAACATTTTTTGTGAGGTAAACTTTTTTTATAGCCTAAATATTGTTTGTTCTTATGCTATAAGCAATTCAGGAGATAACAAATAAAATTCGCGAACACAAGTAGTAGAGATTTTTCGATAAAAATAATGCGAGGGTGAATGTGCGGTTTAGGCTTACTTTTAGAGAACGTGAGGTTTCAGGTTTAATTCTTAGCCGAGGCAATGTACTTCCCCTAAACGGATTTCGTAAGCATGCTTTAATTCCACGTATTAAAAATGTTATCCTTATGAATTATGTTTATAAAAAAACAATTATTATTATTAGCATTATATTAAACCAACAAGGCAACTGAAAACGGTCGTTTTCCAGTTTAGGAATCGAAATTCTATGCATATAAAATTGACCCTCTAGGGCGTATATTTTATTTCCCAGAATTACCGAATCAAAAAGAACACATCGTTTTTTGCGGAAATTTTGAAATGGTTGACGGTCATTTCTTGTTTTACAATTAAATTGTTGATGATGTTGATGATGTTGATGATGTTGATGATGTTTGGCATCCGCCCAGAATGAACACTTTGAAAACAATCATAAGGACAAACAAACGATAAAAGCACCAAATTGACCTTGGTTAACAAAATAATTGACAGAGCAAACAAATTACCTTAAATAAAACCTTAAAAAGATTCTGGGCAAGGATGACAAAAAGTTTTCAATTTCAACAGATGGCGAAAGTTAGTGGCTACCCATGCAGACCAAGGAAAGGAACTCTCGTACACACTCAAGCAAATTCGCACGTTAACGGAATAACTTATTTTTGTCAGGGAATCAAAGCATTTTGTAACATACTTTTTGGGGCGCGGAACGACGCACAGGTGCTTTATGGCCTGGCCAGTATCCCCTCCCGCAACCGTTGACCAAAGGCCGACACAAATTAATCTCACGCACACGCTGCCAGCGGAATTAAGGATATGGGAGAGTCAGACGCCATACATGCAGTGCCCATTTTTAGACAAGCTCGTATAATAAAGTTGGCTTACACGAGGAGACGAACCTGCTGTTCTGAATTCGAATCGAGACCAGGAGACCATTTTCATGCGTTGCTTATCTGGCTAGTGGTTGAGACTGGGAAAGGATGACAGGGAGGGAGCATTTTGGCGAGACTGTGTTCGCTTTGTTATTTTAATTTGTTTCCCACCCGGACATACCTACATTCGATATCGCTTTACCCACAGTGTGCGAGAATTTCCCATTTTTTGGCTCGTTTTAATTTAAAGCATATTTTAAGGCGCATTCCCGCCATCTCATGCATTGCCAACACATTTACCAGTCCACTCGCTTGAGCCGGCTTATTCAATTTTATTTTATAAATTGCTGCACTCTCTACTCCACTTCTCCATTTGCATGCTCTGTGGCCATTAAAATTTAATAATTTTCTTGTGTAAAAATGATTTTAATTGGTGTTCAACCTCCCTTGAAAGTTTAGTACAGCAGCACTTTGTTAATAGTCTTCCATTTGATTGCAAAAAACGAGGAAAATTTATGTTTTACTTCGCCCTATTTCCGATTAAAGATTAGCGAAAGGCAACAGAGAAGGTTATAATTTACGGCGGATACGTTTTAGAAAATTGTAGAGGCAATGGCTGATTCTTTTGGCAGCACACACCAAAGATCTAGGAGTAAGACTAAATTTAGGATAACAAGTGTCGGTGGAAGTGCGAAATGTGTTTCCCTGGAGCCGAACTTGAGGAAGAACTGCTGAAGATCCTGGCTTTCATAAATTCGTATTTTTTGACTGCAGCTGTGCTGCCTCATTTCCTTCCAACAAGTTCGCACCCATCAATTTCAGCGTCCCACTTCAAATATGTGCACACCTTAATCACATTTCGTGCTTCTCTCGTCTCCTACTATCCTTGGATGAAAGACCCAATTTCCTCCAAAAGTATGCAACTCTATTTTTAAACTTCCCTCAGGGCAGTGCCACATAAATTTCACCCAACAACCGCCGCGCATTTCGTCGGCACTCCTTTTTACCGCGTATTACTAAAACTAGCTTTTGTGAGCTTTACTCCAAAACGAATGTTTGATTTTCTGGTGCAGTTAGACTATCCGGTTAAGAAAATTGTTTAAATAAAATTTACATTTTTCATTTGTCATCATACGCATTTTTATTTTTATAACTTGATTTCTGATTTACTGCATTTACTAATAAATGAACGTTTTTAGATATAAATGTAAGAAAACGATAAGATTTTAAAAATACAGTAAAAAGAACCCAGTATTTAATATAGTGACAATGGAACTTAGCTTTTATATAAATTAATGTATTAGGTATGGGAATCTTGAAGAACATTCTATTAGCGCTAGAATCATTCCTCAATAAGTAACACACGATTTGGCTTTGTAGACTTGTGGGAGACACAATTTAATAACAATTGATGGAAGCAACATAAAGTGGGAAGTAAAGTGCAGATTTTTTTCATAAAAGTAAATCTTTTCTGTGGTATAACAAATTTTTCACTACGTGCCTGCAAAGCAAGTAGAAGAAAATATGCCAGAAAATTCTATACAAACAGTCAAAGTGAAGGCAAAACACGAGAAGGATATTGCACTCCTATATTTAGCCGAATAAGAAGCTTCCTCTTGGGTAGCCAACGACCCGTGGGCTATCACCCCCAGAGCAGGAATCTAATATAACGCCTGAAGAACGCTTGTTAGGCAATTCCATTTTAATATTTATAGTTACGCGTTCGCACCTCTAAAGTGACCTTAGTGGCAGTCCATATTGCCGTTCGTTGCCGCAGGTCAGTATCATTCCCAAAATTGAAACGCGTATTTTATTAAACCACTCCAGTCTGCCATTTTATTTATTTATGTCTTCATCAGCCAAAAAAGAAAAGACCAAAGAAAGTTCGCAGCTTGTTCGAAAATTAGATTTTCCGTATGTACTTACATATTTGATTTTCTGTGATTGCTCTGATTGGGGAAGAGACAATGCGTTACTATTGCAATGGTAATGTTTGCCTTAAATCTTTTTTGATGCACATTGAACTCTTAACAGTATCTCTGTCGGGAGCTAAGCACTTTCTTTCTGTTGCCAAAACAAACAATGTACAGACTAATAAAAAGGTTATAAGCTCATAAAGTTAGCTAATAAAGTTAGCTGTACAATGCTATAAATAGTTTACTTAAAATAAAGTAACAATCCGCAATTCAATTTACTTGCTATACTTTTTTTTTAAATTTTCCAGATTGGCGGTTGGTGATTAAAAGGCTGATTTCTTTCAGTTGACTGGTCTGGTTTTTATTTAATTTCCTTTTTTTCTCATTGAGTTGTCTTTTTGTACAAACTTTTCTACTCTAGGGAATCTTCTCCCATCCACTCTTCCCCGTCTAGAGTAAACAGAAGCGAGACGAAAGTTTAATTTTTGTGGTTACTTTGGGTCTTGTTTCTGGTTCCGTTTTAGTTTCTGTCCCGAAAACTTGCGGCTTATTTCATTTTGTAAATAGCGGAAAATAGCAACAGGATATTGATGCAGCACCGGCTAACCTATTGTCCCGGGTCAGCTCGGTTTTTTTGTACAGGAATTTTTCTGATTCAAACCGAGAACATCCCTCCATTCAAAACTTTTCATTAAACTCACCTTAAGGCGTTGCAAATGGAGAAAACTTTGTCCTTAAACACACTTGGATACTACTCAGCACCAGACCCCAGCAAAGTAAACTCAACGAAATTTTGTTTCCGTACTGTCTATAAGGAATTCGGCCTTCATTCTTGTCTTCTATCATCTTCTCCACCATGTAAATAAGAAGCGGAAATGAAAATTTCGTGCCTGCCAGCAAAAGAGTTTTACTCGGCAGAATAGGGCAGCTACTAGTTCTTCTTTCAGCACTTCTCCGCTGAGTATGGGGTCCTTTTGTTACAACATTTCATTTCATTTCATTTGTGTCACGTCTTCTTTCCTTTGACAACGCTTTTTCATAGAGCCTTTGAAAAGGCGTGCGAAAAATTGCCCTTAGTAGCAGCAAATGATATTACATCCAATTGTTCCCTTGGGTAATGGAGAAAAGCAGTACTTTCTTTAAGTCTAATTTTCCCGCATTTATCCTGTTAAGCTTTTTTTCTTTGCAAAACATTTCAAATAAAAAGGATTTATTTAAAAGGCGAGCCGGTTCCGAAATTTGCTCGAGTACAATGGTCTAGATTCGCATAAGCCAAAAATGTTTATAAAATGTGAAATGTAATTTATAAATGTAATTTAAAGACTAACGCAGCATGTATTGTATATATCCAAAACAGATGATCGAATAGCTGTTTGTTAAGCTAAGATTAACGAAAACTTGTACTCCTTGTGACTCTGTTATATCGAAAAGTTTAGAAGGCGAAATTTCCGACTACGTAAAACGTACACCCAAAAAAAAACCGAAAATGTAATTTTAATAAACGTGTATTAAAAAGAAACTATCGACAGTATTAAAGTATACGTATTAATTCAATACCTAAGAATATAACGCCTATACTTTTTAGTGTCAATTCTATATCGAAGAGTCTACAATTCTAAAATGTGGTGTAATTTTTATACCACATACAAATAAGTTTTCAGTTTAAAATTAATACTCCTGGCTTCAAGAAAAAACAAGAGAGAACGCTATAGTCGAGTGCCTCGACTATTAGATACCCGTTATTCAGCTAAACAACTTAATATAAGATTAAGTATTAAATAATATTATGTATATTAAAGTCTAAATGTTTGCACAACACGAGTAACGGGTATAGCGAATAGCTTTCTTTGAAAGGAGTTATCTTTGCCGGGCAATTGCAACTGTGTACAATGTAAATACATACATATGTATATGCTTACATACATACACACATACGCCATTGTTTGACTCAGACCTCCAATTTGGCTAACTAGATTTAATTTGCATAGTTCTTGGGATATAGTTCGGTATTGACAAATGAAAACCATCGCAATTTCCTTTAATAGAAATCCTTATCGAGAATTAACGCTGACTCTGTTGAGCACCTTGGCCAGCTGTTCCAAAGTCATCCGTTAGCTGGCGCCATGAAAGGCGGAAATGTAGTCGATAGCCAGGCTTAAGCGTTTAATGGGTTTTTGGGCGTTAGAGTGGGCGTGGCAAACTTTTATTAGGCCAATCGATAGATATTGACGAAACAAATACATATCAATTAAAATTTTCATAATAGCATCAAAACTGTGGCCACAGCTTGTGGCTTGTGGGCGTCAGAGGGGGCGTTGCACCATTTTGAAACAAACTTGCGCTGCGTAGGAACTCCTATCGACATGACAAATGCCAATCTTCTAGCTTTTATAGTTTCCGAGATCTCAGCGTTCATACGGACAGACAGACGGACGGACAGACGGACGGACAGACGGACGGACAGACGTACGGACATGGCTAGATCGACTCGGCTAGTGATCCTGAACAAGAATATATATACTTTATAGGGTCGGAAACGCTTCCTTCTACCTGTTACATACTTTTGCACGAATACAATATACCCTTTTACTCTACGAGTAACGGGTATAACTACAGGCAGAATACAGGAAATCTGTTTTAATTTATTACCAAACTGGCTGACCCGGCGAACTTTGTTCCGTCTTAATGTCAATAAATAACCAGATTTTTTTTTATTGGAAAAAATACAAAAAAAATTAAATACGTATATTAATCATTCATAATTATTTCTGTATTTTGGTACATAGGTTGCTCTTCATTTAAGTACCTTGTGATAAGACATTTTTTGTTTTATTATCAGGCGCAAAAACAAACAACGCAGATGGTCTTCCGACCCGTGAACATGCCACGTATAATTGACCATGGGAAAAACATGAATGTTCTAGATTTAAACCACAAACTTTTAAGGATTTTCCTTGTGATTTGTTGATGGTCATGGCAAATGCAAGACGTATCGGAAATTGAAGTCTTTTAAATTATATCGGTTGGGATCATCGGTATCCTCGGAATGAGAACTTCCTCACCTTTGAATTTTCCTATTATTATCGTAGCGTAAATTACATTGTTCATCAATTTTCTAACCACCAAACGCGTGCCGTTGCAAAGTTTTGGTTGGTTTATGTTTCGAAGCATGATTACTACGGAGCCAACCTTTAGGCGTAAATTGTGCGGTGGTAAGCAAGGTTCGTCCAAAGAGTTTAAAAATTCAATTGGATAGTTGGTGGCTTCATCTTCATTTGTGACGCAGTCAATAGATTTGAATAAATGCATTGTTCCAATGATCTTATTTTGAATTATGTAGATTAGGTCAACTGCATCTTTATTCTTACCCGCTAAAATTGCTCTCTCACTCAACCATTCATTATTTTTGTAGTTAGAAATAATTTCTGGAAATACATTGTTGATAAGTTCGTCTTTTGATGAGAGAAAATTGCAGAAATTATTTGGAAATTATATTATCCGCTCGATTCATCGACAGGTACTTGACCATTACCGATAGTCAGCAATTGCTCGGAGAAATCTTCAGCAGATGTATCATTAAGTAATGTAACTCTCATGTTTGTTGTCAGTTGCAGTTTCTTCACATGGCGCCATAGATTTGAGGCAAGCGTTTATTTCGTCGGCAGCCGTAGATCTTGGATTTACTGGCAGTATTTGGCGGAAATCGCCAGAAATTAAAATCATTCCTCCTCCAAAACATCTCGAGTCATTGCGTAAATCTTTTAATGTGCCATTCTGCATTCGTCCCAGATGATGATTTTCGATACCGCTAAAACTTTAGCCATTGCTGAGTGTTTTGCAATATTACACGTTGTTTCTTCAATAGTTTAAAGATTTAACGGTAATTTTAATTCTGAATGAGCCGTATGGCATCCTTCTAACAATGTGTCTGCTATTCCAGAAGAAGCAACTGCAACCGCTATGTTAGATCTCGCCCGAAGAGTTGCTAAAACTAATGACATGAGGAATGTCTTTCCAGTTCGACCAGGGGCATCTAGGAAATATAAACCACCATTTTCATCTTCGATTGCTTTCATTAAAGTATCATAAACTTCCTTTTGTTGGTAATTCAACAGGGGTACATTCGTTTGAACTTCTAAATCTAATTCTTCACGGGAATGCTGTCGAACTGGATCCTATGTCCTTCTCCTGGCTCTAAACTTCCTCCCTGCCAATTTTCAGCTAAATCGGTTCAGCCGTTCTTGAGTTATAAGTGAAGTAACTAACACGTAACCAACACGACTTTCTTTTATATATATAGATAATATGAAACCTATACTCAGTAGTAGAAATTCAACACCACATATTATAAGGTCCATACTCTGTAGTTTAAAATTTAAACCGAAGTTTTGATTCTTGTCCCAGTTTCGTTGTGAATGGCAAACAGCTTGGTAGAAATCCACGTGTAGCTCCTAATTTATATTTTGTGTTTTTCAAACATCTTCGCGGCTCGTGGGCTTTTCTTACACACGAAGTTTATCTTCAGCCACTGCTGAGCGGTGACGGATTTTAATCGCGAATCTTATAACAATAAGCCAGTTTTAAGCTGTTTTGAGCTTTGCCCCTCGCCCTGCGCGTCTGCGCGAGCGAGAAGTTGTCACCGACCTATGTATCTCTCAGACTTATATCGTCTGATATAATGGAGAATTTATCTGCTCAATCGCGCCCCAATAATGGATGCGATAAGTTTGAGGTGATGACGAAAGTAGCTGATGCAGACCCTGAAGAAATACGCTGCCAGCTCCGCGCTAAACGTACAGATTTAACTGCTTTACTCGCAGGTATGCCAACACAAACAACGACCTCCTCGTTGGTGACAATCAGCAGCAACACCACTACAAGAGTAACTATCTCCATCGTCCAGGCAAGCTTGGTCTATACTCCAACATACACAGGGTCTGCAATCGTGGCACCTAGCATTTACCCAACTATGTCTGACAATAATTTCACAAAATGCATCTTTCAAGCAGACAATCGAAGTATCAATAGGAAACGCAAAGGCGTTACTCACTCCCCTTTATCTAAAAACTACTGTGTTCAGAACCCTGTTTGTGGTAAATGTAGTGGTTCTCATGTTACTGGTTCCATACTCTGTGTAAGCGATACATGCTTGTGCGTAAACTGTAGCGGTAACCACGTCTCGACAGATAAAGACTGCCCGGTCAGAATAGAAAAAAATAAAAAACAAAAGCCGTGGCCTAGACTCCCGATAACCAATGATCCAGGACGCGTATCGCGTGGATTCATAGCAGCTCAGGCATTAAGAACGAATAAATCTTATGCTGATATAGCTCGACCCAAGGATATGCAAGCAAGGACTGGCTCAACCCTGGAGAGTGACGCAAACCTTTCTTCAGACCCTAGGCTTAGCCATAAGTTCACAGCGATAGATAATGCCATTCGCGACATCAATACCAAACTGGACACTCTATTTAAGCTGATGCAGGAAAATGCAGAGTCCAACAAGGCTTTCAGAGAGCTGGTTCACGTTCTCATTGAGCGATTGCCGAAATGATTCAACCAGCATTAAATATCGGATTGTGGAACGCTGTTGGATTAGTCAGAGTATCTGAAGAGCTTCGAATATTCCTTAGCGCTCATAACATAGACATAATGCTTGCCACAGAGTTTCTGTTTACATGCGCGATGGTCAGCGCATCTACTTGCCAGGCTATCTTATCTACCATGCTTATCACCCCAGTGGCAACAGCAAAGGTGGCTCTGCAGTCATTATAAAGGATTCCCTAAGTCATAATCCCCTGCCTGCCGCCTCTAGCAATGACAGACAGATAGCGAACATCACATTATAGACTTCAGAAAGATATGTCACATTAGCAGCAATATATCAACCTTCAGCAGAAAGATGGATTCAATCAGAATCTGAAACCTTGCTGGCCGGACTTGGAAGCAAATTTATTGCTGGCGCCAAACATGCATGGTCGGGAAACTCAAGAGCCTGTATAAGGGGTAAGCAGTTGCAAGATGTCATTGCAAATGGGCATTACCAAGTACTTGCCACGGGTGAGCCTACTCATATAACCCCCTTATAACTTGATTTTTCATAATCAATGGATACGCTATATACAGGCTACAAGTAAGAACACTGCATGAACTCTCCTCGGACCACACTCCTATCCTGGCCATACTGCATGCCACACCTGTGGGAAAACCACAGCGCACGCGACTCCTTGCCAGAGGTGCTAATATAAACGCTTTCAAAGCCTACCTAGAACAGCTGAGCGAGGTTATCATACAAGTCAAGGAACCTTCTGCCATTGACAATCCCACCAGCCTTTTCATGCGCATGATAAACCAGGCTGCTGAGATACCAGGAATCGCCAAAATACAGAGACCTCTAGACATCTCCAGCTACCACCCAGAATTGGAGCACAACCTAAAGCGAAGAGTAAGAAGAGAATATGCAGGATAATTTGACTTACCGGATCAAGCTTTGCAATTCCTGGTGTCATTATTCAACAGCGTACTAACTCTTGGATACTTCCCGCAAGTTTGGAAATCGGCAAATATATCATGATCCCAAAACCAGGTAAATCGCCGACTGACGTGGACTCATACAGGCCCTTTAGTCTTCTACCATTCCTGGGAAAAATCGCGGAAAGGCTGATCCTGAACAGGCTACTCTCTTACGGGAATGTCACCAGTGCGATTCCGGAATTTCACTTCGGCTTTCGTCTTCAACATGGAACTCCTGAGCAATTGCACAGAGTTGTCAATTCTGTTTTAGAAGCCCTAGAAAAGAAGGAGTATGCAGTTGCTGCCTTCCTTGACATCCAGCAGGCCTTTGACAGAGTGTGGCACCCTGGGCTCATGTACAAAGCCAAAAGTCTTTTTACGCCACAGCTGTGAACACAGCTCATGAAAAGCTTCCTGGAAGAACGCACTTTCCACGTATCTGCTGATGGGTACAAGTCGTCAACCAAACCGATCTCTGCCGGAGTTCCCCAAGGTAGCGTCCTCGGCCCTACACTATACAGTATTTATGCTTCAGATATGCCTACACAATCTCCAATCACTGAAGCTGAAAACGTGCTAATTGCGACCTACGCAGATGACACTGCTGTCCTGACAAAAAGCGGAGCACATAAAAACATACATATACAAGTATGTACATAGATATTCGACTGCGCAAATTACTTGTAAACACCACAATTTGCTTCCGATTTTTGCCCAGTACAATTATAACAATTATATAATTTACCAATTAGGACCAAATATTATGGCCCTTATTATTAAAACAATTTTAATTTATTTGGATGTTTACGTACATACGTCTTTAAGCCTAGTACCAGATCGACGAAAACCGTTCGCCAGTCATGAGAGAGAGCGAGAGGCAAACAGCTGGCGTTCACTTTTCGTCGGGCCTTTTTTTCACGTCGGTCCCCTGATCGACGAAAAAAATACCAGAAAATTCCATAGCGTTGCCAGTCTGCGGAAATGAACTTTGGGTGAACCCTAGCGAAAAGATTAAAAAATTTAATCTTTTGGCGTGCGCTTCTCACTGAACATTATAAGAAATTGAGGGAAAAACTCAAAAAAACTCACAAAAGTCGATTGCAGGTGTTTACATGTGAGGACAAAATAACATTAATACTCTCTGGGGTGCCTCTTGTCAGAGCAAAATGTTTTTTAGGTCCAGAATGTACGAAAAACACAATAAAAGTGCAGCTATGAACTTTGAATTAGCAAATAATTATCAGTAAATTAAAAAAAACAACTGTTAAATTTAAATTGTATTGTTTTTTAATTTCTTTGTACACCGGCAGACTTGTCTTGCCAAGGTATTTGATAATATATTTTAAAGGCTCTTTCCCGCAAATACGATATTTGAATTTTAACTGATTGTCAACAAACCCAGCTGATTGACAGAACGACCGTAGCACGCTTAAATCTGATGAACTCTCAAAATGTTGGTCACACTGGAAAGATTTAAGTTTTTACGCTCTACGAATTTCACCAGAATGCAGGAACCCGATGACGGCAATAACGCACTATTCAGATGGACGAAAACTGAACGCCAGTCCTGAGAGAGAGCGAGAGGCAAACAGCTGGCGTTCACTTTTCGTCAACGCTTTTTTTCACCTCGGTCCTCAGATACCAGAAAATTGCATGGCGTTGCCAGCCTGCGGAAATGAACATTGGGTGAACCCTAGCGAAAAGATTAAAGCCTACAACCAAAAAAAAATAGTCATAGAAACGAAACTATTGTTACATGAATTCTACACTATTCAGTATAAAAAATTTCTCTATAAGATGAGTATTAAATAAAAACTTCGATAATATTAAAATACAACTTTCGATGTTATCAATTTTATACTCCCGAGTAGTATACATTTCATATTATTTCGTATAACCCGCATACCATTGGCTGCGAGCTGTAGTTCACATTTTGCCCCTCCCCATAAAAAAAAATCCGAATTTGTATTTATTTTTATTCCTTTATTTAATTTCATATACATGTTTTTTAAAAAATATATTTATTTAATTTTGTTCTTACTTAGCTAGCAAAAAAACTTTAGTTTTTAAAAATCTGAAAAAAAATAAATTTGTCGTTAAAATGTACATGTAAATATAGAAATTAATATTTTTTTTGAATAAGAAACGTATATATTAATGATAAACATAACTGGACTATGCGCACGCGTATAGATACAAACATTTGAATATATGTATATATGTATGTACATACGTCTGTTTGCAGAGCCCATACAAACATACATATGTACATATGTATGTCTACGACTGCGCAAATTACTTGTAAACACCACTAATTGCTTCCGATTTTTGCACAGTTCAATTATAACGTTAATGTACTTACGTTTATCTATGTATGTTCCATTTACCAATTAGGACCAAATGTTATGGCCCTTATTATTAAAACAATTTTAATTTACTTGGATGTGTACGTCTTCAACCTCCACGAATTTCACCAGAATGCAAAAACCCGATGACGGCAATAAGGCACTAACGCGACGAAAGCCATTAAAATGTGGTAACGCGTTTTAAGTTCGAACAGTTTCATTTGTCCTAGTTTCACACCAGGGACAAGAATCAAAACTTTGGTGTAAATTTTAAACTACTGAGTATGGGCCTTATAATATGTAGTGTTATATTACTACTACTGAGTATAGGTTTCATATTATTTAGTAGTAAATTAATACTGATTTCCTGTATACTGCCTGAAGTTTTTTTTTTGAAGCCAGGAGTATTAATTTTAAACTGAAAACTTATTTGTATGTGGTATAAAAATTACACCACATATTCGAATTAAAGACTCTTCGGTATAGAATTGACACTAAAAAAAATAGGCATTATATTCTTAGGTATTGAATTAATACGTATACTTTAATACTGTCGATAGTTTCTTTTTAATACACGTTTATTAAAATTACACTTTCGGTTTTTTTGGGTGTAGTACTTAGATCGACAAACGAGTAAGAGTATGCTAGCGTAAAAACTTTAATCTTTCCAGTGTGACCAGAATTTCGAGAGTTCATCAGAATAAAGCGTGCCACGGTCGTACTGTCAATCAGCTGGATTTGTTGACAAGCATATTAGAATTGTAGACTCTTCGGTATAGAATTGACACTAATACCGACTTATATACTACCTGCATAGAAAGACAAGTAGATAGCTTCAAAACTGAGGGACTAGTTTGCGGAGGAACAGACGGGCATGGCTAGATGATGGTGCTGATCAAGAATATATATACTTTTTAGGGTCGGAAATGTGTCCATCAATGCGTTGCAAACTTTTGACTGAAATTATAATACCCTCTGCAAGTGTATAAAAATGTAATGTTCTAAATGTTGTATTTTTTTCTGCACCGTAGGGCCTGAAATCGTTGTGGTGTTATTTTTAAGCCGTATACAATTTCTCAGTTTAAAATTATAAGTTTCGGCTTAAAAAACATAACTACAAGAAGTAACAACAATGTAGAATTAATTCGTTTTATGCAATTAAGTAAATAACCCGAATGCGCAGATTAAAATCCGTATATTGAAATACTTTCCGGAGTGATCACATGTAGGAAATATTAAATTAACGCTATAATTGTACTGTGCAAAGAATACTCACAAATTCAATGAATCAAAGAGTCACACTGGAAAATCATTAATAATTGTTTACAAGTCTTTTGCGCAGTCATAGATACATATATTGAAATGTTTTTATGTGCTCCGCAAATAGATACACAGATATTTCCTCTTAATTACATGTTTATTAAATATCTCACTTAAAATTGATTTTAGGACGTTTCTTATACTCTTATTTATATATATTTATCTTTGTATATGGTAACGAATTTTTATTTCAGCTATTTAAATATTAAAAACAAAAATGTAATTATTCTAAGAAATTTGTTGTTTGCTATGTAGGAATTAAATCATTTTATAATTATTTATAAAAATATATATGTAATTTACGAATAATAAGTAATTAATATAGATATTTATTGCCTTTTTACTGAGAGAAATTTTCATACAAAATTTAAATATTTTTGTTTTGTTTTGTTTGATGGTTAATACTCATTTTATTGAGACATTTTTTATTATTTTAAAGTTTCGAACTCATGTAACATTGGTGTCGCTTCTATGACTATTTTTGTTTGGGTGTAGTAGCATCAGTATGACTATACCGAGTAAATTTAAGTCCTATACTCGTGACTACACCCAAAAAAAACAGAAAGTGTAATTTTAATAAACATGTATTAAAAAGAAACGACAGTATCAAAGTATACGCATTATTTGCAGTTTTAATTTTATCCCGAAGAGCTTACAATTTTAATATGTCGTGTAATTTTTGTACCACACACAATAAGTTTTCAGTTTAAAATTAATACTCTTGGTTTTAAGAAAAAATTCAATATAACACTTTATAAGGCATATACTATGTAGTTAAAAACTGTGAAGCTCGGACAAATGCGACAGTTCGAACTCAAAACTCGTTACCACATTTTTGTGTTTTTCGTCGCGATAGTGCTTTATTGCGGTCATCGGGTTCCAGCATTCTGCTGATATTCGTGGCGATTGAAGACGTACAGTGGCTCACAGATTATTGGACTGACCTTATATGTGTTCCTTGGCAAATTTTAAAAGAATATTTGGATCTCCCCATGAAAATCGAGTTCTTTCAGCACACGTCTTACTGTTTCTGTGCAAAATGACTTTAAATCCTGCATCTCAGTGGCCAATTTTGGCGCCAAAATCTTGGCGATTTTCTTAATTTTTTGAACTATAAGTGTTCATCTAAAGCACTGAAAACTTTATTTGGGGTTTTTCTTCCGATATATTAAAAAATAAATGAGCCGTTCGCAGGTAAACACCTCCAAGAAAAAAGGTTTTGCGGTGAACAGCATAACCCATTACTGGCTCATCAGAAAAAATGTAAAAAAATTGCTTATTAGTTAAGATGTTTCTAAAGGTAACTACGTTGAGTTTTTTTTTATTCCGTTTTTTGGATTTTTGGTAACACTTTGAAGTCAAAAACGTGATTATAGCCTAAAAATCCGATATATTAGTTATGATAAAATGAAAAATGATCAGTAAAAAAAAAACTCTACGTCAGTACCTGAGGATTTAGGAACAGAAATAGTGTGCATAACAATTGGTCCAGTAGATCTTGCAGGATCGTGTTCACCGACTTTGAAATGGCAACTTTTCAGGAGAGCGTTTTAAAGTTTTTAGACACCCAAAAATCAAATACAAAACTTCGGAAGTTTTTATTTATTTGTAAACATGGAACCCGTACAATCTATAAGTATCTTAACAATGTAGTTTTGTATATTAAATCCTCATGCCTTTAGCAAAAGGACTTTCTTGGAGATCATATTTATAGATGTCTGGTTCTTTTTGCGAAGCCAAGTCTCTTGAGCCGTCTAGCTGGCAGGAGTCTTCTTGCGAGCAGGTTCCGATGAGTAAGGAGTCTGTCGCTGTACCTGCTGGTGTGTAGGCCAATCTGGTCCTCCACAGTGTGGATATTTAGGTCCTTGTGGAGGGAGGACCAACGCACATACCGAGGGCAATTCGTTATTTTCCTCATTATTGGCTTTGCAGCACTTGGATTCGCTTGTAGTTAGATTTGACTGCGATCCCCCATATTGGCATGCCGTATAGCCATATTGGGGCTATACAGTGAACATACTCTCTTTGCTCTCTTTGCCCTCAGCGACATGGTACTCCTTTTGTTGACCAGCCATCGCAATTATTGCATCCTTTGACAGCACTTTGTTTTCACAGCTTTCAGGTGCGGTCCAAAAGTAAGGCGTTAGTCTAGGGTGATGCCCAGATATTTTGGGTGGTCAGCTGCTTAAGGGTTACTCCTTCAAGCTGAATAGCAGTCGTTATAAGCTTTTTTCAATGGGGATTCAGGGGATTCACCTTTAAGTTCCATCGCCTGCACCAATTTGTCAGGCCGTCCAGGTACATCTGTAGACCATTTCCAGCTTCTACATGGTCCTTTGAGCTGTAGAGCACCGCAATATCATCCGCGTACAGTTGCGAAAAAAATAATAGCACCACTACATCGCGCTGCTTTCTCTGTAAAAAAAAAGTTAGTTTGCTGTTGTTGTTTTTTTTCAAAATATTTTTTTTTTGTAAGTTTCAAAGTTTCCGTTTTTATTAATCCCGCTATATATTATTTTTTTAGATTTGTTTAAAAAAGTCAGAAAAACACCGAAAAAAATAGCAGCACTTACAAGTTACTTAGAGAATATCTTATATTTCGCCCAACAGCCTTAATAGAAAGTACCTGCTGATAAGATTGGACTATATTTTAACTATTTCCTTAAAAAAAAGTTGGTCGATCGGTAGGACGCTCAAATAAAATGATTAGGGACGGCATAAATCATAAGAAACGAGGAAAGGAAGCTAACTTCGGCAAGCCGAAGTTTTAATACCCTTGCAGACTTTGCCGAAATTGCTAAAACTGAAAAAGTAGCGAAAGGAATAAGGTTACATAAATAAACTAGATTTGCATCGTTTGATGTCAAATGCTTTTATACTGCAAAAATGTCATATAAAAATAGAAAAAAATGGATACTTTCGCAGCCTTTAACAATTTTTCCTACTGAAGCTATAAGATATAGACGTTCGATCGGCAAGCGCTTTTACCCTAATCAAGATATGCGTAAATAAATAAGACTTGGGAAAATGTATGTCAGTAGCTTACACACTACGCGAAAAATTCAGAAAATCATCAAATTTGGACCGATTTCACCCTATTGTTCCTATGGGAGCTATAGGATATAGACGTCCGATCGCCAAGCGCTTTACCCTCATAAAGGAATGCATAAAAAAATAAGATTTGGAGAGATTTATGTTATTTGCTTTTACACTGCGCAATATATCTTTCATTCTTGAAAGTTATATCCGATTGTTCCTATGGGAGCTATAGAATATAGACATCCGATCGGGGTTTTATGAGAATTGTGAAAGTTTTAGATCGCTAGCTTTTAAACTGAGCTCGCAAACGGTATTGAAACAGACGGATAGACGAAAATGGCTATATCGAATCCTCGATTGATCCTGAACAAGAATATATATACTTTATGGGGTCGGAAACGTCTCCATCACTGCGTTACAAACTTCTGAACAAAGTTATAATACCCTCTGCTAGGGTATAAAAATCTAAAACACGTGGAAAAAAACGATCTGTAACACTTTGACATGCCAAAAGGTTGATTCATGATAGTAAGAAGGATCCTTTGAAGTCTGCTACTGAGCTTAAGATGGAGCCTAAAATTAATGCGACAGATTAAACAGTTCGCAAGTGTCTCAGACAACATAACTTAAAAGTCTGCAGTCCCAGAAAGGTTGGCACTTTTAAATGCCAGGCATATTGCTAAGCGCATGAAGTTTGCAAAGAACATGTTAATTGGCCACTTCAAAAATGGAAGAATATCTTATGGTCAGAGAGTAAGGTCGTTCTGATGGTGAAAAAGGATCTCGGTCGTACGACAGCTGTCTCAAAAAACTCTGTTTTTATGCCGCAGTACACCACAAAGACCATAAAACATGGAGGGAGTAGTTTGATGGTATGGGCCTGTTTATCCTATTATGGAGTAGGTCCAATACATTGGATTACACCCATACTGGATCAGGACGTGTACGTAAATATTTTGGATACGATTACGCTACCCTTTGTAGATAACGAAATGCCACTCGTATGTGTCTTCAAACAAGATAATGACCCCAAACATACCAGAAGAAAGGAAAAGAATTGGTTCGAAAGAAACTCTGTCAATGTGTTGGAGTGGCCTGCGTAGTGGTCTGACCTTTATCCAATAGAGAATCTGTGGTCCGATGTCAAGAAGGCAGTTGCTGCATCCAACCACTGTAAGATCACTTTGGAAAGTAGTGGAGGAGTCTTGGACCCATATTCCCACTAAACGGTGCCAGGACTTCGTTGACTGCATGCCAAGACGTTGTGAGGCTGTTATTGCCAATAATGTATGCACAACCAAATATTAAATGAAGAATCTACACTTTATTTTGATGAATAAATATAGAAAACTCATGAATTTTTACTTACTAGTCGTTGTTATAGTTTTAAATCCATTTTTGAAAAAAGGTGGATGGGCTTGGGTATATCAGCAGTGTACAAAGAGTAGAGCATAGGTCCAAGCACGCTGCGTTGCGGCTCCACAGCTCTCATTTCACATATGATCGAGTCTGTGTCCCTGACCCTGACTTTAAACACTCGTCCTTTCAAATATGACCTAAAGAGCCCAAAGTAGGGTGCAGGTAAAAGCTTTTTAAGCTTACATAGCAAGCCGTCATGCCAGACTCTATCAAACGCCTGCTGCATGTCGATAAAAACTGCATTGCAGTATTCAAGCTCATCAAAAGCCTGCAGGATGTACAAGGCAAGTCTGTGAACCTGCTCTACTGTGCCATGTCCATGTCTGAAGCCAAACTGGTGGTCCGGAAGTAAATGATGTTGGCTAATAATTTTTCGGAGCCGTTGAGCAATGAGCCTCTCCCACACTTTATCTATAGCAGGGAGCACGCTTATGGGGCGATATGACTCAGGATCTGTTTTCTGGTTTACCGGGCTTGTGGAGCATCAGTATTGCAGTTAATTTCCACTGTTTTGGGAACGCTTGGACCCTTATAATAACATTAAAAACCAATGCTATATAAATTATCGCTTTGGTAGGCAAGGCTTTCAACGTAGTGTGACAAATGCCTTCAATACTCGGAGCTTTATTTTTCGGCAATACTTGGATGACATCAATTATCTCCTCAATCCTTATAGGCTTGTTAGGCAATGACGTTTGGAAACACCATTTGCAGATCAACAATAAGAGCAATATGATCTGAGTCTAAGTCCGAGCATTGGCATATATTGATTTGGGAGTCCGGTATTCCATGGTATAATGCGAAATCAATACAAGTTGATGTGTAGCTTGGTATATATGAGTATCTGGTAGGCATGTCTGTGGCTAGAATGGCTAATATAGATTCAACAAGCTCTTGCCCTCTGGGTGAATTGTATGCGTCTCCCCACACCGGGCACTCCAGTCGCCTCCAATTAAATACCTTTGGCCGCAAGAAGCAAGAATGTCAGTAAATTGCCTTTCTTCGATCCTATTCCTTGGAGGGCAGTATATGGCCCTAACTTCCAGTGGCAATTTTAATGAAGGACATCTGAATGGTTGGAGTTTCAATAACTTTTGTGGGAAATGACGGAGAGAACTCCTTACCAATACTGCCGCACCTCCGTGGCCATGATGGTGACTTGATAATTTATACGCTGGATAGAAGGTATAACCATATATTTTAACTGTTTCGCCCCGGTTAAGCCTAAGTGGAGTCGTTGATTGTTCTGCTTGTTTTGCTGTTGTTGTTCCTGTTGCTGCTGCTGTAGCCACAAAAAGAATTGCTAATACTGTGCATTTTTTCATAATCAATCTGCTTATTGCTAAGCTGAGGGCTAGAAAAAAGTTTATCATCCATTTCCAAATTAAACTCAACAAGCCCAAGGTAGGCTTGCAAAGTGTAAAATTTTTGTTAGTTTCTGCAAGAGCAAAGGTAGTTAGTATCAAAATTTAGAGATAAGCGCTGTTTTGGTTGACCCTCTTGTGCGGCTGTGCGCAGGGTGAGGTGCACTGTGCTGCCCAAACGGCAAAGACGCAGTCTTATCGCACTGCAGTTTTGGTTTTTTGTTGTGGTCCAACTGCCGGCACTGCGACAACGCCCGAAAATGCATGAATTGTGCTATTTTAGCACACGAAGACTGCACAAAAGAAAACAAGTACTTTGTTTTTCCGCGGCACAACCGATCTCATGAAGAGAAGATAGCGACTCCTCTTGTTTAAGGGGCTCTTCTAGTCTAGAAATTTGAGAAAATCGTAAATTTTTTTTTCATAATTCGATAGATTTTATATTCACAAATATCTCCCTAAAAGGATTTTTCAAAACTCAAATTATTTTTAAAGTTATAGCCGTTTTAGTGACGTGGCAACTAGGACCGGTTGAGCGAACGACTGGAACAATAGGTGGCTGGAAGCCCGGGCAACCTTAGTATGAACAACTTTCTCTCATTCTTTCTATAACAATACCCTTATTATACTACACTAATCGTTTGAAGGTCATTGTATAGAGCTGGGATAGCTGATTAAGAGAATATAAGTTATAAATAATATTCTATCAGTTACGCTGCCCGAAACTTAACGTAAAAGTTTAAACGCGTTTTTCTCGAAATTACTTTTTTTAAGCGGTCGCCACTATATCTCAAGTTCTAAATAGTCGATTTACTTGAAATTTGACAACAATATTCTTTAAATAAAAATAAAAAATAAAATAAAAATAAATAAAAATTTTAAATTTCGACAAAATGGAAAAATTCGTGAAAAAAAATTGACTTTTTTCTTTTTTCTTTGAAAAAAATATTTTTTTTTTGGTGCTTCATGCCATAGCGACATTTGTACTCATTAAGAATCGATCATTGTTTTATTTTTGAGATAACGACAAGCATAGAATCATGGCGACGCGGACACGGCCTCCTTTTTCCCTCTTCTTAAAGCCTAGTATCCAGATCGACAAACGATTACGCTAGCGTAAAAACTTTAATCTTTCCAGTGTGACCAAAATTTTGAGAGTTCATCAGATTAAAGCGTGCTACGGTCGTACTGTCAATCAGCTGGGTTTTTTTGACAAGCAGTTAAAATTCAAATATCGTATTTGCGGGAAAGAGCCTTTAAAAGATATTATCAAATACCTTGGCAAGACAAGAATGACGCTGTACAAAGAAATTAAAAACAATACAATTTAAATTTTACAGTTGTTTTTTTTTTAATATACTGATAATTATTTGCTGATTTAAAGTTCATAGCTGCACTTATATTGTGTTTTTTCGTATATTCTTGACCTAAAAAATATTTTGCTCTGACAAGAGGCACCCCAGATAGTATTAATGTTATTTTGTCCTCACATGTAAACTCCTGCATCGACTTTTGCGAGTTTTTTGAGTTTTCCCTCCATTTCTTATAATGTTCAGTGAGAAGCGCACGCCAAAAGATTACATTTTTAATCTTTTCGCTAGGGTTCACCCAATGTTCATTTCCGCAGGCTGGCAACGCTATGCAATTTTCTGGTATCGAGGACCGAGGTGAAAAAAAGCGTTGACGAAAAGTGAACGCCAGCTGTTTGCCTCTCGCTCTCTCTCTCACGACTGGCGTTCAGTTTTCGTCGATCTGAATACTGGGCTTTAGTGCGTTATTGCCGTCATCGGGTTCCTGCATTCTGGTGAAATTCGTAGAGGTTAAAGACGTATGTACGTAAACATCCAAGTAAATTAAAATTATTTTAATAATAAGGGCCATAACATTTGGTCCTAATTGCTAAATTGAACATAAATAAACGTAAGTACATTAACGTTATAATTGTACTGTGCAAAAATCGGAAGCAAATTGTGGTGTTTACAAGTAATTTGCGCAGTCGTATATCTACAGATGTATGTTTTTATGTGCTCCGCCAACAGACTTATGTATGTATGTACATACTATATATATTCACATGTTTGTATCTATACGCGTGCGCAAATCACTTAGGTGAAAACAATTCTTGCCACGGAGATAGTCAAGTTATGTTTGTCATTAAGATATATGATATACATATGTCAACAGTTATTTGCGAGCTATGGATATATCACTCACTCGCATATCTCTGCGTACACCCCCAAAAATATCAAAATCAAACTTTGAACATTAAGTGTTCGGCCATTTATGCATGTATTTTATTCATAATTTTTTTTAAACAAAACTATAGTTTATTGTCTTCATTGACGTAGAAATATTATAAATATTCAACAGGGGGTTATATTTTATTTTTAATTTCAAACTTAACACTACGAAAAAGTGTACGCGCAAAAGTCTGCGTACAGTTTAGTATAACGTAAAAGAAGATCCTTTTCAGTAACTTGTTGGGTATCCTTTCCTCTGGAGTACCTCCGTAAGACGTTTCGGCATGGAGTCGACCAGTTTTTTGGTCTCCTCCGTAGTGATTTTGCCGCATTCCTCCATAATTACCTCCTTGTGCATTTTTATACCCTTGCAGAGGGTATTATAATTTTGGTCAAAAGTGTGCAACGCAGTGAAGGAGACATCTCCGACCCTATAAAGTATATATATTCTTGATCAGGATCACCTCCTGAGTTGATATAGCCATGTCCGTCTGTCCGTCTGTCTGTCCGTCTGTCTGTCCGTCTGTCTGTTTCTACGCAAACTAGTCTCTCAGTTTTAAAGATATCGAACTGAAACTTTGCACACACCCTTCTTTCCTTTGCACGCAGTATATATGTCGGAACGGCCATATAACAGATTGATCGGAAATGCCATAACTTTGATGTTTGTAAAGTTAGGAAGCTGGGATTTACTATGGGTTTTATATTTGTTTAGTCAATCCGACTTACCAAATTTCATAAGGATCGGCCGACTATATCCTATAGCTGCCATATAACTGATTTATCGGAAATGCCATAACTTTGGTGTTTGTAAAGTTAGGAAGTTGGGATTTTCTATGGGTTTTATTTTTGGCCAATCAATCCGACCTATTAAATTTCAAAAGGATCGGCCGACTGTATCCTATAGCTGCCATATAACTGAACGATTGGAAATGCCATAACTTTGGTGTTTTTAAAGTTAGGAAGTTGGGACTTTTTATGAGTATTAAGAATGCATCATATGAATAATTTTGGAGAATATAATGTACATAATATTCTGCAAGGGTATATCAACTTCGGCTCCGCCCGAAGTTAGCTTTCCTTTCTTGTTTTTGATGTTATTGTGTGCTTTCGGATTTCTCTCAAGGAGATCCCGCAAATGTTCGATTGGGTTCAGATCCGGACTCTGGGGTCAGCTGATTTTTGACATTATACAGCATCCAAAGCTTTGTATTTTGTGCAGTGTGCTTAGGGTCGTTATCTTGCTGGAACCAATATTCACTTTCCAGCCCCCAATTTCTCAGCACTTTGCTGCAAATTGTCTTTTAAAATGTTAATATATAGTCCTTGATCCATAATTGTCTCGATGAACGTTAATTTTCCCACGCCGCTTGCCGCCATACACCCCCCCACCATAATACCGCTTCCTCCATGTTTCTCCGTGCCTACTAAATTTTCTTTTTTGAAGGCTTCTTCGCTTTTTCCTTGATTCCGAATATGCAGAATTTACTTTCGTCGGAAAATATTACTTTGTTCCAGAAGTCTTGAGGATTTGAAATGTACTCGTTGGCGAACTTAAACGTTTTTGTCGGTTGACCTCAGAAATCATTGGTTTCTTGCGTGCGACTCTGCTATGGTAGTCAGCCTTTTTAATCACACGGCGTACAGTTTCCTCGGAAACAGTTTTAAAAAGCTTTCCTCGATTTGAAGCTTGGCCTGATGAGCTGTAGTCTTCGGGTTAAGCTGAACAGACTTAACAATAGTCTTCTGTTCACGAATGGTTAGCAGGGGCGGGCGCCCTGAACGAGGTTTTGATTGGATACTCCCAGTCGAGTTATAATTGTTTATAACCCTTTGGGTGGAGGAATGGGCTCTACCAACAAGAGCACCAATTTCTCTATAGGATTTTCCGTCCAAAAAGAATTTTATGATCATTTCTCGCTCCTCAACTGAGATTTCTCTGCCTTTTTGTTCCATGTTGAAATTCCTCTGAACTCGATGCACAAATTTAGTTTCAACTGCGCAAAACCAACTTGCATAGACAATCTGCAGAAGATCGGCGCCAAAAATCCTATCGGTAATCGGACATTCTTGCATTCCACTTGGCTTTAAACAGCTGTACGCAGACTTTTGCGCGTTTAAAATTAAAAATAAAATATAACCCCCTGTTGAATATTTCTAATATTTCTACGTCAATGAAGACAATAACCTATAGTTTTGTTTAAAAAAAGAATGAGTAAAATACATGCATAAATGGCCGAACAATTAATGTTCAAAGTTTGATTTTGACATTTTTTGGAGGTGTACGCAGAGATATGCGAGTGAGTGTATGTTTTTATGTGCCGCCAACAGACGTACATATGTATGTATGTATGTACATACATACTATATATAATATATTCACATGCTTGTATCTATACGCGTGCGCATATCACTTACATAGGTGAAAACAATTCTGGCCACGGAGATAGTCAAGTTATGTTTGTCATTAAGATACATATACGTTTCTTTATGCACAACATTTTGTGAGATTATGCAAAAAAATAAATTAATTTCTATATTTACATGTACATTTTAACGACAAATTTATTTTTTTTTAGATTTTTCAAACCTAAAGCTATTTTGCCAGCTAAGTAAGAACAAAATTATACAAATATAATTTTTAAAACACATGATATTAAATTTAATAAAAGAATAAAAATAAATACAAATTTGTAATTTCTTTTTATGGGGAGGGTGCAAAATGTATACTACAGCTCGCAGCCAATAGTATACGGGTTATACGAAATAATATGAAATGTATACTACATGCCGGTAGCACAGTATTTTTGTTATACTAAATAGTATGAAAAATAAACTAGGAGTATGGGTATAAGTATACCGAGTGAGTTTAAATTTTATACTCGGGAAATTTCACCACGGAAAATTTTATATGCGTGTAGACTTTCAAAATTTCGCTTTTTTTGCGCTTTTTGCAATAGATTAAAGCCATTTGTAATCAATGTTGAATTAATATGGTAGTGTTCCTAAAGTATTTTTCTTGTTTTTTTTTCCAATCCGAGTTTTGCATGACTCTGGTGCAACTTACGAGAAGTGCGATGCGAACGGTTTTATAATTCAAGGCGCATTGTAAGTTTGCCTCTCACCCAAACTATTAGAGATGCAACGGATTTGGCTCGGCTCTACAAAAAAACTTTGTCCTCACAATCTTAACACCATCTTCCGTTCACCAGCAATATCTTTTTTGGCAATGCCAAGCTTTTCCAACGGCAGTAGAAACAAAAACGATAAATTGTTGCGGCAAAGTGTTAAGCGGAAAGCACAGGCCAAAGTTTCTGCGAGCGCACTTGTATATAGGGTTCATTATGCAATCTCCTCCCGCGTACTTTTTCGCAGCTCTGTCTTATTCATCTGTTTGCTGAGGAAAAATAATGATTACATTTAAATGCTTCCCTTCTGGTCTTCCTCCTTTTGCGGCGTGTGTATGGAGAAAATAATAAAAAGGCAGACTTTGAACAATTGGCGGGCCAAAAACTATAAGCCCATTATCCGCTATCGGCCAGCCAAAGAGGCGTTGAATAATAACTTCTGAAGATGTGGCTTTTAAACAATGAGACTGGCAGGATCTCGAGCATTGAATTTGGTTCTGCCTTAGCAACTGCGTCAAGTGAGGCGAAGGTGATAAATAGGGCTTATGGTGTTTTTCCAACTGTTAGTGAAGTGTCATAAACATATATATATTAGTCTGTGGAAATTACTTAATACGAACTTTGAGGTTAAAACATTTTTATTAATATTATTTCCGTAAATTCGCTCAAATCACACATTCCTGCAACAAAAGTGAAAAACAGCTTTCTCAAGATGTTGTGCATTCATAGAAATAAAACTGTTGTTATTAAAGCCATCAGCTTAAAAAAATCCTCCTATTAACCGAACAACATTGAAGGTGTTCAAATAAAGCTTTAAAGTTATAATTGAATAGTATCCAGAAAGTTAGAAAAGGAAAAATAAACTGAACCTAAACTACAAGCTAACCATTTCCGCGAAAGAGCCGCATAGGCGGAACACAAATTTCCGGCAGTATGTGCACACCAGGAACCACTGCGGCCTTCCATCATAATGTGAAGACGGACAAAGACGACCCAAACACAAGAAAATGCATAAACCGTGTAGAAACCCATCGAAAAAATTTCAGAGGCTCTCAGTCTTAAAGAAGCTGAAGAATCGGAAGAATCTTCAGCACGCCTTAAAATGGCCAAAATAGGTAGTCACAAGCTGTGCATGACGTCTTCTTCGCCCAAGCTGTCAGGTCCTCATTCTGTCCTTTAAATACCACATCTCCGGCATATCCTAGGCCACTGCTTTAAAAACAGGACATAAAAAACCAGAAGGACAGCCACTTAGCAACATTGAAGCTATATACGATGATGCCTTTTCAACAAAGTACGATGGACATGAATGACACAAGAAAACAACAGATGCTTGCCCCTTAGCAGTCGATGTGGTCTATGCATTGTCTGCGACTATCCATGTAGAATGCAAGCCCCGCACAGGGGATCTCGTTTGGCAGATTCTTTAGCGGAGTTACAAAAAATGGCTATCTCCCAAGGAAATAGAAAGATATGAAGCCCGGAAAATGCCACACAGTCCCGTCGACGTACAGAGTAAAAGTTTGTTATCGCGTTTTACGCTATTACTCATAAATCACACAAGAGAGCTTTTGCAGTTCGGTGAAATGAAACATCTCGCAAGCGGTTTATATTATTTTAAGATTTTATACACTTATTGTTAGTCTCTCTAAGGAAAGAGACCATATAAAAACATATATGTATATGTATATAGTATACATATAAGACTATCTTATATTTTGTATAGCACATACATATACTACTTTTTGAAAGATGTAGTATAAATATTATATATAGTTTCAAGTAAAAATACCATTAATATTAATTTCTTTTAATGCTAACTTCGGGCGGAGCCGAAGTTGATATACCCTTGCAGAATATTCTGTAAATTATATTGGTTGGCCAAAAATAAAACCCATAAAAAAACCCAACTTCCTAACTTTACAAACACCAAAGTTATGGCATTTCCGATCAATCAGGTTTATGGCGGCTATAGGATAGAGTCGGTTGATCGCTGCCGTTCCAACTTATATACTGCGTGCAAAGGAACGAAGGGTGTGTGCAAAGTTTCAATTCGATATCTTTAAAAACTGAGAGACTAGTTCGCATAGAAACAGACAGACGGACATGCTTATATCAACTCAGGACGCGATCCTGATCAAGAATATATGTATATACTTTATAGGGTCGGAGATGTCTCCTTCACTGCGTTGCACACTTTTGACCAAAATTATAATACCCTCTGCAAGGGTATAAAAATCCAAATCTAAAAGTAAATTTTAATTTTCATTGCAATCGTTAATAGTAAATCCTATATTGTGCATAAATAAATGTATCTCATCGATTTAATTACACTTCTTTCATGGTTACAGTGATTTGCGCAAATAATTGTAACACCACAGGTCATAATTCTAGACTTTTCGGTTGACAAAAACAACAAGTATTGGTCTATATTATTTTGTATTGAATGAATACTTATTCTTGACATTGTTAAAGTTATATAGGTTACATACTGTATAGTCTATAGTCTATTTTGAACACTCGCTTTTCAAATTTAATCAAAGGGTATTTCAACGATGAAGCCGGTCGTAAAACTGAGAGTCGTAAAAAAACCTGAAAACAGCGAAGAGCCTTGATGGAAAGAACGGGGAACACCGCAAAGCCAGGCCCAAAGGCGATAGGAAACTTGAAGAGCTGTCTGGAATATGTTGGTGGATTGGGTCCGGGAATGAGAACAGAATGGGGCCGGGAGCCACAACAGCGGATGCAGGAGGGGTAGCATAAAATGAAGGATTACAAGGATTTACATTAAAAGGGGAATGCTTAGACATTCTGTTGGAGTCTACAAAGTAGTTGACGTCTTTTAGGCGCTGCTGTTGCGGTTAGCGCCACGTTAAATTTATCAAGTCAGAACACAAATTGCAAATTGAAAAGTTTTTCGTTTTAATTGAAACCTACTTTTCCGGATAGCTGTCGGATATTGGGAGAAAGAAAATTTATCAAATGCCCAGATAACAAACCGCCTGAAACACGCACACTTTCATTTACTCGCAGCTGCGTCTTCTGTTTGGAAGTAGTAAATCATCAATCATATATCACATTTTATACCCGTTACTCGTAGAGTAAAAGGGTATATTGTATTCGTGCAAAAGTATGTAACAGCTAGAAGGAAGCGTTTCCGACCCTATAAAGTATATATATTCTTGATCAGGGTCACTAGCCGAGTCGATATAGCCATGTCCGTCTGTCCGTCTGTCCGTCTGTCCGTCTGTCCGTCTGTCTGTCTGTCCGTATGAACGCTGAGATCTCGGAAACTATAAAAGCTAGAAGATTGGCATTTTGCATGCAGATTCCAGGAGTTCCTACGCAGCGCAAGTTTGTTTCAAAAAGGTGCCACACCCCCTTTAACGCCCACAATCGCTTATATACAATTTTAAAAATTTAAATATTTCGGAAAAGTAAAAATGCAGTTTTATTGTGTTTATCAATACCTATCGAAATGTAGAAGAAATTTTTCAAATCGGACCATTCGTTAAAAAGTTATGCGTGATCAAAGTTTCTATCTCCATCTCCCTCGCACTCCCTTTACCTGAGTAACGGGTATCTGATAGTCGGGGCACCCGACTATAGCGTTCTCTCTTGTTTAGACTAGAAATAGACAGCTATCCATCAAAAAGGGTCGTTTTAGAGCCCAAAAGCAACCAACTCGATATTTTGTATATAATAAGTTCCGCAGGCTCTGCTTGAGAATATCATGTTGCGTTAAATCGATTTTCAGTACCCACCAGAGGAGAATGTCCTTTCTCTTGTCCGTCCACTTTGAATTCAACGCTTTGCTTTGGACATGTCCATTTATTTTTTCTCATTCTGGGTAGAAATCTGCATCTGCCTTCTCACTCAAAACATATCGACTTAGCATGCTTTAAGGCGCCAATGCCAAGAAAATTGTTGACATTTTCTTCTGCTCGTCGCTACTTTCCTCTTTGGCTAAGTGGAACATAAAAAAGAATTGATAAGTCTTTTTATGTCCAATATGTGCAGGCGTCCCACAAGGAAGCGTGCTTGGGCCTACGCTATATGCGCTATACACAGCAGATATGCCAACCGCTGAGGCGATAGCAGGGATTGATGTGAACGATGTTCTTATTGCAACGTTTGCTGACGACACTGCCGTGCTGACGACACTGCCGTGCTGACGAGAAGCCCAATTATTCACACAGCTTGGCAAGCTCTACAAACCTATGTTCACAGCTTCGATAACTGGGCAAAGAAGTGGAACATAGGAGTCAACAGCAGTAAGTGCGCAAACGTTACTTTCTCAACGAGAACTAAGTCCTGCGGTGAGATCACTATGTCGGGCTCTACACTGGAGCACAAAGAGTCCCACAAATACCTGGGTGTCATACTTGACAGGACGCTCAACTTCCAAGCACACACCACAATGGTAAAGCATTCTGTCCTGCAGAAGGCCAAGAGAATGGAGTGGCTGCTCTCACCGCAGAACAAGCTGACCCTGCGCAATAAGATTGCAATATACAAGGTGATCCTTTGCCCTATATGGAAATACGCTTTCCAAATATATGGCTGTGCAGCGAAGTCAAATCTAAATAAAATTAGGGTGGCGCAATCCAAAATTTTAAGGAAAATTTCCGGCGTCCCATGGTACATCCGAAATAGGGACATCGAGAGGGACCTGAAGGTCCCCAAGGTCGGAGACGTTTTGCAAAACCTGGCAACCGGCTATGTGCAACGCCTTGGAAACCACCCTAACGCATTGGCCAGACAGTTAGCAGCGCAACCGACGAGAAGACGCCTAAAAAGATGCCACCCAGCCGATTTACCCTCAAGGGCCATAACATAAATATATGTATATAAATGTATATGAATGTAGTAAAATGTAAGATATTGTCAAACTTGTATATGTGATCAAGTGATCTTTTTGTTTTTGTTTTTTCCCATATGTAACTTGATCAAGTTGCCTCAGCGGTAACAGAAAACTTGTTAATACCAAATAAAAATATAAATTAATTATAAAAAAAAAAAAAAAAGAAAAAAGATAAGTCTTTTTATACCCTAGCAGAGGGTATTAAATGCTTGAAACTTTCCAAAAAGTTGTCTTTCTATTGCAGGTAGTATATAAGTTGGTACGAGCCGGATCCAGCGACTATATCAAATAGCTCCCATAAAAACAATCGGAAAAAAAAATTCAAAAAAATTCTAACTTTGTTGTTTTTAATTTCATTCCTTTGCACGCAGTATATATGATTTATCGGAAATGCCATAAATTTGGTGTTTGTTGGGATTTTCTATGGGTTTTATTTTTTGCCAATCAATCCGACCTACCAAATTTCCCGGCCGTTCCGACTTATATACTGCGTGCAAAGGAAAGAAGGGTGTGTGCAAAGTTTCAAAATTGTTGCATATTTTAAAATTGAATGGAATTTACGTGAAGTTCAATATTCAATGCTTAATTAATTATAATTTTATTTCCCCTTTTCCCGATTGTTAATATGAAACTTTGCGACTTTTTGGGACTATACCACCTGGAACAAAAAGAAGACTTTTTTCAAAGTTTCATCCAAATAGCTTTACAATTGTGTTGCAAACTTTTGACTGAAATTTGAATATCCTCTGCAGGGAGATGGCCATTTAAAAATGAAAATATTTGTCTGCGATCGTGGGGCGGAAAAGGGGATATTCTTAAAAGCTGGAAGAAAGTATTCTTTTCTTATTGTTAAAATATTTATTGCAAAAATACATCTAATTGTATGCTTTCTAGTTTTTATGAAGAAAACTAACGTTTTTACCTGTTAACAGCAATTGACGAATTTTTATGACTGTATAAAATGAAACATTTTGAAATACGGTTCGAGCTGTAAAGAAAACAGTTTCTTACTCCCGTCCAAATTAGTATTTTTCTAGTCAAAAACTGGATGCTTTCCTTGCAGTGAGGTTACTAGCAATTGATCAATGGCTCCGTCCATTCTTGAATAAGGAACTTAACTTACTAACTCGGCAATGTAATTGAAAAGCTGCACTTCAGCTAATTTCGTTGTGATTTTCGATATCACAATCCTGGACACACACTACTAATAGATCAATCAGTCAATCAGTGCTTCAAGTGCAAACAACTAATGCTAGTGCGGAAGGCCAAGTCATTCAATTTGTATGCAATTTTGACCGCAAACATTTGTTAATTGACCCTAGACGGGAGCACTGAAAGCGAGGCGGAGTACGTGCGCAAGCCAACCACAAGCGGCAAAGGACACAATCTGCAAAGCACACACAAATAATTAATTATGTACGCTCAGCTGCATTTAGGAGCTTCAGAGAGAGTCTTCGCTCCGGTGGCTTCACTGGCAGCTAAATTATGCCAGCTAACTACTCTTGGAATCCTTTGCGCACGACTTCTCCCACCTGGCCAGCACTTCCGGTCCGATGGAGGACGCCACGCTTAAGTGCCGATAATTGCTCACCTTCGGCTGCCCGGCCATCTCGGAGGCCAAGCTGGGAACTGGCAGATGGTGGCAGACATCTGCCTCAATCTCCGAAATCATCTCTACACATCACCGTAATCAAATGAGATTCCAGTGACATTTGGAGCTTAATCGATTGGCGTTTTGTGGGCTGCAGTCTGCGGTGGACCCATTCCCTAGTCCATTCCGCACAGGTGTTGTGTGTCCCTGCGGCAGCAAAGGTAAACAGCAGAAGGTGCAATCAAGGGGCTTATTTGGGGCCGCTTTCTCTGCAGCGAGGGTTTTCCCTTAGTTCAAAGCCAAATTTAATTAAAAACATGAGCGGTGGCAGTCAGTCAGTTCAGATCCGCATAAGCTTTAAATGTGTTAATACAATTTTTGTAGGCACTCTAAGTACTTAGTTTTCAAGCGAAGCAGTCTTGTTTATGCCCATAGCTTCTTGACTCTTTATTACGCGTCCAACTATTATGCCAAAAACCCTTACCTTCCAGAAACATCTTTACACTGCTTTAATACTCTGAGGATGTGGACTCCAGAAAGACCTTTAATCAAATATCTGCATACATTTTGGAAGCTTGTTTCGACGAGCACATACATAAATCCAGCTTGTTAGGCCAGAGAAACGACTTTCGCGAGTCAACGAAACGAGCCACACTTCGAAAGCTGAAGGACGTCCAAATAAAATCACGTCAGCTCAAGTTGGTAAAGAAGTAGCCGTGGCCAAAAATGAAATTGATTTTCGACTAATTTGCTCGTTTATGGATGGTTACTCAGACAGAATTTCCCGTCTCGATCTGTCAGAACCTTCGAAAGATTTTTGATAAATTTTAGGAAGCTTAACTTTGTAAAATAATTGTTTAACCAAGAGCTTTGATTATCCGAAGTTTGTACAGTCTTAAGGCTATAACAAAAATTTCTGTGTCGTTCAGACGCATTCCACTTAATTTTTATACCCTTGCAGATGGTATTATAATTTTGGTCAAAAGTGTGCAACGCAATGCCCGGAGCAGTGAATGAAACATCTCCGACCCTATAAAGTATATATATTCTTGATCAGGATCGCCTCCTGAGTTGATATAAGCATGTCCGTCTGTCTGTTTCTACACAAACTAGTCTCTCAGTTTTAAAGCTATCGAATTAAAACTTTGCACACACCCTTCTTTCCTTTGCACGCAGTATATAAGTCGAAACGGCCGGGATCGGCCGACTATATCCTATAGCTGTCATATAACTGATTGATCGGAAATGCCACAACTTTGATGTTTGTAAAGTTAGGAAGCTGGAATTTTCTATGGGTTTTGTATTTGGCCAATCAATCCGACCTACCAAATTTCATAAGGATCGACCGACTATATCCCATAGCAGCCATATAACTGAACGATTGGAAATGCCATTTCTTTGGTGTTTTTAAAGTTAGGAAGTTTAAAATAATGATTATTTCTCATTTAAAAAAAAAATTAGGAATTAATATTATTTTTTCAGTTGTTGTGATAAATATTATATTTGTTATGCTCATATATTATTAAATTATAGGGGAATTCTTAGAATGTTTCTAAGGTATAAATATACAGTAACACGCGATAATGCTACAGTGAACTCTATATTATGTTTATCTTGACACCACATTTCCAAACAGTTTAACTTCCTGTTAACTTTATCTGGAAGATTATAAACGTATGCGTTAACCTATTATTGTAGGGTCAATTTGACAATTATCCTGACATTGTCCGGATTTGAGGAATTTCAAGTATCATAAGGGTAAAATTTATAATGCCGTAATAGTTTTTTTTGATTGATATTTAATAATTTCGATAGTACATCCACTACTATTATCAATTTTTTTGCGATCAATTAGATCGTAAAAGATGTTTTTTCGAATTACTTAAATATTTTGGGTTACGTAAGGTTGCACTAAATTCCAATAAATACTCAGATACTCTCAATTTTAGTAATTCGCAATAACACTTTTTTTCCAAAAATAATACAAGATTTCTAATTTCAAGAAATTTTTTCTGCAAACAAGCAAATATTTAAATTGTCGCTATAAACTAAATTGTCCTAAAAAGCAGAAAAATTCAGAAACTTTGTCTTATAAAAATTTCCCAAAAGTAACTTACTCTAAATTTTTAAAAAAATATTTCAATTCCTTTTTGCAAAATATTAGCCTAACCCCAAGGTTGAAATTATCCTGAAAAATAGAAATGTTTTTTAAATATATAAATGTTTTATAAATTATAGAAAGTGTACGAGAATAATAGGAATTAAAATTTTTCTTGTTAAAAGAAAATTGTTACTCCATTTTCTATTTTATTTTTTTTTAATACTTACAAAAAAATTTTGATGAGAACATTTTCTCGTCCATTTTAAGCTTAACAAGAAAGGAAAGGTAACTTCGGGCGGAGCCGAAGTTGATAATCCCTTGCAGAATATTCTGTAAATTTCATTCTCCAAAATTATTCATATGATGCATTCTTAATACTCATAAAAAATCCAAACTTCCTGACTTTAAAAAACACCAAAGTTATGGCATTTCCGATCAATCAGTTATATGGCAGCTTTAAGATATAGTCGTCCGATCCTTATGAAATTTGGTAGGTCAGATTGATTGGCCAAAAATAAAACCCATAGAAAATCCCAACTTCCTAACTTTAACAAGAGAGAACGCTATAGTCGAGTGCCTCGACTATTAGATACCCGTTACTCAGCTAAACAACTTTAGATTTTGCATTAACATAATGTGAATTAGAGAGTGACCACAGGAAAACAGGACAAAAAGTTCAAATTATCAATTTGAATTCGGCGATCTCTTAGAGCTGGCTGCTTTACAGCATGAGCATCAGCAGCAGCGCTGCTTTAGCGCAGGCAGCTTTTGTCCTGCACCAGCATACACGCATACGCCATTGTTTGACTAAGACCTCCAATTTGGCTAACTTGATTTGATTTGCATAGTTCTTGGGATATAGTTCGGTATTGACAAATGAAAACCATCGCAATTTCCTTTAATAGAAACCTTATCAAGAATTAACGTTGACTCTGTTGAGCACCTTGGCCAGCTGTTCCAAAATCATTCGTTATATGGCGCAATGAAAGGCGGAAATGTATGCGCTAGCCAGGCTTAAGCGTTTAATGGGTTTTTGGGCGTTAGAGTAGGCGTGGCAAACTTTTATTTGGCCAATCGATAGGTATTGGTAAATACATATCAATTAAAATTTTCATAATAGAATCAAAACTGTGGCCACAGCTTGTGGCTTGTGGGCGTCAGAGGGGGCGTGGCACCATTTTGAAACAAACTTGCGCTGCGTAGGAACTCCTAAAATCTACATGCAAAATGCCAATCTTCTAGCTTTTATAGTTTCCAAAATCTCATCATTCATACGGACGGACAGACAGACGGACAGACGGAGAGACGGACAGACGGACATGGCTAGATCGACTCGGCTAGTGATCCTGAACAAGAATATATATACTTTATATGGTCGGAAACGCTTCCTTCTACCTGTTACATACTTTTGCACGAATACAATATACCCGAGTAACGGGTATAAAAATACCAAAGTTATGGCGTTTCCGATCGTTCAGTTATATGGCAGCTATGTGATATAGTCGGCCGATCCGGCTCGTTCCGACTTATATACTACTTGCGATAGAAAGACAACTTTTGGGAAAGCAGATAGCTTTAAAACTGAGGGACTAGTTTGCGTAGAAACGGACGGACGGACAGACGAACGGACAAACGGACAGACGGACATGGCTAGATCAACTCTCCTGGTGATGCTGATCAAGAATATATATTCTTTTTAGGGTCGGAAATGTCTCCTTCACTGCGTTGCAAACTTTTGACTTAAATTATAATACCCTCTGCAAGGGTATTAAAAGTATGGAACACACATTTAAATTAATAAAAGGCGAAAGGGAAATCTCAAGCGAAATTAACCATACTTCAAATTAAAAATGGCGGTATGCCAAACTTTTAGCTACAAACCAAAACAAAAATGAGCAGATAACCAAAGTTGACACAAATATTATTTTTATTCGAATACACACAACATTTAGATTCCGGCGGACGCAGGGAGAGAATAAAAAGATAAGAACCCATTAGATTTTCTAATAAATAGCGGCATTAACTAAACATAAGGAGCACTTAAGCGCGCACTTCCGCTGTCTCCAAACGTCCCAACCATTCCCCGAATTTACCAGCACTGTGCCCACTAAGAGGCGCAGCGTGGATTCCCCATTAAATTCCAACTTCCTGTGGGCGTAAACTTCTGCTTGGCTCTGTGTGGCTACCCAATCCTCTGGTACGCATGGCTCCACAACTGCTTTAAGAGTCTCCTAATTTACTACAAACGACAAGGGAAAAAACGCAGGAAATAAAATGAATTCAATACGAACCGAAGTCACCCTCCGAACCGAAGTCGCCCAGTTAAGATCTGCGAACCAGAACCCATATAGTTTACGAAATTTGTAGGGTGCTAAGGGACCTATACTCTGTGTAGAGGTTAAGACCACAGAGAAATGTGTGCTTATTAAAGCGATTCGAGCAATTCACGTGACCAAACTGTATAGCCGCTTTCGGGGGCGTAGCTCATACGCCCCGTCGACCATTTGTCAGATCATCGTAAAATGAGTAATTGCCAAGCATGTTTTAACGCATTTATCGCTTTTTTCTTTCTTTCGCCCATTCAACTCCGTGTCGTTCTTCGCTCACATTAATGAGCTTTGTGTGTGCGAGCTTTCATTTTGATATGTGCAGCACTTTTATGTTTAATCATTTTTGGGCGGCGGCTTCGGTTTAATATTACTTTTACATCTTCGTTCCTTCATTTATGTCCGTTTTCAAGGCAGGCGGTTACTCGAGAACCATCGTCAGTAGCACCAACAAAACAGTCTTAAATTACAAAGTCGTGACTAGCGTAAATTTTGCGTTTTTGGCCCATAAAATGTTGGCATTTGTTGAGAGTTCTGCTTAGTACTGTTTTCATACTCTTCTTCCAGGCCTTGTATGCGGTGATCAAGTAGTCGGTAATTTGGTAGCACTTTAAAATTTAATAAAAATTGCCGCAGGGAATGTTAACTGTAAATTCAAATATCAGCCAATTTTTTGTTAATGATGACTTAATGTGTTATAAACGGTTTTTTTTTAGGCTAAATAAATTATCAGGTACAGACTTCAAAATGCACTGTTTAAAAAAATGAATTATAACAATATATTTTTTCTGCACCTCTATGAAAATGGTTAAACATTGTTAAACATGTATTTCACATTCCGCTAGAATGGTATTTTATTTTCTATATGAAGTAAAACAAGAAAGGAAAGCTAACTTCGGGCGGAGCCGAAGTTGATATACCCTTGCAGAATATTCTGTAAATTATATTCTCCAAAATTATTCTTATGATGCATTCTTAATACTCATAAAAAATCCCAACTTCCTAACTTTAAAAACACCAAAGTTATGGCATTCCAATCGTTCAGTTATATGGCAGCTATAGGATATAGTCGGCCGATCCTTATGAAATTTGATAGGTTGGATTGATTGGCTAAAAACAAAACTCATAGAAAATCCCAACTTCCTAACTTAACAAACACCAAAGTTATGGCATTTCCGATCAATCAGTTATATGGCAGCTATAGGATATAGTCGGCCAATCCTTATGAAATTTGGTAGGTCGGATTGATTGGCTAAAAACAAAACTCATAGAAAATTCCAACTTCCTAACTTTACAAACACCAAAGTTATGGCATTTCCGATCAATCAGTTATATGGCAGCTATAGGATATAGTCGGCCGATCCCGGCCGTTCCGACATATATACTGCGTGCAAAGGAAAGAAGGGTGTGTGCAAAGTTTCAACTAGATAGCTTTAAAACTGAGAGACTAGTTTGCGTAGAAACAGACAGACGGACAGACGGACAGACAGACGGACAGACGGACAGACGGACAGAACGACATGGCTATATCAACTCAGGAGGTGATCCTGATCAAGAATATATATACTTTATAGGGTCGGAGATGTCTCCTTCACTGCGTTGCACACTTTTGACCAAAATTATAATACCCTCTGCAAGGGTATAACAAGAAAGGAAAGCTAACTTCGGGCGGAGCCGAAGTTGATATACCCTTGCAGAATACTCTGTAAATTATATTCTCCAAAATTATTCATATGATGCATTCTTAATACTCATAAAAAATCCCAACTTCCTAACTTTAAAAACACCAAAGTTATGGCATTTCCAATCGTTCAGTTATATGGCAGCTATAGGATATAGTCGGCCGATCCTTATGAAGTTTGACGGGTCGGATTGATTGGCCAAATATAAAACCCATAGAAAATTCCAGCTTTCTAACTTAACAAACACCAAAGTTATGGCATTTCCGATCAATCAGTTATATGGCAGCTATAGGATATAGTCGGCCGATCCTTATGAAATTTGGTAGGTCGGATTGATTGGCCAAATATAAAACCCATAGAAAATTCCAACTTCCTAACTTTACAAACACCAAAGTTATGGCATTTCCGATCAATCAGTTATATGGCAGCTATAGGATATAGTCGGCCGATCCTTATGAAATTTGGTAGGTCGGATTGATTGGCCAAATATAAAACCCATAGAAAATTCCAGCTTCCTAACTTAACAAACACCAAAGTTATGGCATTTCCGATCAATCAGTTATATGGCAGCTATAGGATATAGTCGGCCGATCCTGGCCGTTCCGACATATATACTGCGTGCAAAGGAAAGAAGGGTGTGTGCAAAGTTTCAATTCGATAGCTTTAAAACTGAGAGACTAGTTTGCGTAGAAACAAACAGACGGACAGACAGACGGACAGACGGACATGGCTATATCAACTCAGGAGGTGATCCTGATCAAGAATATATATACTTTATAGGGTCGGAGATGTCTCCTTCACTGCGTTGCACACTTTTGACCAAAATTATAATACCCTCTGCAAGGGTATAAAAATAGGCGCCGTAGTGTAACTGCACTGAGTAAATAATATTAAAAGTAGAAACTTCAAGTTTAATTTTAATACTTTCTAAGATATTGAGTTAATACTCATCTTATTGAGCAATGTTCAATACCAATATCTTAGGTATCAGATTTCTATAAGAATAAAATAAATAGCACATTATCCAAAAGTAAAAAAATACACATAACAGTACAAATAAATGAAAAACCAACTAGCTTTATTTTATGTTAGAAAAGATTTATGCGTCAAATTCTTTCTTATAAGCAGCTGTTCTTATTTACTTTCAAATTATTTAATTAATACAAATTTCGACCAAAAACACACGATTATTAGAATTTGTTACACTGTCAAAATAAGTGATTTGTAGACATTTTTTGAAAAAGAGGAACATCTCTTAAATATAGCAGACAAATATTTACATATAAATAAAATAAAGGCACGGAAATGTAGTTTTAAAAACTGTGTGAAAACTGTGTCAAAACAAAGACCAATATAATCTATATTGGTCTTTGGTCAAAATATCCCGTTTAAAACATTCGGCACACACCATTGTTGACTATTTTCGGCTGTTTTTTATACCCTTGTATTTGCTGCTTTAATATATATCAAAATATTCTTTTGAAATATAGTAATAATTTAATATATCAGAATTACGTGTACATATGTACATACATTTAGCTGCCATAAAAACGATGGCAAAATGCAGCGCAAAATCGACATAGCTTCATTGTTTTTAGTAATGTAGGCATAGAAATCGAAATGTAGTCGTTTTGTAATCTATACAAGTGTATATACGCTTCGGTTTGCCGAAGTTTGCTTCCTTTCTCGTTTATTTAAAATTTTAAGGCGAAAAACGTGTCGAAATTTGATTACAAACTTAAAGCGCCACTTAGGGTCAGTTTATAGGAACCTCCTACACGATGAGATCCAAGAAAGTCAACAAACATGGAAAAGAATGGTCCATTAATCATATTAAACCTGGCTCGATGCTCCAACACCTTTTGAATCAATAAAATTCTTAATAGTTCTTAACAGTTTCAAAAAATTAAAAATTGTGCAGCTTCGTCTTTCCACGTTTGCGATTTGTAAGAATACAAGGAATACAACAGTTTATGAACTTCTTAATTTTGGACTCGATGTTTGGGATTTTCTTAATAGCAAAATGACCTCTGTCATGAGCATGGCTTATTTTTTGACGCTGCATGTCCTTTGGGACAACGATCAATTCGATGTCATTGACGAGCTTGTAGATAATTCCAGACCTGATAAAGTAGTCCAGAATTTCTTTTAGGCTTTAAGATGTTTGTCTTGGCCTTTTGCTGTTTTAATGGCAAGAGTGATGTTATCTTCGGTTATGGTCATAACTGGATGGCGACTTAGCGCATCCACGTGCCTCAATTGCACACCTGGACGATGGAAAACAGTGCAGTTGTGCTCTGCAAGTGCTATTACCAAACGACTGATCCTTTAATTCAGGTTTTTCTTTTGCATCGTATTGTTAAATGCGTCGCAGTCTGTGAAAATTTTAAAGAATCTGTTCATATAGTAAACGGGGTGGAGACCATCTTCCGGAGATTTCTGCATGAAAACTGCCCCAAATCCATCCTAAGAAGCATCCGTATGAACTTCTGTTTCGTAATCGTGGTTATAGATACTCGGAACAAGACTCTCCGTCAACATTCTCTTGAAAGTATCAATCGCGACCTGCTCGCGCATTCCTATTTCGATTTCGATGTCCTTCTTTGTCATGTCTGTGAGTGGTTTCGCAATTCTGCCAGTATTTTTTTTAATTTTCAAAATTACAAATTGTAGGTCAGTGCGTAAATGCATTAGCCGCAAAAAAACCCTTTTTTGTTTTTCTTCGAAATTACATCCCAGGTTTATGATATTTATACCCGTTACTCGTGGAGTAAAAGGGTATATTGTATTCGTGCAAAAGTATGTAACAGGTAGAAGGAAGCGTTCCCTATAAAGTATATATATTCTTGTTCAGGATCACTAGCCGAGTTGATCTAGCCATGTCCGCCTGTCCGTCTGTCTGTCTGTCCGTATGAACGCTGAGATCTCGGAAACTATAAAAGCTAGAAGATTGGCATTTTGCATGTAGATTTTAGGAGTTCCTACGCAGCGCAAGTGCAATAGCGCCATCTAACGGATGACTTTGGAACAGCTGGCCAAGGTGCTCAACAGAGTCAACGTTAATTCTCGATAAGGATTTCTATTAAAGGAAATTGCGATGGTTTTCATTTGTCAATACCGAACTATATCCCAAGAACTATGCAGATCAAATCAAGTTAGCCAAATTGGAGGTCTGAGTCAAACAATGGCGTATGCGTGTATGCTGGTGCAGGACAAAAGCTGCCTGCGCTAAAGCAGCACTAGTGCTGATGCTCGTGCTGTAAAGCAGCCAGCTCTAAGAGATCGCCGAATTGAAATTGATAATTTTAACTTTTTTAGCTGAGAAACGGGTATCTAATAGTCGAGGCACTCGACTATAGCGTTCTCTCTTGTTTTTAATCGAAACGAAATAAAGTAAACCACAGTTATTTTCGGTTTCTCCTTCAAATATTTCCGACATGCTTTCCATTTTGGAAAAATTGTTGGGCTATTATCATTAAAATTATAAATAATTTTTTTGTAATTTATTAGATAAGTTGCAATATATAAATATATTTTTAAAAGGTCAATTGAATGCTTCTATGAAAATGTTTCTAAAATGTCATTGCTAAAAATATATGTAAAAGGACAAATCACTTGTTTATTTATACGTATGTATTATCCTCAACTTCTTTATTCAACCGTTCTTCTCAAACGTCAGCCACCGAATGCCGCGTCTCGATCTTTCTCTATGCTTCCATACAATTTATCTGCGTCAGTGTGCTAAGCATACATTTTATCCTTACATGCTAAGTGTACGTGCTAGAAAGGGATGACAGTATAATGCTTAAATCTAACGGAGAATCTATTTTATTGTTATACAGGCTTAATGCGTAATTATCTAAATGTATATGGTACAGTAGGCCTTGCATGTATCTATACTGCTACAACTCGGCCGTCCTGACTGGATGATCCGCTGATCACTGTTAACTTAGTTATCAAAATTTTTTTTTTTTTTTTTTTTTTTACATAAGGTTTTTAATTACAAAAAAAATTTACTTATTTTTGTTACAAAATGTGAATAGTTTTTACAAATAAATACAATTATTTTACAAAATCGTTCCTTAATATTTATGTTCTGATATTTATTTATTTATTTTTCTTTTTTAACCAGTGCTTAATATTTTTAATGCTCCAGACACCTTGGTACGGGTTACGGGATACTTGAAATCCTTCTACGTCTTTTATTAAGAATCTGTCATTTCGTAATACTTTTGAAATTACGTAAGGACCTTTATTTTTTGGAATTAATTTTCTAGAAACTCCTGCTGTGCTATCGAAATTTTTTACCATTACGTAGTCTCCTATTTTGTATTCTGAAGGCTTTTTGGCTGTCTTGTCATAATGTACCTTGTTGTACGCTTGTGCTTTTTCCTGATTTATTTCGGTTTCGTTTCTAATTTTTTCTAAATCTCTGTCTTCTGGCATATTTTCCAATTCTTCTAACTTTTCTTTCAACTCGTCCACTATCTGACCTCTTTGTTCTATTCCAAAAAGCACCTTGCTTGGACTTTGTTTTATACTGCGATGTTGGGTGTTATTCAGTACATGTTCTACTTTATCTATTACTGTGTCCCAATATATACCTTTCTCCGGCTCTATTAGCTTAGCTATCATTGGTCCAAGACTTCTGTTGACTCTTTCAACTTGCCCGTTTGCCTGCGGTGATCCCGTTGCTATCTTCATATGCTTAACGTTAAACTCTAATAAAAAATCATCGAACTCTTTGGACGTGAAACAGCTTCCTCTATCTGAAATTATGCATTTAGGTTTACTATATGCTCTAAAGTAGTCCTTTAATGCTGTAATGACTTCCCTTGTGTTGGTGGTCTTAGTGGCATATAACCGTACGAACTTTGTGAAACCGTCGATGACTACAAAAATATGTTTCTTTGATCTACCTGAATCGACTGGGCCATAATGATCGATATGTATTAACTCGAACGGTTTGTTGCCTTTTGGAATGCAGTGTAAAAATCCTTCCTTGCCTGTCTTAGGGGAAAATGCAATACATTTTAAACAGTATTCAATGTGACTTAAACATTTGTCTTTAGCGTTAGGAAACCAATAAGTTTTCGAAATGATGTCTAACATTTTGTCCCTTCCTATGTGTCCGATTTCATTATGGTACTTGTACATAACATGCTCTTCCATATCCGTAGGAACATAAAATAATAGTCTGCCATCGTTACATTTCCTATACACTATTCCGTTTCTCATTTCGAATAATTTATGCTCGTATTTCTCCAGATGTTTTTTAATTTCCTGAATTTTTGGATCCTTGGCTTGGCAGATTATTAAATTGTCCTCAAACGTATTTGATTCTACTATTAAAATATTTGTGCATCTACTAAGAGCGTCAACATGTTGCATCTTATTACCTTCTCTATGTATCAGCTCGTAGTCATAATTTTGGAGCTCTAATGCCCACCTAGCTATTCGCGGGTTAAGCTCAATTTTATTAAGCGTTAAAGTGAGAGAATTACAATCAGTAATAATCTTAAATCGTTTTCCATACAAATATATTCGAAATCTACGCAATGCGTGAATAATGGCCATTGCCTCCAGCTCGAAGCTGTGATATTTTGATTCTGCAACGGATGTGCGTTTAGAGAAATAAAAGATGGGGTGTAATTTTCCATCTTCTTTCTTTTGACACAAAACAGCACCAAAACCAAGAGCGCTGGCATCACAGTGCAGTTCCACATCGTCTTTGTAATTGTAAATTGCCAATACCGGTGCTTGCACTAGCTTATCTTTTAAAATTAAAAAACAGTTCATTTCCTTTTCTCCAAACTTAAATTTTTCATCTTTTTTCAGAAGATCATATAATGGTTTGGCTAACGTTGAAAAGTCCTTTATGAATCTACGGAAATATGAACACAAGCCAAGAAAACTTTGAACGGACTGTGTTTTGTCTGGGGTTGGAAAATGTTTTATGGCTTCTATCCCCTTTTCGTCAGCTCTGATACCCTCACCGTTTATGATAAATCCTAAATATTTAATATTAGTCTGAAGGAACTCGCATTTATCCATACGTAATTCTAATTTGTTTTGAACTAATCTGAGAAACACTTCTTTTAAAACTTGTAAATGTTCCTCGGTATCCTTGCTGGCGATCATTATGTCGTCCATGTATACAATTACTTTGTTGTCTCTAATCAGATCTTCAAAAATCTTATTTACAAACCTCTGAAATACTGCTGATGCAGTTTTTAGACCCATTGGCATCCTGAGAAACTCGAATTGACCTAACGGTGTAACAAAAGAGGTGTATTTGACCGATTCCTTATTAACAAAAACATGAAAATAACCATTTTTTAAATCAAGTTTCGTAAAAACTTTTTTGTTAACTAATTTGTCTAATAGGTCATCGATGAGCGGTATGGGATAATTGTCTTTAATTAATACCTTGTTAAGTTTTCTAAAGTCTATGCACAATCTTATGTCTCCGGTTTTTTTCTTGACTAATACTATCGGTGAAGCGTATTCCGATTCGCTGGGTTGTATAATACCGTTATTTAAATAATCATCTAGCAAAAGTTGCAATTTTTCCTTCTCTGAATATGTGAGTCGTCTTGGAGCACAACTAAATGGTTTCGAAGTTTCTAAATTTAATTTTATTTCGCATTTAATAAAAGGTTCTTTTGGCCTTCTAATGTCTTATAATTCCTTTCAATAACCTCCTTTAAACGACGAATTAAATCCTGGTCATCATTTGTGCCGCATATGTAATCCGCCTCTTCAGTTTCTAGGCAATTTATACTGAACATTTCTCTAACCGTTTCTTCATAGTTATTAATTATCTCGCTAACCGTAGGACTGACTGTCTTACTAATTTCGGCACTAACAGTTTTATTAACTGTGGATTTCGTTGTTTCCTTTTGACTAACTGTTTGATTAAATCTGGGACTCTCTGCTTCACTAACCGTTTTACTACCTGTTTCACTAACTGTTTTACTAACTGTTTCACTAACTATTTCACTAACTGTTTCACTAACTATTTCACTAACTGTATCCCTACCTGTATTACTAACTGTTTCACTAACTGTTTCACTAACTATTTCACTGCCTGTATTACTAACTGTTTCACTAACTATTTCTCTAACTGTTTCACTGCCTGTATTACTAACTGTATCACTAACTGTTTTACTAACTGTATTACTAACTGTATCACTAACTGTTTCACTAACTGTATTACTAACTGTATCCTTATTAATTTCAAACTTATTTTCTTGTATAATATTGACATTTAAATTGTGTTTTGTGTTGTAAGCATTAACATTTGCATTATTATTTAGTTTTAGTTTGCATTTTTGTTTCGCAGGCTCTACCGTTACCATCTTCAAGGTGCCTAGATCTAGTTTTAGCTGGCACGCCTCCATAAAATTTCTCCCAAGAACTACATCATGGCTCATAGACTCTTTTGGGACTAAGTAAAGATCAAAATAACACTTTATTTTTTCTTTTATAACGTAACATAAAATTTTTCCAAATATTTTTAGTTGGCTCTTATTTAGCCCGAAAAAGTTTTCCGAAACTGATTCCAAATTAACTATATTAGATAAACTGCTTATTTTAGCAAAAGAGATTGGACTTCCAGTGTCTATGAGGCATGCTGCAACTAATGGGGCATTAGAATTATTGTGAAAAAATATTTTAAAATATCTTACAAAGTTGTTTGTGTTTGCGCTTTTGCGCTCCGGGCACTGCCCAACGAAGTGTCCAAACGCCCCGCAGGCATAGCAGGAACCAGGCTCCCTTTTCGGCTTAAGACACTCCTTTGCAAAATGCCCTTTGGAATTGCAATTGGGGCAACGCAAATCCTTGTTGCCAGCAATTTTTCCGGATAAATCCTTCGAAGAAATGCCTCCTAGCTTACGCTCCGGCAAACGGATTCCTGAAAAAGCCCTTAACATCTGCTCTGGCTCGGAGAAACATTGTATACGAGCCTGATCACGCAATCCTGCTGCTGGAATTCCCTCTATGATGTTCTCGAGAAGCTCCTCCACGTCAATATTTATGTCGTTTGCCAGCATGATTTTGTCCTCGAAATATGTAGCAAACTTTTCTTCTGGACGCCATTGACGGTTTTGGAATGCGTTTCTTAGTTCCCCTTTGGACATTTTTGCTCCGAAAGCTACGATTAATTGCTCGCAGAGCCGACCGGCTGGCTCCAGCACGCGTGTGGCGTTTGCGTGAAGCCAAAGTTGAGCATTTCCCTTAAGCTTGGCAAGTAGTAGCATCCGCATGCCCCCGGCATCCAGATTGTAAAGCTGTGCGATGTTTTGAATCTGTGTGATCCAGTTACGAGGACACCGGCTGCCATCATACTCCATGGTTACTTCTTTTGCCAATGCGAGCGCCGCTGCTGGAGATTCTAAGAGTTTGTTTACCTTCTCGACGTGGCGTTGATCATCACTGTCAGCGGTCTCTTTTTCAACACTGGGTCTTCCACTGCCAATGTTATCGTTGGCTCTGGTAACTTCGGTGCTGTTAATTTTAACAGCGTTGCTGTGAGTGTCACTGTTACCATCGGCGACATTCTCAAAGTTGTTGCCGATGACGTCATGGATTTGGCGAACATGATGAGTTTTGCTGTTGTTGGCGTCGTTGATTTCGGTGTGAATTCGATGCAATACGGCCATGCTTGCATCTATTTCGGTGCGAATTTTTTCCAATGTAGCTTTCTCGGCATCTACAAGGGAGAGCTGCCCTATGCCGAAACTTTCTATGGGTGGTGACGTCAATGCTTCCTGGTCGAATGATGGTTCTTCGAACTGTTGCTGTAGCAACAACGATGCGGCTCCATCCTCTGGCTCCACCACAGATTCGCTGTTCTGCGGCTGACCGCCTTGGCGACTTGTTGTTTTAGCTGGGGGGTCGCCACGAACCTCCGTAGACAAAGCCTGCAGACGCGCTATCAACTCCGTTTTTGAGCCAGAAGTTTGTAGTCCGAGAGCACCCAACCAGTTTTTTAGCTGGAGCACCGTAAATTGGTTTAAATCTTCGTCAGGCATAGTGAGTAGTGACCACTTCTGATGTTGTAAAAGGACAAATCACTTGTTTATTTATACGTAAGTATGTATTATCCTCAACTTCTTTATTCAACCGTTCTTCTCAAACGTCAGCCACCGAATGCCGCGTCTCGATCTTTCTCTATGCTTCCATACAATTTATCTGCGTCAGTGTGCTATGCATACATTTTATCCTTACATGCTAAGTGTACGTGCTAGAAAGGGATGACAGTATAATGCTTAAATCTAACGGAGAATCTATTTTATTGTTATACAGGCTTAATGCGTAATTATCTAAATGTATATGGTACAGTAGGCCTTGCATGTATCTATACTGCTACATATAGGTTTATAAAAGCTTTTCAATCAAATAAACTAGCTTAATGTTAACTTAATTTATTTCATTCATTTTCTGAAAAAAAAGTAATTTTTTGTCAAAGTTCGGATACAGAGGCCTGGTGCAATTTCAAATCAGGTACAAATTATTTTATACCAAGATACATGAACATCGTGAAAAAGCACTGCCGGTGAAAGAAAGAATAGACAACATTTGGCTGAAAATGGCCGCAAGCAGCTAAAGCAGAGACAACAAATGAAATCGAAACCGGAAACCGACAGACGGCAACAGGACGAGTCCCAGCAGTCCGCCCCGAATACCCCAGCCATGTATTCCCCACTTGAATGGCTGTTCATTCAACATTCATTCACATGCCTTTGACAGAGTCACGTCATCGTCTGTGGCGAAAGGCAAACAACCTCCTCGGAAGTCCCACCGTCTCAGCCTGCCCTCGTCGATATTCAAATATTTTTCGTTGACAGATTTTACAATTTTCCACTTTCATACCTTTTGGCTGTTGGCCAAGGCCGAAGACACAAGGAATTCCTTTTACTTATTGCTCATTCATTCTGTGGCAGCTTCCTGCTGCCACCGTGCCTTCTTGCTTTGTTAGATTTTCTTCGGCGAAGCTGCCACATTTGTTTGGTGGCCAAATTGGAAAACTCATTGGGACTTGAAGTTGGCTTAGAACAATTGATGTATAAACTTTGATTAGATTTGTGAAGTGTGGCCAGAAATAGCAACGAGCTTCTTCCTCAGCTCCTCCATAAGATTCTCAGCTTGAATTCTTATTTGCGACTGGAGCTTATCTAGTTGCTGACTGCATGGAAAATCGATCTTTTAAAGGGCCGAAAAGTGGCCAACACCTTAAATGCTTTACCACTCCACTTCGCCCTATTTTGCTGCAGTTTCGCTCACCAGTCCAAAACTGTAGTCGCAACATGTCCTCCCAAACATACTAACATATGGGTGAGTGTGGCGCATGTGTGTTTATAAGGGTACTACCCTCATAATTTCCGTTTTGATTAATGAATGTTGAAATGTCGAAAATTGTTTGCTGACAGTGTGGGCGCACAGCGAAAACTTTCACCTAAGAGGAGTGGCAGGGGCAAATCGGAGAAAGGCCAGATACGTTGATAGCTACGTTCCAGCAAATATATGTACAATGTGAGGGTCGGCCGCGTTGAACTGGGAAGGGCATAAACGTCAAATATCAATCAAAATCGCACATTAGCAAACAAGGGATCAAAAGGGGACCCGAATCTAAGCAAAAGTTTGGGGCAGGTTAATTGATTACTGGACTTACGCTCAAGGGCAGGTGTCGAAGGGGTAGGCTGCCAATTACCTCAAGGCATTCTTGCAATTGCAAAATTTACCAGTTTAAGCAAACTAAACAATGGAAGCGGTAGCGCTCTCTTATAGTTTTCCTTCTCGCATTAACCTGCACTTTATTTAAGCGCTTGCTTTATCAATAGCTATAGGGACTACCTTGCACGGTAGGGTCAATAAGTACACGTCTAAAAGGGCATTTTCTATTTAAATTACAGTCAACGAAGGCGGCCTTAGATGTGGCACATTGGCTGGGGTAGCTTTGGTAATTTGGGAGTTGGCATCGCATGTTAATGTAGCTCCTCCATGTTAGTCCGATCCGGAGCCACACCCGCAACCACTCCAAGCATTGTCTGACATGCAAAAAGTTTAAACTGTTTTACCAAGTTTTTTACTCGAGTTTTGTTTCGGGCTCTGTTGCTGTCGGTGTCGTTGTTTTTCTGGCTGTTGTATTTTGGCTTTTTGGCCAGAAGTTAATTGAACAGCTAACGCCCACGAAATTTAAATGGCAAAATACCAATGAGTTTTAAAACGCTTTGTGTCTGGGGCGTAGGTCGAAAGGATCGATATAGAAGTTTTGCTAGTCCGGAGCTGTAATTTATTGTTGAAACAGAAAATGAATTGAGTTGCTTTTAGGTTAAGGCGATGAAAACAAAATCTGAAGAGGAAAATCAGAAAACCCGGCTACCAAAGACCCTGATATAATTGTGAAGGAATAGCAACGACTGATTGCCCTCGACAGCTCGGAAAGAGTTGAGGCCTAGACCGCATCTAAAACTAGTCAAGCCTTTCCCAACAGAGTCGTAAGCCTCAAAATGCAGGCGGAAAGGAGACTCAGTCGTATGTGACGACCGAAAAGAACCAAGCTCATGAATAAAGGAGCACGACACTGTTAAGCGGACGGGCCGGAATGGACAGATAGAGTGAAAGACCTAGGAGACGGTTGCAATGGCCATTGCCGTGTAAATGTTTATCAAAAAGCCCTAAGAATTGTTTTTATTTTTAACGACACTGCATCCAGACCAAGACACAAGTACAACGACATATGCATATTTAAGTGCAGTTGCATTTCAGCCAATGGCTTGTCCAGGAAACTTATCCCGGGAACCCAGTCCGAAAAAAAAACACGAAACTTTATCTGTGGTTTTTCGTTGTATGCATATTGTTGGCCTTGTTTACCACCCATCCCCACCGGAGGAATATGCCGCTCTCGTATGCTTAGTCATTGTCTTTGCGTACAACTTCCGCCTGTCATCCCATTGCGCATACACATTGTGTCCGCCGGCCACCCACTTCCGTTTGCAGGCCAGACGCCACCGCCCGATACCCCGCAGTACAGCCACGCAGAAGTCTAGTTAGGGCATGAAAAAAAGCAGCCTCCGTCAAGCCGAGGCTTATATACCCTTGCAGGGATTAGTTTTCTGGCAGATAGATGTCCTAGGAGTGCTATCCCTATTTGCAGCTAATAACATTGACATGTGCAAAGGCGCTACCTGTATACAACCTGCAATAAAGTTTATTTTGTGAAAGATTCATTTGCCAGCTATTAACAGGCAAATAGTGATGTTAATAGTGGTGGATGCAAGCGTTTGTGCTTGAGGAGGATTTTAAACACATTTTTTGTAACATATTATTTTCATATCACATTTTCTATCATTTTCGCTGCCTAGCATGCTTTTGGTCAAAATTAGTTAACCCTCTGCCGGAGTATAACAATTTTCAAAGCATTTATTTATGCGGAATTTCCAACATTTTTCTTTTGTTTGTGTTTAGGGAAAAAAATGTTTTCGCTATTTGCGGTTATGTCAGGAGGGGACGTGCGCGGTCTGAGCACCTGCAGGACCAAATGGTAGCTTAGATAGAGTTATTCGCTGGACATGCAGGATATGTAATGTGCTCGAGAGGTGACTGAGCAACGCAAACTGTTGTTCCTTAATTGTTTAGACGCCATTAAGGGTATGGGATTTCTCTTGGCGTCGCACTGTAGTGAAACTTAAGTATTATATAAAAAACAAGAGAGAACGCTATAGTCGGGTGCCCCGACTATCAGATACCCGTTACTCAGGTAAAGGGAGTGCGAGGGAGATGGAGATAGAAACTTTGATCACGCATAACTTTTTAACGAATGGTCCGATTTGAAAAATTTCTTCTACATTTCGATAGGTATTGATAAACACAATAAAACTGCATTTTTACTTTTCCGAAATATTAAAATTTTTAAAATCGTATATTAGCGATTGTGGGCGTTAAAGGGGGCGTGGCACATTTTTGAAACAAACTTGCGCTGCGTAGGAACTCCTAGAATCTGCATGCAAAATGCCAATCTTCTAGCTTTTATAGTTTCCGAGATCTCAGCGTTCATACGGACGGACAGACGGACAGACGGACATGGCTATATCGACTCGGCTAGTGACCCTGATCAAGAATATATATACTTTATAGGGTCGGAAACGCTTCCTTCTAGCTGTTACATACTTTTGCACGAATACAATATACCCTTTTACTCTACGAGTAACGGGTATAAAAATGTATATCTTTTGAGTCAACTGAAACAATTTAATGGGCTTATGATCGATAATTGTTCAACCTATAAAATAAAAGTTTGAACCCGAAAATGCGAAGTAAAGAATTAATTATAGGCAACTAAAAATATTAATTGTAACATTTTTATATATGTATTTTTTTTTAATTATTCCCAAATATAACCAAATTTGTTTTAATAAAAAAGTAATTTTTTGAACGTACGTTTAAAGCATCAAGGAAAGGCCACATTAATGATATTATCCAATTTTGTATTCTTAGAAAATATATTCGTTTAGGTTTCGAATTCCCTATGGTTCTTAGAAAATGTTTCTTATTGTCAAACACTAGCATTCAATTATATTTTTTATATTCCATTCACCTATATTTATTTTTTTTTAATTATTCCCAAATATAACCAAATTTGTTTTAATAAAAAAGTAATTTTTTGAACGTACGTTTAAAGCATCAAGGAAAGGCCACATTAATGATATTATCCAATTTTGTATTCTTAGAAAATATATTCGTTTAGGTTTCGAATTCCCTATGGTTCTTAGAAAATGTTTCTTATTGTCAAACACTAGCATTCAATTATATTTTTTATATTCCATTCACCAATATTATATGGACAGTCGGGATAAATTTCTTCTGTGCTACAATTCTTCTAAAAGTGATGTTACTTTCAAGGAATATTCTCTTTATTTTGTAAATTCAAGAGCATTTAATGATTTTATTGTTAATTCTTGTGATTACTGCCTCATATATCTTTTACCTGAACACACTTGGATTTCAGATAAAATTGGGCCTCTTATTTATATTATGCAACTTTTCATGAACGTGGAAATGAATCTGATAACTTAAAGGAATTATGATAAAACTTATTTTTAATTCTATTGAAATAAAAACCATAAGCCTTTAAAAACAATAGCGTAGGTATAACAGTCCTGATTTTACCAGGAATGCACACGTTACCTTCTGTTGTCATGTCTTTTTAGCCATGTTTGCCTCAAAATTGCAACAGAAGCAGCTGGAACTTGCTAAATGTCAAGAAGAATAGTCAACGAACATATTTGCAAATATGGCAAACATAGTATTTTATAGCTTTTTTTCTAATTCAAAAGTTTCTAGAAGCACATGAAAATTGTGTTTTTTTGCAACTGTTAGGACAATGTTCGTCGTCACGGATTGATGTCGAAAGCAATTAAACTGTCCATAACCTGTATTTTATTTTTTCACTTTTTTGGGTTAATTCCGAGGCCATAAATTAATGATTGTCAGTACAATGCAATACATATACTTCCATGTTTACCTATGATATAAATTATCAACATTAATATGCATCGTATTAATGTTTCTGCTTAATAAATTAATGTGAGTCCGCCCGCAGAAATCCTTTAATGATTTCTCACACATTGGCATTCCTACGGACTTCTCAATGGTTTGTGCAAACACATTTCCGTCAAGTCATTTAAAATCGTTGATGTACAATAAAATCGTAATAAGAATTCATACAAAAACACCACGCAGCAACTGCACATGTAAATCATTTGAAATATACATGAAATATATGTGTATTCTGTTATTGGCGCTTAATGAAAAATATTTACACGACAAGCAGGCATTACTTGGATACTGAATGCAGGTGCTTATGAATCAAATTACTCACGACAACAAAATGTTAATTTGAAAAAGGTGCAGGATTAAACGAACATAAATATGTTAATAAAAGCTTCATCAACAACAACTGCATACTTAATTTTAGATGTAAATGTGTAGGTTCTTCTGTTCACACCTTAAAAAATATTGAATTGTTTGATATTAAATATATTAGAGAACTTCTTACTTCTTTAATTGGAAACGATTAACAACAACTTGGAATGCAATTGTGGTTGGGATAATCTTCACTAACATAATTTGACCCCATAGGAGTGCACCGAAAACACAGTTGTTCAGTGCTTTGGCTTTAAGTCAGTACGCTATTCTCTGAAGGTATATATTATTAACGAATCACTGAGAGGAATTTAAATACTTATGTAAATGTATTGTTTGGCTCATCTGCGATTTCCGAAAAAAAAATGTATTTCATATTTACATAAGGTAGTGTCTGTCAAATTAATTTATATTCCGTTTTTTTGCAAAACAGTTTAAAACATTTTGCAAAGATTCAAAAGTGAAAGAGTGCCATTTCTAATAGAATCCTCCATCAAGCTACACTTTAATTTTGAGCATTTTGGGGTGCAGCTTCGTCCTTCATCCTTGCAGAGCTAGTCCTGGTGAACCTGCTGAAAATGAAAAGAATTAAATTGGAGCCTGAAGATGCCGCATGGGTTATTCTTTATAGCAAAATGAGGAAAGCAAGGCAAGCGAAAGCTGATAGATGAGCGCAAAATTTGGCTGAAGAGCTTCCCGTCATTGGCCATAATTCTGGGAAAATCGGGACAAGCTGTAAATTTGAACTGTGAATCAGTATGCGCTTGAGAACGGATAGTGGAACACAATGCAAACCATAGGCATTGCCCCCTTCCTATGCAGGCCATTAATAATACGCTTACGCGCTTTTGTGTTTCCCAGGCCTTTGTATCTGGAATGTCGGATCATCTACCGAGGACCGGGAGCAATGGGGGCCAGATCTGGGCTCTGGGCGATGGGGACATTTGAGCCAACTCCAGATACCAACTGAGCGAACATGAAAAAGACCGGGGCATTTTTCGCGGCCTGTCACGAGGTCGTTGGTTTGCTAACGTTGATACTTATGGCTTATAGGCAACATGTACATATACATATTCTTGGATTGTGGCCTGAATCGACTTGTTTTTGGCCTAGGTACTCATGGAATAAAGTTGTATTATTTTATATATATTATATTAATTTTGGCAAATATTCTAATGAACAGCCGCAGATCAAAAGTTACAGATTTGTAAGAGCCGGTTTTTCGAGTCCCTGGAAAAGTCCCAGACAGCTACATATCTGTCACAAAATGTTAAGGACCAGATAATAATAAAATTAACTGTTGTATTGTTGAAATGAAAAATACTTAACAAGGAATCTAGTTCCTTGTTAATGTAAGCTCTCACATTTTCTCAATTTTAGAGAGTAATACAGGAAAAATATAATAATATTGGTTGGTTTATTTATTCTGTTTTGGAAATTTGCAAAATATATTTAACAAGAAAGGAAGCAAACTTTGGCCACCCGGAGTATGTGGGTATATGTTAAGAAGCAACGAAGGTATTATTTTATTTCCATTTTTTCCGATTGTTCCTATGGCAGCTTTAGGATATAGTCGTCATATTTTTATAAAAGTAAAACCATAAATTTGAAATCATTAAAAATGACTATATCGCGGTGTATATGGATATTTTGTATGAAACGAAGAAGTTATAATTTTATTTCGCTTTTTTACCGATTTTTTAAAATTAGAAAGCCAGTTCGGCCCGTCCCGACTTGTATACTACGTACAACAAAAAGAAGACTTTTTGCAAAATCCATCCAAACAGATTTAAAACGGATTGACTATAGTTTCCATAGAAACGGACAGACGCAGAGACGAACGGACAGACGGGGATTTCTAGATCGGCTCGCCTGGTGATGCTGATCAAGAGTATTTATGCTTTATAGGGCCCTTCACTGTTGCAAACTTTTGACTTAAATATATACCCCCAAGGGTATGAAAAGCCAAGAGCGAGACAAAGCGTTGTCAAATATTTGGTCAATTCTTTAACAATGCTATCAAAATGTGCAATCGCAGAGGAGGCCCTTTACTGAGCTACTGCCCACCACAGACTATTTTTTCTGTCTGCCGTTTTTGGGTTCTCCGCTCTGCGTGCCAAACGCCATCAATCGATTTGCACGAACAGAAATATGAAAAATTACAATGCATAAAAAAGAAAAATGACAAAACGCGGAGTGGGAGCAGCTTTTCGATTTGTAACAATTATTGGCAGTTACGGGGCGCAGGTTTCCTTGTCCTGCGTTACTAAACCGTGCTTCAATTATTGTACATTTTTGTGGAATTCTTTACCGCGTTGAACCAGCACGAAATGGACTCAAAATGTCCTCTTTCATGCCTCTCCAAGTACATTTGAAATATTAATAAATACTATTGACATGCAAAAACACCACTAAATAAAAATAAAACAAGAAGGCTAACTTCGGTAAGTCGGAGTTAATATACCCTTGCAGTTAAGAGGAAATTGATTATAATGTAATCATTTTTTATTCGACCAAAATCTTTATCTTAATTTTCTTGCTAAAGGATTTAAGGTTTATGATATTGTCTTCCAACCTCGACGATTGCGACATATTAATATTATATAGCAATATACCAGCAATAGAAAACCAGTTTTTTCTTTAGTTTCATCCGAATAGCCGCATAACTGAGTGAATAATTTGCGCGAAAAGGTCAGGTTAACGGAGAGACGGACATGGCTAGATCAACTCGGCTGATTTAGGAATATATACCTTATATGGTCGAAAATGACTTCTTCAATATATTACTAAACACAATGAAGCTATATTGATTTTGCGCTTCATTTGACATCGATTGATATATGATATTGTAAAATAATATCTCAAAGGAATATTTTGATAAATAGAAAAACAACAAAATGTATATTTTTTCATTTTTATATTTTCTAATTTTTTTGATTTTCTTTTGGGAGCTTTATGATACAGTCGTCCGATCCGGATCGTTCAGACATATATACCACCTGCAATAGAAAGACAACTTTTGGGAAAGTTTTCAAGCAAATAGCTTTAAAACTGAGGGACTAGTTTGCGTAGAAACGGACGGACGGACATGGCTATATCGACTCTCCTGGTATTGCTGATCAAGAATATATATACTTTATAGGGTCGGAAATGTCTCCTTCACTGCGTTGCACATATTTGACTGAAATTATAATACCCCCTGCAAGGGTAAAAAAAAAGCTAAGATTGGTTGGGTGAAACCAAAACCATCGTTGTAGTTCCTGCTCGCAATTGTTTGAATAATATTAAACGTCGTCGTGGGACAACGCCGCAACGTTCATTAGTGCACACCGAATAGCGTGCTTTAATTTAGTTTTCGACCATTTTCATTTTAATTGAAATTCATGTTGACACTTTTATGGGCGTCCAGTTGTTTTCTTTTCTGTTGTAGGATTCCGCAGGCTAAAATCACGGTTTTAGTTTTCATGTTGAATATTCTGCAGTTTATGTATTTAAATTTATAAATTGTTCTCTTTTTGGTGTCGTGGGCTTGGCCCGCATTTAAAGTATCACAATTTGCATTTACCTCACACTTTCCTATATGCCTTAAACATATATTCTTAAACCTTAGCCTACAAAATAAGCCACGTAGAAACACGAAAGGAGGAAAGACTCGGACTTCCATTCCTGTCAATATATAACTAGAACTGACAAGCAGTACACAATTCTCCATTTGTTTCTATTTTGAGTATCTCAGTTTCGGTACAAGACGAGGCCAGCTTCTACTGCGTAGCCCATCCAATGGCCATAATTTTCGATTAGGACGAGGACCCAGTTCTCCCATCTCAAGCTTAAACTAAGGGATTAACTTTAAATTTCATCGAACGTCCTTTCAATGATAAAAAAATAATACATTTTTTTTGATATTTTTAAGTATGAAATTTAGTTGAAGTCTTAAAGCAATACACTATAAATATGGTTCCGCTACTTGGTATAATTGTCGCTCGCTTTCCGTCTTTCAATATTTTTCTTAAGTGACAGACAAAAGCATCTGCAGTTTGTTGCCATATCCATTGTGTTTCTTTTTGCCTTGTCTTGCGCTGGTCGCAGGAATCTTTTGCATCGTTTTCCCTTTCTTCTAGGTGCTTTTTCACTTGAACAGTGAGCTGTTCTTTGGCTGCACTCCAACGGCGCCTCAATTCGCACTTCACCTGAAGGGGAGCACTTGCCACACCCCGTCTCCAGCTGGACTCTCCCATGCACTTTCCCAGGCCCAAAGGACCAAATTACAATCGATGGGTCCCGCAGCTTAAACAAATACGCATTTGGGGGCTTCGGCAATTAAAAGTGCGTTAAAAGCCGGTGGCACTCGTCCTTTGGCTCTCCTGCTCACGCCTTGCCTTTTTCTGTCGAGCTGTTTTCTTATTTGTGTTTAATTAAAATTCTTTTCGTACTCTCGCACTTTGTGCATTGTAATTCTGCAGGAATTTGTTTGCTTGCTGAATGACTGAATGGCTTCTGACTGACTGACTGGCCAAACTTTTCCACGGGCTTTTGTAATGTTTCACTTGCTTTTTGCAACTGCCTTAAATTGCAGAGTGAAACGATTGCATACTTTGCAGCGCTCGACAAAAGTATTTTAATATTATGCAAACGTTTAATATAGTTCTTAAAGTTTATGGTTGACCTTAATGATGAGATCCCAATTTCCAATAAGAAACTTTTGAATTAAAAGCGGTTAAAAAAAGTTTATAATAACCCCTAGTGAGAAGGCAGTTGTCACATACAAGATTCCTTGAAAAAATCAGCAATATCTTTTAGTATCAACACTTACCCGACTTGTCTAAGACCGCTCTTCTTTGGTTCTCAAGAAGGCAGCATGATTGACTTTATCATCTCCTAATTGAATTGCAATATTCGGCACTTGGTCCTTCTATTAAGTTATTTATTGATTGCACAATTTGTTTGCACACGCGTCTCGGTATTTGTGATTCGATGAATAGGATATTTGAACACTTCCAATTATCCAAGATTGCAGACCGACTAGCAGAACTCTGGATTTTTACCCGAGATAAATACAAAATTAATATTGCATGGGGCAGGAGTGCAGACCCCTCCTTCGATTATAAGCCCATTACCATCAATCAGAGCTGTTATTACCCAAATGGCAACACTGGACGGGAATCCGCAGGACTGTCCAGCTCAGGCACGTGCCAAAACTTTGCGACTAAAAACTCAATCTCATGGCGCTTCGCCGAGTTAAATTTCTATTCAGTCCCTTGTGCGTCCCTGTCCAAATCCTAAAAAATCAAAAATTCACGTCAAAGCCCCCAAAGCTAAGCGAGCATGAGTTTCCTTACAGCCCCCAAACACTCGAAGGTTTCCCGAAAATTGTCTCTATTCTGCCTTCTTCAGTACAATTTATTTAGCTTGGTGTGGGAACGCTGCACGCGGAACGCGGAACCACTGTCCCCTCGAATGTTTTTTCTTTATGTCTCCTTTCTGACTTGCTTAATATATTTTCCTTTATTTATTATGGGAACACGAAACAGACCGCATTAATAGCTGCTGCCGAGCGCCGAACGAAGCCGAAAAGAGAAACCGGGTGCAAAGCGGGCACACTGATAGAATCGGCAACGTGGTCGAAACCGGAGCAGGAGCCCGGACTTACCGCGTTCAAAGAACTCCGTCTATTTACGCTTCCCACGAATGCTGGACCGCAGCTTCCGCTTTTCTCACGAGCAAGCCTTGAACTCTGCGCCTGAATCGTCCGTTTGCAACTGAACGCAGCCGCCGGAGGACGAAAAATGCACGGCTGCACCGGCGGTCGGGAATCGGAATCGAATCCACCGTCGGGATCGGGCGGAATGCCAGGCAAGCAGTCTTCCAATGGGAGCCGAGCGACCCGTGAAGCCGGGACCGGAGTCAGAGAAGCGGGCGGAGAAACGGCCGGAAAGGGAGCCGGTTCCACGCAGCACCGAGATTCCCGACAACTTGGTGTGCATATTGAGGAGCATTAAGCCGTCAATATTGTCCCAAACTTGTCCTGCGAACACGGAAAATATTTTAAATTGCACTTGCCGAAGTGCATAGGGGCCCTTTCTGCTCTCTGCTCTTTGCTCTCTGCTCTCTTTCCTCTGCACATGCAGTAGACTGGACTAGTTTCACTGGAAAGTTTAGAACTCCGTGGGCTCGTGTGGGCCACTATGCGGACCAGCCACATTCCCCCGCGAGGCTCTCCCCGCCGGCTACTGCTTGCAGCTCCATTCGGAGGGGAGTCCCCCAACGTCACATCAGCTGCCAATTGTGCGCCCGCTCTTAAGTAAACAAAGCGCTCTCTTAAAGGCCAGCTATAAACTAAGCGAGCCAGCTTCCAGTTCCCGAGCTTGCCATAAAGCTTCCAGGAGAGAGCGACTCGGCAGCCGTCCTCTTTCGCCGCTCCTCTCACTCTTTGAGCTCCGCATTTTAAGGCCGCAAACTGCTGACAGCTGACGTTATTCCGGCAGGGCAGGCCACGCTGCGCGATTTACGGCCGGGGTTTCGGCGGACGGAGTGCAGCCTCCGCGGGGCAGGTCCAGCGGGTCAGGACCCTCAGCACTCAGCGGCCCGCGATAAATATTCACAGGACACAAAACACTGCTTAAGTAATACTGTTATCCGATTGTCCCCGCTCTTCGCAGGTCCAAAGCTATGCAGCCAAAACCGGCCAGCTATTTGCTGTTATTTTTTGAGCGTCGAAATACGCCCAGTTTTTCATGAATTTTTAATAACGAATCAGGCGTTTTCATGCATTTTACAAAATTATTGTTTTTGTTATTCTATTGCACAGTAATTAATTTAATTTTAACAAGAAAGGAAAGCTAACTTCGGGCGGAGCCAAAGTTAATATACCCTTGCAGAATATTCTGTAAATTATATTCTCCAAAATTATTCAAATGATGCATTCTTAATACTCATACTTCTTTTGAATTTGGCATATCTACCCTTTTCAGCTTCTTTTATAATGCTAGGGAGTGACAGCAACGGGCAGTAACGGCCATAGAATTTATTATATAGGATATAGTCGGCTGATCCTTATGAAATTTGGTAGGTCGGATTGATTGGCCAAATCTAAAACCCATAGAAAATTCCAACTTCCTAACTTTACAAACACCAAAGTTATGGCATTTCCGATCAATCAGTTATATGGCGGCTATAGGATATAGTCGGCCGATTCCGGGCGTTCCGACTTATATACTGCGTGCAAAGGAACGAAGGGTGTGTGCAAAGTTTCAATTCGATATCTTTAAAACTGAGAGACTAGTTTGCGTAGAAAGACGGACAGACGGACGGACGGACAGACGGACAGACGGACAGACGGACATGGTTATATCAACTCAGGAGGCGATCCTGATTAAGAATATATATACTTTATATACTTTATTTATACTCTTAGTTCAACACTAATTGTTAGCTTTAGATAAATAAATAAATAAATCCCTCTATTTATATTTGTATCCCCTTGCAGAGGGTATTATAATTTTGGTCAAAAGTGTGCAACGCAGTGAAGGAGACATTTCCGACCCTATAAAGTATATATATTCTCAATAGGGGAGTCGATATAGCCATGTCCGTCTGTCCGTCCGTCTGTCCGTCTGTTTCAATACCGTTTGCGAGCTCAGCTTAAATGCTGCGAAACTTTAACAGTCGTCCTAAAACAAATCAAGTTTGAAAAGCGCCCCGATCGGATGTCTATATCCTATAGCTCCCATAGGAACAATCGGATTTAACTTGCAAGAATGGAAGATATTTCGCGCAGTGTAAAAGCTATTGATATAAATCTTTCCAAATCTTATTTTTTTATGCGTACCTTGATCAGGGTAAAAGCGCGTGGCGATCGGACGTCTATATCCTATAGCTCCCATAGGAACAAAAGGGTAAAATCGGTTAATATTTAATGATTTTTAGGATATTTCGCACAGTATACAAGCTATTGACATGAATCTTTCCAAATCGTATTTTTTTATGCATACATTGATCAAGGTGAAAGCGCGTGCCGATCGGACGTCTATATCCTATAGCTCGCATAGGAACAATAGGGTGAAATCGGTCCAAATTTGATGATTATCAGAATGTTTCGCGCAGTGAGTAAGCTACTATCATAAATTTTTCCAATTCTTATTTATTTACGCATATCTTGATTAGGGTAAAAGCGCTTGCCGCTCGGAAGTCTATATCTTAAAGGAGATAGGAAAAATTGTTAAAGGCTGCTTAAGTATCCCTTTTTTTCTATTTGTATATGACATTTTTGCAGTATAAAAGCAATTAACTTGAAACGATGCAAATCTAGTTTACTTATGTATACCTTATTCCTTTCGCTACTTTTTCACTTTTAGCAATTTCGGCAAAGTCTGCAAGGGTATTAAAACTTCGGCTTGCCGAAGTTAGCTTCCGTCCTCGTTTTTTTATACCTTGATCAGGTTAAAAGCGCGTGCCGATCGTACATCTATATCCTATAGCACCCATAGGAACAATAGGGTGAAATCGGTTAAAATCTGATGTTTTTCAGGATATTTCGCGCAGTTATAAACTATTGTTATGAATCTTTCCAAATCTTATTTTTTTTATCCATACCTTGTTCAGGGTAAAAGGGCGTACCGATCAGACATCTACTCAAACCGTTTTTGAGATAGCATGGTCGGTAGTATCTAAAGAAAATTTCAAGAAAGACGCGTTAGAAAGGTCAAGTACGGTACGATAGCTTTCTGAAGACGTCGACTATTAAAAAATCGCTTTAAACACATCTATGTATACATACATGTGTTATATGTAGATGTATGGCTCAATTGTCACCGGCGGACACTTGCCTGGGACCAAAAATATTGTATTATACCTTGCTAGCTTTTGCACTATGGTCCAGAATGCATAACAATGCATTGTTAAAAACCTAGAAACAATAAAACTAATTTCGATTTTTTGTGTGTACTTATACGGTGCCATTTATGGTGACAGTTATTGAGTTTTAGCACATTCTGTATTACGAAACCAATTCTTTTGTGTTTGAAAAATATAAATAACGTTATATTACTATAGTAAAATGAGTCCGCGCTGACCAATACACTTAAAGCAAAATGGTACCATAAATAAATTTAATTTTCTTAATCAATAAGTAAAGAGTAAATTGTCGATTTAATATTGTAAGCTTGTGTTGTTTGCGAATCATTGACACTCGGATTTTGTTCGAAAAATAATGCCGTGTCTCTGGGCTGTGGCTGGTTAGGTTGTGGCATGCAACGTTAACACGCGAGCTGTGCAACAAGCTGAAAAATTGCCTGTTGTAATCAATGCCAGTCCTGCCCAGCACCCGATCCTCCGACCACCGCACCATCAATCCTTATCCCTGCATTTGCGTCCATTTCTATGTCCGCGTCTATTACTATCCCTACACAGTTGCGCCATAGGGCGCCAGAGTAGAACACACTAACCAAATTTCGTGTATCCAAAAGATTTAGCCGTGTTGCGAGCAATTGATTTGCCATGCCCATACCCCAACCTCCCCCAGCTCCCGAACCCCAATCCCAGCCCATTCACGAGCCCAGATTTGGACAACCAGGATGCCACTGCAAGCCCTTGAGGGATTGCCGAATGGGATGGATGGGAGCAAATGCCGCGTTGCGTCATTTGTAAACGGATGAACATGAAAACTATATGAGATTTTAGGGAAATTAGGAGGAGATGCTTGGGTGCTGGCCGTAGAGGCAGTCACTGTTCTGCGTGGTTCTTGTGCAGCGGGCTTTAAAGAGGTGTTGTTTATAAATCTACAGTACAACTATTCAAGATCGTGTTGTTATATTTACACGGCAACACCGCAAGAATGTTTTTCCGAAAACATTTTTACTTAAAGCCTAGTACTCAGATCGACGAAATCTGTTCTGAATTTTAACTGCTTGTTAACAAACCCAGCTGATTGACAGTACGACCAAATCACCCTCAATACTAATGAACTGGAGAGACCCAAGTTGCTTGGTTGCCTTGGCTACTTTGTGCCTAATAGAACTACCAGGAACTATGTATACCTCTTACTTTAAGTCATTGTATAATATAATACTCATGAACCTTTTAGATTACTGTGTAACGACTAAAACAAACTATATCATATTATTTATGTTACAGACACTTTGCCAATCTTAATCTAATTGCCAATATTTTATCTATTAAGTAATATGTATAAGTATTTTTTTCGGACGTACTTTAGTCTAGTCTGGCCCGGTTTATATTGTTTTTTTTTAACCTCTCGCGATCTCGTTTTTACTTCCCATTAGGAATAGGTAACCTCGCTTAACAAGCACTGCTTGGTCTCGTAAGGGCCACTTGTTTGTGCTGATCATTGCGCACCAAAGTCCGAACAAAAACGAAAAAACTTGATGATTTTTGGTTCAAATGTAATGTTATGTAAATGTAATACACGCTATTAACCTCTAGCTCTACCGTCTTATCAAATATTCTTCTTATTGGAATGGAATATGTTGAGCAAGTTTGATATTTAGTCTGACTAGGTAGTGGAATAAGACAACTTCAATAGATGGTTTTGTAAAGGGTGGGACATCGTTTTCAGCAACAACTTTTAGTGTTTGGCTTCTAAAAATAATATGTAAGCAAATTACCAGTTTACTTCGCATTCTGGCATCAATATTTTTCATTTTTTCGAATTGCAGAAAGCTGCCTTAATTGCTCAGAACAGGAGACTTTGAGGATAGTAAGGCCATAGCCGTTATGATTTGGATTGCAATATGAGACGCCGTAGTTTCTAAGGCTCTTTAGAGCCCATACAATTGCTAAAAGCTCCCTTTCATTTTGTGCAAAATTTAGCTCCCAGTCCTTTAGAGTTCGTGATATCACGGCTATGGGTTTTCCGTCTAGTGATAGTAGTGCTCCTAATCCGAAAGACGAAGCATCTGTTGGTAAGTCAAAGATTTTTTTATTTGGGTACTGTAACATAACAACGCGCACGCGGTTTATGGACAACTTTTAAGAATGTGTATTTAGTTGGTCAAAGTCTCTCAAGTATGTAAATCAAATCGTGTATACTTCAACACGTGATAAGTTTGCACATGCCAAATAAATATAAAAGGCAATCTTATTCAAAGTGCACCATAGAAAACACCGATCAATAGATGTAGGAAGAACCTAACTTAGCAGAAACATATGTGCAGGTAACTTTGTCACAAAAATTTTAAGACAAGTGACTGATGTAAGCATAAAGTTTCAGGATTTGTGGTTCGATTTCCAAATCCATCATTTAATTAAGCTGCAGTTTCTGACGAAGCCCTTCAAAAATAATTTAGCTGCTAAGCTGGCAAAGCTAAGTTCATACTAATCAACTAAAAATTCACAGTTTTATCGTCTGGTACAATATAAAATTATATAATCAAATTAATTATTTACACATTACTTAACCCTCCAATATGATAAGAATATATATACTAGGATAAGCCTTATCTAAAAGAAAATGAAGTATTTTTTAATAACTAACTAATTATATTTATATACATATATATTGCTATTATGACCAAGATTTTTATTTTAATGTTAACATGGAGAAACTAAACTAATTTAATATAATGGGCACTAAAAGAAAACAAACACACATCAAATTACTTAAGGGTTAACACACCAAATTTCTTGCATTGAAAAGAGTTAACAAGGTTGGGCGGGTACTATATACCCTTGCAGTTATTGCAAATCGACTACATTTCGATTTTTATGCCTATATGTATTACTAAAAACAATTTTGCGCTGCCTTTTGCCATCGTTTCTATGGCAGCTATCTCCGATTTTAATTTAATTAAATCCGTAATTCCATAATAATTAAATATTACAAAATCCCAAAGAACAACAAAAAAATTAAAAACAAGAAAGGAAAGCTATGGATGCACTGAGTAGAAACACACACATACTCACGATAGTACTAACTCCTTTGAAGAAAACTTAATTATTTGTCAGAGTAGAGATAAGGAAATAAAAAGCATTGTTGAAAACTTGCAAATAGATAAACTCAAAGATTATGAAATGCTTAATGGAATAGTTTACAGGAAAAAGGATAAGGAAGCTCTTTTATTTTATGTACCAAGCGAAATGGAAAACATGTCTATGTTTTGTTTAGTTATCATGATCAGTTAGGACACGTTGGTATAGATAAAATGGTAGAAGTGATTTCAAAAAGCTACTGGTTCCTAAAAGTTAGAGAAAAATGTGTAGCTACATTAATAATTGCCTGAAATGTATTGACTATTCAGAGGGTTTTCTTTACAACATCCCCAAAGAAACTTCTCCCTTTGACGTAATACACATTGATCATTATGGTCCTGTAGATAAAAGTAGATCTAACAAGCACGTATTAGTAATTATAGATGCGTTTACGAAATTTGTAAGGCTTTATCCAGCTAAAACCACAAATTCCAGGGAAGCAATTTTAGCGTTAAAAGACTATTTTAGGGCTTATAGTAGGCCAAAATGTGTGATTTCAGACCGGGGAACATGTTTTACATCCAAAGAATTTTAGGATTTCTTAGAGGAAAACAACGTTAAGCACGTAAAAATAGCTACTGGATCTCCGCAGGCAAATGGTCAAGTCGAAAGAGTATATAGAATCATTGGCCCCATGATTGCTAAATTATATCGAATATACGGCCATGGATCAATAATGTTAAGAGATCAGGAGCTCTCTGGTCAGGATGGCCGAATTGTAGCAAGCAGTCATACACACATGTACATATACACCTACACTTAAGTACTAAGGATCCTATTGTAAATACATACTCTAAGATAAGTTCCACAATTATTATATCCTATATATGTATTTTTTTATCTTCTGCGAAACCTATTGTCAACCGAACACTATGTCTATCTCGGTCTCGCACGTATGATCAGTTTAAGTTCCCCTCTTGTGAAATAGGCTAAGTATGCATAATTTGTAAACGAATAAACTCACTTTTGCTGCGACCACTGAATCAACAAGACGTGTTTGTGCCAACTACAATATATTTAAATAAAAATTTAATTTAATATTTCCTAAATCATTAAATCAAAGATTAATATATTTGAATAAAATTTAAATTTAATATTTCCATTTTAAAGTTAATAAAAACAGCCATGGATAAAAAATAAAATGAAATATATTTAATTAAATATATTTTAAATATATTCAATTCAAATATACTTCGCTTTGTTTTTGTTTAACAATCATAGTTTATTTTAATATATTAAACTATATTGAAAAATTTTAAAATTTAATCAAGCAGTTTTATATGTTTTGTTTTAAAAGTTATGTTTTTAGCTTTAATTAAAATATGTAAAACGAAACTATGAATTAAATATGCAGATATTCGTTTTTAAGGTGTATAAAAAAGTTTTACATCAAGCTTCATTGCCATATATACATAAATGCTATTTATATAAACATCCTGTTCAATCGTAGAAGTTCTTTTGACACACAATTAGTTTCTAAAGCCTAGTAATCACTGAGTACTACTCAGTTCGACGAAGACTGTACGCCAGTCATGAGAGAACGCGAGAGACAAACAGCTGGGGTTCATTTTTCTTTCTTTATTTTCACCTCAGTACTCAGATACCAGAAAATTACTTCACGTTGCCAAAATTTATTCTTTTGGCATGCGCTTCTCACTGAACATTTAAAAAATGGAGGAAAAAATCAAAAAACGCGCAAAAGTCGATTGCAGGAGTTTACATGTGAGGAGAAAATAACATTAGTACTATCTGGAGAACTTCTTTTCAGACCATAGTGTTTCTAAGGTAAAAAATATACGAAAAAACACAATACAAGTGCAGCTATGAACTTTAAATTAGCAAATAATTATCAGTAAATTAAAAAAACAACTGTTAAATTTAAATTGTATTGTTTTTTAGTTGATAATATCTTTTAAAGGCGCTTTCCCGCAAATACGATATTTGAATTTTAAGCCTAGTATCCAGATCGACAAACGATTACGCTAGCGTAAAAACTTTAATCTTTCCAGTGTGACCAAAAGTTTGAGAGGTTATCAGATTTAAGCGTGCTACGGTCGTACTGTCAATCAGCTGGATTTGTTGACAAGCAGTTAAAATTCAAATATCGTATTTGCGGGAAAGAGCCTTTAAAAGATATTATCAACTACCTTGGCAAAACAAGTCTGCCGGTGTACAAAGAAATTAAAAAACAATACAATTTAAATTTAACAGTTGTTTTTTTAATTTACTGATAATTATTTGCTAATTTAAAGCTCATAGCTGCACATTTATTGTGTTTTTTCGTACATTCTGGACCTAAAAAACATTTTGCTCTGACAAGAGGCACCCCAGATAGTATTAATGTTATTTTGTCCTCACATGTAAACACCTGCAATCGACTTTTGTGAGTTTTTTGAGTTTTTCCCTCCATTTCTTATAATGTTCAGTGAGAAGCGCACGCCAAAAGATTAAATTTTTTAATCTTTTCGCTAGGGTTCACGTTTCCGCAGACTGGCAACGCTATGGAATTTTCTGGTATTTTTTTCGTCGATCAGGAGACCGACGTGAAAAAAAGGCCCGACGAAAAGTGAACGCCAGCTGTTTGCCTCTCGCTCTCTCTCATGACTGGCGTACGGTTTTCGTCGATCAGGATACTAGGCTTTAACAGCTTGTCAACAAACCCAGCTGATTGACAATAAGACCGTCGTACAGTTTGGTCACACTGGAAAGATTAAAGTTTTTACCCTAACTTTATGGGACACCACAAGGATATACATAAGAGCATATACCGCATACCTGTATCAGTAGCAGAAATTACAGAGATGTCAAAAATGCTAATGGCAGCTTTAGGAAACGACGATCTATAGGATGAATCTATTCCTGTTCCGTTAACAAATAGTGAGTAATGTTAATGGGTGCCAGTGGCTTACATATTTATTAAATTTGGTTAACATTTATGATCATAATTTCTTTTTAACGGTGATAATTGTTTGTGGTTGATCTGGCTCTACACCCAAAAAAAAATAGTCATAGAAACGAAACTATTGTTACATGAATTCTACACTATTCAGTATAAAAAATTTCTCTATAAGATGAGTATTAAATAAAAACTTCGATAATATTAAAATACAACTTTCGTTGTTATCAATTTTATACTCCCGAGTATAAAATTTAAACTCACTCGGTATACTTATACCCATACTCCTAGTTTATTTTTCATACTATTTAGTATAACAAAAATACTGTGCTACCGGCACGTAGTATACATTTCATATTATTTCGTATAACCCGTATACTATTGGCTGCGAGCTGTAGTATACATTTTGCACCCTCCCCATAAAAAGAAATCCGAATTTGTATTTATATTTATTTTTATTCCTTTATTAAATTTAATATACATGTGTTTTAAAAAATATATTTATATAATTTTGTTCTTACTTAGCTAGCAAAAAAAAATCTGAAAAAAAGAATTTTTTCGTTAAAATGTACATGTAAATATAGAATTTAATTTTTTTTTTAATAATCATAATGCACAAAGAAACGTATATCTTAATGATAAACATAACTGGACTATGCGGGATTCAAACATGTGAATATATGTATGTATGTACATATATACATACGTCTGTTGGCGGAGCCCATACAAACATACATACATATGTACATATGTATGTCTATGACTGCGCAAATTACTTGTAAACACCACTATTTGCTTCCGATTTTTGCACAGTTCAATTATAACGTTAATGTACTTACGTTTATTTATGTTCCATTTACCAATTGGTACCAAATGTTATGGCCCTTATTATTAAAACAATTTTAATTTACTTTTTCCTTGACGCCAGGAGTATTAATTTTAAACTGAAAACTTATTTGTATCTGGTATAAAAATTACACCACATATTAGAATTGTAGACTCTTCGGTATAGAATTGACACTAAAAAGTATAGGCGTTATATTCTTAGGTATTGAATTAATACGTATACTTTAATACTGTCGATAGTTTCTTTTTAATACACGTTTATTAAAATTACACTTTCGGTTTTTTTTTTGGGTGCACGTTCTAAAATTACAATTAAGCAAAAAATCTCTTCAAACGTCGAAAAATGGGACTTCAGAACTGAGTATCAAAAATTCCTTTGGTAAAGTTTTTCCTAAAGCCTAGTATCCTGATCGACGAAAACCGTACGCCAGTCATGAGAGAGAGCGAGAGGCAAACAGCTGGCGTTCACTTTTGGTCGGGCCTTTTTTTCACGTCGGTCTCCTGATCGACGAAAAAAATACCAGAAAATTCCATAGCGTTGCCAGTCTGCGGAAACGTGAACCCTAGCGAAAAGATTAAAAAATTTAATCTTTTGGCGTGCGCTTCTCACTGAACATTATAAGAAATGGAGGGAAAAATTAAAAAAACTCACAAAAGTCGATTGCAGGTGTTTACATGTGAGGACAAAATAACATTAATACTATCTGGGGTGCCTCTTGTCAGAGCAAAATGTTTTTTAGGTTCAGAATGTACGAAAAAACACAATAAAAGTGCAGCTATGAACTTTAAATTAGCAAATAATTATCAGTAAATTAAAAAAAACAACTGTTAAATTTAAATTGTATTGTTTTTTAATTATACAGCGGCAGACTTGTTTTGCCAAGGTAGTTGATAATATCTTTTAAAGGATCTTTCCCGCAAATACGAAATTTGAATCATAACTGCTTGTCAACAAATCCAGCTGATTGACAGTACGACCGTAGCACGCTTAAATCTGATAACCTCTCAAACTTTTGGTCACACTGAAAAGATTAAAGTTTTTACGCTAGCGTAATCGTTTGTCGATCTGGATACTAGGCTTAAACAAAGAAACTAAGCAAAAAGTCGATCTATTATCGAATTTAAGTGTCTCCATAAGCATCATACGTTTTCGGCCGGCATATTGCTATGTCTCTCTGCATTTTCATTCAAATTGTCAACAAATGATTCAATCTCCATCCCTCAACCTCTGCCTAGCATTTCACTGCGTTTCCTTAAAAATATAAAATGAGCTTTAATACGGTTTTAATTTCTGTAGACTTTAGTTTATAGTTATTGGTGACCCACCCCCACCAAAGTGCCACAAACTCTTTCAATTAGAAAATGAAATCCATTTAAACAATCGATACCGTGTTTTCGCTAAAAAATAGTTAAAAGCATAATAAATGTTTAACATTATCCTACTGAATTTCTTAACATGCAGAATCCATCAGGATTGCCTTTGCACGTTCTTACGCTTAAAATTGGTACACCAATAATGTTGCTAAGAAACTTAAGTCCCCCAAAGTTATACAATGGAACGAGATTGCAAGTGAAAGCTCTTCACAAATTTGTTATTGAAGCCGTTATTTTTACGGGGCTGTGCCAAAGGAGAGACAGTTTTCATATCAAGAATTCCCTTAACGTCATCCAACTTTCCATTTGAGTTTAAACGTCTACAGTTTCCTGTAAAGGTCTGTTTTGCCATTACAATAAATAAATCACAAGGCCAGACTTTGAAAGTAGCTGGATTAGATCTTAGGGACGATTGTTTTTTCCCATGGACAATTTTATGTGGCCTGTTCAAGAGTTAGCTCAGCAAAGATCTTAATCATCCTATCTCCTGATGGTCAAACAAAAAATGTTGTTTACAGAGAGGTTTTGAAATAACTTCTAAAAATATTTGAACTTATATTGTGGACTAGGCCTATTTGGGGGAAACCACATTAAAAAAAACGCGCCGTATCCTCTACCTCCGGGTGGTGTGGAAATGAGGGTTAATTAAAGTTTCAGCCAAAACTACTAATATATTTAAAGTAACATCTAACATACACCCAAAAAAAAAACCGAAAGTGTAATTTTAATAAACGTGTATTAAAAAGAAACTATCGACAGTATTAAAGTATACGTATTAATTCAATACCTAAGAATATAATGCCTATACTTTTTAGTGTCACTTCTATACCGAAGAGTCTACTATTCGAATATGTGGTGTAATTTGTATACCACATACAAATAAGTTTTCAGTTTAAAATTAATACTCCTGGCTTCAAGAAAAAACTACAGGCAGTATACAGGAAATCAGTATTAATTTACTACTAAATAATATGAAACCTATACTCAGTAGTAGTTTTGATTCTTGTCTCTGGTGTGAAACTAGGACAAATGAAACTGTTGGAAACTTTATTGGTTTTCATCGCGCTAGTGACTTATTGCCGTCATAGGGTTCCTGCATTCTGGTGAAATTCGTGGAGGTTGAAGACGTACGTACACATCCAAGTAAATTAAAATTGTTTTAATAATAAGGGCCATAACATTTGGTCCTATTTGGTAAATTGAACATAAATAAACGTAAGTACATTAAATCTCTAGCAAAAAGCCGAAGGGAACGGAATTAAACTTTTCACAAAAAAAAATTATTTGACACCTACATAATGAGGACCGATCGATTAAATATATTTGTGAGATGTTCGATAGAAGTCCTTCAACCATAAAAAGTCTCATTTCTCGACTGAAATCCAGAAATTCCCTGGAAAATCTACCCCGTTCTGGCCGTCCAAAATTATTAACCTGCAGGGAATAGACGAAAATCCTCGAAGAAAACAGGAAAAATCCGCAGCTTTCGGCTCCGAAAATGAATACTGTCATATCCACATCCCTGGGAACAAACGTATCCACTGAAACCGTCCGAAGAGTGCTCAGGAACCAAGATCTGCATGGGAGATGCCCTAGAAAGAAACCCTTGCTCCCAGCCATAAATATATCAAAGCGGCTTTCTTTTGCTCAAACGTATTTAGACCGGAATTTTGAGTACTGGGAACAAGTAATATTTAGTGATGAAAGCAAATTTAATATATTCGGATCAGATGGAGAAGGAAAAGTGTGGCGAAAGCTCTGTGAAGACCTTCTTTTAGCCTAGTATCCAGATCGACAAACGATTAAGCTAGCGTAAAAACTTTAATCTTTCCAGTGTGACCAAAAGTTTGAGAGTTCATCAGATTTAAGCGTGCTACGGTCGTACTGTCAATCAGCTGGGTTTGTTGACAAGCAGTTAAAATTCAAATATCGTATTTGCGGGAAAGAGCCTTTAAAAGATATTATCAACTACCTTGGCAAAACAAGTCTGCCGCTGTACAAAGAAATTAAAAAACAATACAATTTAAATTTAACAGTTGTTTTTTTTAATTTACTGATAATTATTTGCTAATTTAAAGTTCATAGCTGCACTTTTATTGTGTTTTTTTCGTACATTCTGAACCTAAAAAACATTTTTCTCTGACAAGAGGCACCCCAGATAGTATTAATGTTATTTTGTCCTCACATGTAAACACCTGCAATCGACTTTTGTGAGTTTTTTGAGTTTTTCCCTCCATTTCTTATAATGTTCAGTGAGAAGCGCACGCCAAAAGATTAAATTTTTTAATCTTTTCGCTAGGGTTCACGTTTCCGCAGACTGGCAACGCTATGGAATTTTCTGGTATTTTTTTCGTCGATCAGGAGACCGACGTGAAAAAAGGCCCGACGAAAAGTGAACGCCAGCTGTTTGCCTCTTGCTCTCTCTCATGACTGGCGTACGGTTTTCGTCGATCAGGATACTAGGCTATTGCAGCAATAACTGCTAGTAGACGTCGGTGCATACTAGACTTCTGCATGAATGCATCCAAAACGACAAATGAATCACTTAGTTTAGAAGTGGGCACACTTTTTTTTCTGCACAGTATATTTGGGTGTGAGTGAGTAGGGTAGTATTGTCAGTTTTGCTTGACAGTGTTCTCACTAATTCTATAGTTGTACAGATGTTGATGAGTACAGTAAAATTGGTGTGCAGTAGTCAACGCACTGTACAGTGTTTTGGTGCACAGTTGACATACTGTACAGTGAGTGAAATTTCATGACTGGTACATACACACATATATAGTTCTCGTGTGTATGTATGTCATAGAAAAAATACGATTAAAAATTTGATTTGTATTTTCGTTTTAAATGTATTTATTATAAAATAAAGAAATTATTAATATTTTAATTAAAACTAATTATACTAATTATTTTATGTTATTAATGAATCTCTATTTAAGTTATTAAACGGTCTTTATTAATTGACCACCACTGCAGAACATCAAAATCTTCAGTATATGCTTTACTAACATTTTTATACGTTTTAAGTTCATCCGGAATATAGGAAAAAATGTTGGTGCTCTGAATGGGTTCTGAATAATCTGCAAATATATTATCCAAGTATTGTGTAGGTTTAATTAAATTTTCTATATCATGATTTTCGCTATTTATATGAATATTAACCATCATTTCTTCTACGTCCTTAAAAGTTTGTTCCTTTTCTATTTTTGTGAATTTAGTTCATTTATTAGTGGATGGAAACAAAAACAGTGCAATGTTGTGATATTTTTTTTAAATTTGCTATAACTATTGAATCCAAGTACTCTAAAAGGGAAAGTTTGCATTTTTCAACTATTTTTATATCATTGTCATTTGGTGAGGATATTTTTATACCCGTTACTCGTAGAGTAAAAGGGTATATTGTATTCGTGCAAAAGTATGTAACAGCTAGAAGGAAGCGTTTCCGACCCTATAAAGTATATATATTCTTGATCAGGATCACTAGCCGAGTCAATCTAGCCATGTCCGTCTGTCCGTCTGTCTGTCTGTCCGTCTGTCCGTCTGTCTGTCCGTCTGTCTGTCTGTCCGTATGAACGCTGAGATCTCGGAAACTATAAAAGCTAGAAGATTGGCATTTTGCATGTGGATTTTAGAAGTTCCTACGCAGCGCAAGTTTGTTTCAAAATGGTGACACGCCCCCTTTAACGCCCACAATCGCTTATATACGATTTTAAAAATTTAAATATTTCGGAAAAGTAAAAATGCAGTTTTATTGTGTTTATCAATACCTAAATAATACCTAAATACCTAATACCTAAATTTTTCAAATCGGACCATTCGTTAAAAAGTTATGCGTGATCAAAGTTTCTATCTCCATCTCCCTCGCACTCCCTTTACCTGAGTAACGGGTATCTGATAGTCGGGGCACCCGACTATAGCGTTCTCTCTTGTTTTAAAGTTATTAATATGTGTAACAGTCAAGTGCAATGTTGGATAATTGCTACCCTCCAGCTTTTTGGAGAAACTTTCAAAAGGAGCAAGAAGGTTCACCATTCCGCTAATATTAATTAAATTTATATCCGAAATTCTTGATATTTCATTTTTTTCCACCAAAATCTGCGAAATTTTCATCCAATTTAACTCAACCGACTTCAAGAGGTTAAATATAGTATTCCAACGAGTTGGACAGTAGCTTTTAAGGGTGCTTGTTAAGTTCCAGTTTTGTCCAGATTTTTTAAAATACTTAACAAGCTTGCTGCAGCGATTAACCAGATCCAGCAAATCTGGTACTTCTTTCACAACTTTGCCAATCACACTGTGGCTCAAGTGATTTGCACAGTGTATTGCGCTCAGTCCGTTGCTGCTTTCGTATTAGCTCCTCGGTCGGTATCAATGATTGGATCGTCCATCAGTAAATCACATCCAAAGTCACCTAAAATTCGCACTATTTTGTTTTTTATTTTATTACCTAAGAAATTTTGATATTCTCATTAAATTTTATATACTTCAATAAAATTTTATTCTTCTTACCGGTACAGGAGACTCCACCCATTGATTTCACTGCTAGCAGGCGGTTTTTAAGGATGCCTTCTTTGACGTAATGCATAGTCAGAGATAGTCCAGATATCTGAAGTTATGCTATATCCATATTGTTTTTTCTCTTTAATTTCGATTCTTACTTCATTGAAGTGAAAATCATAGAGCGCGATATATGTAGTTGTTGGATGCGGCAGTACAGAGTCAATATTGACGTTTTCCCCCAGTTTCGCACCAACAAAAATAAAAAACTGTGCTAAGTTTTTTAAGCCAGTGTCCGCAATTAGATTAAACGGTCTACCATTCTTTATAGTCCACTCCGTTGCCAGATTGGTGCATTTCTGTTTGGTTTCTGAGGGTACATCTACGACAGGAAGACTGCATATGTTGCAAAATACTGCATCAGTCGTCACTATGCCGTTTGCCGTTGCCAGCCGTGAAAAGGTGTTCCACACTTTGCTCCGACCACGTGAATCAGTAGGCTTAAGCTCACCAGCTAATAATTTCGATTTTATTGTGGCAGCGTACTCTTTAAAGGACGATTCGGTTGTTGTGTTCAGCGTCTTATAGCAAACAATTTTGTTTTAATATACAAACATGTGAACAAAATTTATACTACAAATGAACATACAAATACATACATACATATATTTAACACTCACTTTTTTTGCCTGGGTCTCTGGCACTAAATAACCTTCAACATATAAAAGACAATCACAAACATATAAAACAACACATATACATACTTTGTTACAAAATATATATATTATGACAAAAACTTACATTATCTTGTGAGTTCATTGCACGAGCGTCGTTTTCCTTAATATCCATGTTTATGCACTTATTCAAAAATACTGCACTCATCTGCACAGTTGTACTCAGTCAACTCGCAAGCAGTACAGCGTGTTTTAAAAAGGACAAATGTAGTACTCACTCACGAAGAGTACAACCATATACTCCACTCACGCGAAGTGAGTACACTGAAAATGTTGTGCTATCTTCTTCTGGCCTATAGCGTATACTGTACAGTAAAGAATGAGTGCAGTATTTTTAAGAACACCATACTACTGTACAGATCTGTTATGCTACAAATGAGTAAATTCATGCAGAAGTCTAGTGCATATGTACTATGTACCAACACTTTTGTGTCCTTTTTCTCAATTTTTTCCCACTTAAACTGCAAAATTATCCTAGGGACTCTTTTGACGATATTTGGTGTTTTCTGATCCTTTTATCCAACAAATTCCAAACGTGCTCAATGGGATTGAGATCTGGAGACAGTGGAGGTGTATGCACTTGCTTGCAGTTGTAGGGCAGCCACTCCTTGAAACAGAAATGTAGTCTCATTCAACTGGAGCTGGGTCGCGCTGTCCTTAAGATTATCCTTTAAAATTTTAAGGTATAGATGCTTGTCCATTGTAGTGTTTATAAACACAAGTTTCCCAACTCCAGCTGTCCCAACACACCCCCAGACCATCACGTTACCGCCGCCATGCTTAACGGTTGGTGTTAAATTTTTAAGCTCCAACGCTGTGTTGCGTTTCCTGATCGACGAAAACCGTACGCCAGTCATGAGAGAGAGCGAGAGGCAAACAGCTGGCGTTCACTTTTCGTCGGGCCTTTTTTTCACGTCGGTCTCCTGATCGACGAAAAAAATACCAGAAAATTCCATAGCGTTGCCAGTCTGCGGAAACGTGAACCCTAGCGAAAAGATTAAAAAATTTAATCTTTTGGCGTGCGCTTCTCACTGAACATTATAAGAAATGGAGGTAAAAACTCAAAAAACTCACAAAAGTCGATTGCAGGAGTTTACATGTGAGGACAAAACAACATTAATACTATCTGGGGTGCCTCTTGTCAGAGCAAAGTGTTTTTTTGGTCAAGAATGTAGTAAAATAATTCTTAGATCAAAAATTTACGAAAAAAACGCAATATGAACTTAAAATTAGCAAATAATTATCAGTAAATTAAAAAAAACATCTGTTAAATTTAAATTGTATTGTTTTTTAATTTCCTTTGTACAGCGGCAGATTTGTTTTGCCAAGGTAGTTCCCGCAAATACGATATTTGAATTTTAACTGATTGTCAACAAACTCAGCTGATTAACAGTACGACCGTAGCACGCTTAGTTCTTATGAACTCTCGATTTGCTAGTCACACTGGAAAGATTAAAGTTTTTGCGCTAGCGTACTCGTTTGTCGATCTGGGGTGCCTCTTGTCAGAGCAAAATGTTTTTTAGGTCCAGAATGTACGAAAAAACACAATAAAAGTGCAGCTATGAACTTTAAATTAGCAAATAATTATCAGTAAATTAAAAAAAACAACTGTTAAATTTAAATTGTATTGTTTTTTAATTTCTTTGTACAGCGGCAGACTTGTTTTGCCAAGGTAGTTGATAATATCTTTTAAAGGCTCTTTTCCGCAAATACGATATTTGAATTTTAACTGCTTGTCAACAAATCCAGCTGATTGACAGTACGACCGTAGCACGCTTAAATCTGATGAACTCTCCAACTTTTGGTCACACTGGAAAGATTAAAGTTTTTACGCTAGCGTAATCGTTTGTCGATCTGGATACTAGGCTTTAAAGTTTAAACATAATGACCCTAAGCATAAGGCGAATACGGTGAGAATGTGATAACTATACAATTGCGGAAAAGTGCTGGACACACCAGCCCAGAGTCTAGACTTTAAGCCCAATCGAAAATATTTGGGCATATTTTAAGAAGAAAGTGGCAAAACGAAGCCCCAAAAACAAAAATGATCTCAAAACTGCGATACTGGAAGAATTGTTGAAGATTTCAGAGAAATTGGACTTGGAAAAACTCATATATTCGATGAAATCGGGATTGGAGAATATTTGCGCTGCCAAAGAGTATCATACAAAATATTAGCATGCTGCTCTTTAGAAAATAAGAACACTTTAAGTTTTTGGTCAAAACACTTTCTTGACAGTATGAAAACTAAATGTTATTTGTTTTTATTTATTTTTAAGAAAGTTTACTGAAGAAATTTGTGATTTCTGTTTATGAATCATCTTTAAGAAACAAACATAATCATAATAAAATTAAAAAAAAGAAAAAACGCTGCAAACTTGCTTTTTATGGTATAAAAACTTAAAATATGGAATTTTTTCCATTGTCAAAACACTTTATTGACATATGTACTGTACAGTGGCTAACAGCCTAAATGAACCAGTGCAACTTTTAAACTTTAGAGTCGAAACCAAATTACTTACCAATGAAAATCAAATGCAGATCGAAAGCCTCATATTTTAACTTAAACAAAACAAATTTCATTTTCATAATAAAATTAATAACAAAACAAGAGAGAAAGCTATAGTCGAGTGCCTCGACTATTAGATACCCGTTACTCAGCTAAACAACTTTAGATTTTACATTAACATAATGTGAATTAGAGTTACCACAGAAAAAAAGGACACAAAGTTCAAATTATAAATTTGAACTAGGCGATCTCTTAGTGCCGGCAGCTTTACAGCACGAGCATCAGCACCAGCGCTGCTTTAGCGCAGGCAGCTTTTGTCCTGCACCAGCATACACACATACGCCATTGTTTGACTCAGACCTCCAATTTGGCTAACTTGATTTGATTTGCATAATTCTAGGGATATAGTTCGGTATTGACAAATGAAAACCATCGCAATTTCCTTTAATAGAAATCCTTATCGAGAATTAACGTTGACTCTGTTAAGCACCTTGGCCAGCTGTTCCAAAGTCATCCGTTAGATGGCGCTATTGTATTGCGCGGAAATGTAGGCGCTAGCCAGGCTTAAGCGTTTAATGAGTTTTTGGGCGTTAGAGTGGGCGTGGCAAACTTTTATTAGGCCAATCGATAGGTATTGACGAAACAAATACATATCAATTAAAATTTTCATAATAGCATCAAAACTGTGGCCACAGCTTGTGGCTTGTGGGCGTCAGAGGGGGCGTGGCACCATTTTGAAACAAACTTGCGCTGCGTAGGAACTCCTAAAATCTACATGCAAAATTCCAATCTTCTAGCTTTTATAGTTTCCGAGATCTCGGCGTTCATACGGACAGACAGACGGACAGACGGACATGGCTAGATCGACTCGGCTAGTGATCCTGAACAAGAATATATATACTTTATAGGGTCGGAAACGCTTCCTTCTACCTGTTACATACTTTTGCACGAATACAATATACCCTTTTACTCTACGAGTAACGGGTATAAGTACTGACTTTTTCAGGTCACAGCCTATTTGTACCAGTTTTCTAAAATTCATATTTTTGTTTTTCATTTTACATTTAAATATAAAATTAATATTTAGTATGCCACCCACAATCCAACACCACCCCCCACAAAAATCAATACAAACTTTAATATTACGGGCATTCTAAAACTAGAAATTTGGACACCCATTTTGAGCTTAGAGTCTTAGCATTTTTTCACTTCCCTTCTGCCCCCAAAATTATGATAAATAGAATATTGTGAACAATTTGTATGTTGATGTCATAACATTTTTATTATGTTTAATATTCATCATTTTCGTTTTCTACTTCAATGTTGTTCAAAACAATAGGATGGAGTCTTCAAATTAAATTTCTTCATCATTATCATTTTCGTATTCTCTTCAATAGGAAGCGAAAGGCTTTTGTGGTTTCTATATGCGTCTCGACGAGTTTAGGGACGAATTTATTGGATCTGATGTATCCATAGCACGGTTAAACACATCAGCCAAAGAATGAAGTCTGCTGTGGTTTCTGGAGTGATCATATTTATCATATTTATAAACTTTGTTGCGGCATTCAGAAGCTTCTTCGCCAAAACATCCGACTGGAAGCACCATATTTCCCATGATTTTCTCTAGGCAAAGAGGGCACGATTATTTAGTGGACTGTGTCATCGGCAACCACGGATATTTATTCACAATCAATTCACCAGTTTAATGACAATACATTTTAAATTTGACTAAATTGATTGGTACTGATAAGACAAACCTCTAGTGCCCAAGACCGCCTCCAGACGGGTAAGGTTAAAAACACCGTTATTTTAGTCTTTTCATTCCTTTTGACTCGGTTTTGCGTTTTTTCTAATTCGGGGAAGTCCAAAGTCCAGAGCTTGCGCAAGCTGCTGTAGTCATTTGAAGCAGAAAATTTGTGCAACTCGGACGAAATAATTATTTGCAAATTAAGTGCAAAATATAAATATTTTTTTAAAATATTATAAAAAGTTTGTTGCTGGAAAAAAAATTGTACCGTGTTGCTGATAGTCTCAAGGACTCAAAAAACGAAACCCACACTAAAAATAAGATTTCGTTAGCTTTCTATAGCTTTTATAAGGTATCCCGTCTAGAGGCGGTCTTGGGACAATTCGGGAAAAAAAAATTATAAGGTAAGTTTGAAAGTGGAACAACCTATGACATATTTAAGTACAAATAATTGCTTCAGTAGACATGGAGCGACGACAAGTGAATAAGCTATCAGCTCTTTCCGACGTGGAGATTGAAAAATTTTTAAATTCAATTGATATTGACATTGATACGGACGGAGAAGAAGAATTGGAGGAAGATTTGACTGATGATGTTTGCGAGGCAGCGCGTCCTGTCAATGAGGAAGATGAAGAAGCGATTGAGAAAGTTATACATATGTCGGATTCTATGTTGGCTAGAGAGATTTGTGTAACTTCAAGCGGAAGTCCTACTCCTTTTGCAAAATTGTTGTCACCCTCAAGTTCGATTGCATCCAATTCACCTCAAGCACAGAAACGCAAACGCAAAGCGCCTGCTGAGCAAAATATTGCTCATGTTAAAGCAAGCACAATAGCTGAATGTGTGGGATCTGTTTGGGCTATAGACCCAAAATCACCGCTTTTCAAAAATATGTTGTGGCGCCAAACGAACCTAGTCATGGATAAATCTGCAATATCCTTTAATGAGCCTGACCTCGGAGCACTTACAAATCTGGATACGCCATTCATATAATTGAGCATATCGCGCAGCAAACAAATTTGTATGCTGCCCAAAAGGATGTCAATACTTCGTTTTCTACAACCAATTTAGAAATTTGGATTTGGAAGGACAATAAGGCAGTACGACTTGCTTCGACTTACGCGGGCACAAAGCCTTTCCTGAATGAAACGAATTCAAAAGATCAGGTTTCACGTTTTGTTCGTTCCGAACAAAAAAAAGAAAACTTTCCTTCCGATTAATGATGTACGTTATGATAAAGTCGAGCATTTTCCAATGTTTTTATCACGCGCTGACAAAAAAACCTGTAAGCTTCCTGGTTGTACATCGGAAACTCAAATTGTCTGCTGCAAATGTAATATAAACCTGTGCTTTTCCCAGAAAAAAGACTGTTTCTATGATTTTCATCACAAATAAGTAATCAAACTTTTTGTACCCAAATATTTGAAGCTTTGTGAATTTAAGTAACTTTAGTTTTAATTGTTGTTTTATTTGTTTTTGGAGCCTTTCTTTAAGTAATTTATAATAAAACGTGTAAACAAAAGAATTGATTACCTAATTATACCCTTTACTCGTAGAGTAAAAGGGTATATTGTATTCGTGCAAAAGTATGTAACAGCTAGAAGGAAGCGTTTCCGACCCTATAAAGTATATATATTCTTGATCAGGATCACTAGCCGAGTCGATCTAGCCATGTCCGTCTGTCCGTCTGTCTGTCCGTCTGTCTGTCTGTCTGTCTGTCCGTATGAACGCTGAGATCTCGGAAACTATAAAAGCTAGAAGATTGGCATTTTGCATGTAGATTTTAGAAGTTCCTACGCAGCGCAAGTTTGTTTCAAAATGGTGCCACGCCCCCTTTAACGCCCACAATCGCTTATATACGATTTTAAAAATTTAAATATTTCGGAAAAGTAAAAATGCAGTTTTATTGTGTTTATCAATACCTATCGAAATGTAGAAGAAATTTTTCAAATCGGACCATTCGTTAAAAAGTTATGCGTGATCAAAGTATCTATCTCCATCTCCCTCGCACTCCCTTTACCTGAGTAACGGGTATCTGATAGTCGGGACACCCGACTATAGCGTTCTCTCTTGTTTTTTGTTGGCCTACCTTCCCAAAGCCGCCTCTAGGCGGTCCAAGGATATAGTCCTATAAAACTCGATCCATGCAAAAGTAAAAGTTTTTCTAAAACAAACATTCACTTTTAATACATAATGAATCCAAAAATAATTTTTTTTTTGGAAAAGAAAATTTGGGCACTAGAGGGTTAAATTGGAGATAATTTGTTGATCAAACCCAGTAATTTCGGAAAAAGTTTAAAAAATTGCAAATGAGTTACGTGCGGTGTTACCCATATCATAGCATAGAGCATAGAGTAAGAAACTATATAGAGGTTTCATTTGCTCTGCCCGCGCTCTCGAATGACTTTGCCAGTGATGCCACGTAGGGGAAAAACGGAAAAAAAGAGAGTTTTTCATTTGTTGATGCCCATGGTGAATTCTTATTGCTGCACTGCTCGCTCTTATTCCTAAGGATAGGTGCGAGAACTCCCCATACTATTGCTTGTGTTTCGCACATGTTAGAAATGGTGAGAAACCGAAGTTAGAAGAAGTTAGCTTCGAACATGGCTCTCAGCAGAGCTTTGGCAGAGGCCCGGGCAGAGCAAATGAAACGTCTATATAGTTTCTTACTCTATGCCTCTATGTATACATATAGTTTCTTACTCTATGGTCGAAGCATAGCTCGTAAAAGCAAAGTGTGGGATTTCTGTGGCACCTTGCTAGTTATTAATGAAAACAAATCCATTGAAGAAGACAAGGTTTTTTGTAAGCTGTTTTGGAAGAATAGAAAAAAGTCGACGAAACTACAATATTGTCATGGTAAAACATATTTTTTACTTAATTAAAATCCAAATAAGATGTAAATTGTTTCAGTGTTTAAGTACAGTCATTTTCAAAGACATAAGTCATCACCTCAAAAATGATCACAATTTACGCGATATCGATTCTCCGGGTACTTCATTGGCTCCACGAGGGACATTACCAAACTTCTTTAATAACACCATGCCAATTAAATCTCCAAGAGATAGAAAATGGGCGCTGGGACGTGATTTAGCTTTGTGGATGGCTAGAGATCTGCTATCATTTCATACAATAAGCCATAAGTCATTAAAGACTTCTTAACAAAATATAAAGTTGTGGTATCTGCAGATGACATTCCACACTTCAAAACTTTGTCAACAACAGCTTTAGACGATGTATATGAATGCATTTTAAAAGAAGCAATAATGATCGTATCAGGAAAAAAGCACTTCGCCTTAACATTCGATTTGTGGACCGATAACTATAGAAGAAGAAGTTATATCACATTAACATTTCACTTCTTGTCGACGAATTTTGAGATGAAGCATATAACGCTGGAAACAAAATACGTTGCAAAATCTCATACGGCAAGTAATATTCTAACAGAGCTCGAAGAGGTAACTGAAATGTATCATATGGAAATGGGATCAACTTTTCTGGTAACTGACCAAGGAAGCAATGCCAAAAAAACTATTAATTTGGGCTGTATAAACAACATCTTCTGCCTTGGACATGGTCTTCACAATTTGCTTAATATAGATGGTTACAATTCCGTGTCGGATATTGGGAATTTAGCTGTGAAGTGCAAAAATATTGTGAGTGCTTTACGATTTAAAACACATGTATTGAAATGCCAAGCCGAACGCTCTTCAAAATGAGGTTTTGTCAAGCGTCGACAATTTGGAAGAACTCCTCGCATCTGAAGATAATGATTGGGTTAACTATGATGAAGATTTTGGCCGCTAGATGATGTTCCCTTGAAGACATATAAACACATTAACAACCCTAATGATTTGCATAGCAGTTTGGTGGACAAGAGAAATGTTTCGCTAAAGAACTCGGTTCCAACTAGATGGCACAGCGTGTTAGCAATGCTAGACAGTCTCGGGTGTCAACGAACAGCAATAAATAAATTGCTCACAAGCAGCAATAAGAATCATTTGATACTATTCGAGGCTGAAGCACAGCTTTTATATAAACTAACAGAATTCTTAAAAAAGTTTAAAGACGCTGTTAACATTCTGTCTGGAGATAAATATCCATCAATAAGCGTGGCCTTATTAATTCGTTCGGAAATCGTATCAATATTGAATGAAAGCGCAAACAACGAGCCACTTGATTTGACTTCGATGAAAAACAATATAAAAACTAAATTGAATTATAGATTCCCTTTATATAAACAGCTACTTGGCAATCCACAACAAGATATTGCTCAGCAGGATAGTTCCAGAGAAGGTTCATCAGCATGCAAAATATTAAAGCTAGCTCAACGACACTCCAAAAATACAAAAAACAGCAATTTGGAAGCTGAATGCCACCTACTTTTAAGTTTGTCCTCATCCCAAGACGTTTTAACATTTTGGACTAAAAAGGCACCTGCAATGCCATTTTTATCGAAGCTGGCACAGAAGGTGTTGTGTATTCCGGCATATACCGTTTCTCAAAAACGATCGCAGCTCAGTCCTCATAATGTTAATAAAATTATATTTATACATGATAATTACGAAACATGCAAAGAAAGTTTAAGTTGGGTTTTTGTTTATTTATATTTTTAAGTTTAAAAATTTAAATATGAAGGTAATGATCTCGCAGAAGAATTCTGTTAAATTTTTTTTTAATAAGGAAAATAAATAAAAATTGAAGAGATTAAGGAAACTTTTATTTTAAAAAAAATTTTGTTTTTTACGCCGCCGGCCGCCGACAAATTCGACGGCTTAGCTGCCGCCGCCGCCGGCGGCTTTTCTTGACCCCCACGCCGCCGCCGACGGACCAAGCCATCGGCGTAAACCTCTAGTAGTAATAGGGCTTCATCATAGTACATTAAACAATGAAATTACTGTCAATTTCAAAAAATTTGGCTATGATGCTTGCAGCCGATCTGGGCATCACCCTAGACAAACGCCTTACTTTTGGACCGCACCTGAAAGCTGTGAAAAAAAGTGCGGTCAAAGGATGCAACAAATGCGATGGCTGGTAAACAAAAGGAGTACCATGTCACTGAGGGCAAAGAGAGCTGTGTATGTCCACTGTATAGCCCCAATATGGCTATACGGTATTCAAATGTGGGGGATCGCAGCCAAATCGAACTACAAGCAAGTCCAAGTGCTACAAAACCGTGCAATGAGGAATATAACGAATTGCCCTTGGTATGTGCGTGGGTCCACCCTCCACAGGGACCTAAATATCCACACCAGCAGGTACAGCGACAGACTTCTTAGTCATCGGAACCTACTCGCAAGAAGACTGCTGTCAGCTAGACCGCTCAGACGGCTCAAGAGACTTGGGTTCGCTAAGTCAACGTAGTTACCTTTAGAAACATCTTAACTAATAAGTAATTTTTTTACATTTTTTCTGATGAGCCAGTAATGGGATATGCTGTTCACCGCAAAACCTTTTTTCTTGGAGGTGCTTACCTGCGAACGGCTCATTTATTTTTTAATATATCGGAAGAAAAACCCCAAATAAAGTTTTCAGTGCTTTAGATGAACACTTGAAGTTCAAAAAATTAAGAAAATCGCCAAGATTTTGGCGCCAAAATTGGCCACTGAGATGCAGGATTTAAAGTCATTTTGCACAGAAACAGTAAGACGTGTGCTGAAAGAACTCGATTTTCATGGGGAGATCCAAATATTCTTTTAAAATTTGCCAAGGAACACATATAAGGTCGGTCCAATAATCTGTGAGCCACTGTAAGTCTTCAATCGCCACGAATATCAGCAGAATGCTGGAACCCGATGACCGCAATAAAGCACTATCGCGACGAAAAACACAAAAATTTGGTAACGAGTTTTGAGTTCGAACTGTCGCATTTTTCCGAGCTTCACAGTTTTTAACTACATAGTATATGCCTTATAAAGTGTTATATTGAATTTTTTCTTAAAACCAAGAGTATTAATTTTAAACTGAAAACTTATTGTGTGTGGTACAAAAATTACACGACATATTAAAATTGTAAGCTCTTCGGGATAAAATTAAAACTGCAAATAATGCGTATACTTTAATACTGTCGTTTCTTTTTAATACACGTTTATTAAAATTACACTTTCTGTTTTTTTTTGGGTGTAGTCACGAGTATAGGACTTAAATTTACTCGGTATAGTCATACTGATGCTACTACACCCAAACAAAAATAGTCATAGAAGCGACACCAATGTTACATGAGTTCGAAACTTTAAAATAATAAAAAATGTCTCAATAAAATGAGTATTAACCATCAAACAAAACAAAACAAAATATTTAAATTTTGTATGAAAATTTCTCTCAGTAAAAAGGCAATAAATATCTATATTAATTACTTATTATTCGTAAATTACATATATATTTTTATAAATAAATATAAAATAATTTAATTCCTACATAGCAAACAACAAATTTCTTAGAATAATTACATTTTTGTTTTTAATATTTAAATAGCTGAAATAAAAATTCGTTACCATGTACAAAGATAAATATATATAAATAAGAGTATAAGAAACGTCCTAAAATCAATTTTAAACATGTAATTAAGAGGAAATATCTGTGTATCTATTTGCGGAGCACATAAAAACATTTCAATATATCTATGACTGCGCAAAAGACTTGTAAACAATTATTAATGTTTTTCCAGTGTGACTCTTTGATTCATTGATTCTGTGAGTATTCTTTGCACAGTACAATTATAGCGTTAATTTAAGTAATTTATTTACAACATACATCAACATTTCCTACATGTGATCACTCCGGAAAATATTTCAATATACGGATTTTAATCTGCGCATTCGGGTTATTTACTTAATTGCATAAAACGAATTAATTCTACATTGTTGTTACTTCCTGTAGTTATGTTTTTTAAGCCGAAACTTATAATTTTAAACTGAGAAATTGTATACGGCTTAAAAATCACACCACAACGATTTCAGGCCCTACGGTGCAGAAAAAAATACAACATTTAGAACATTTTATTTTTATACACTTGCAGAGGGTATTATAATTTCAGTCAAAAGTTTGCAACGCATTGATGGAGACATTTCCGACCCTAACAAGTATATATATTCTTGATCAGCACCATCATCTAGCCATGCCCGTCTGTTCCTCCGCAAACTAGTCCCTCAGTTTTGAAGCTATCTACTTGTCTTTCTATGCAGGTAGTATATAAGTCGGTACGAGCCGGATCGGGCGACTATTTCATATAGCTCCCATAGGAACGATCGCAAAAAAAAATTTAAAACAGTATGTTGCATTTCATTATACCCTTGCAGACGGTATTATAATTTTGGTCAAAAGTGTGCAACGCAGTGAAGGAGACATCTCCGACCCTATAAAGTATATATATTCTTGATCAGGATCACCTCCTGAGTTGATATAGCCATGTCCGTCTGTCCGTATGTCTGTCCGTCTGTCTGTTTCTACGCAAACTAGTCTCTCAGTTTTAAAGCTATCGAATTGAAACTTTGCACACACCCTTCTTTCCTTTGCACGCAGTATATATGTCGGAACGGCCGGGATCGGCCGACTATATCCTATAGCTGCCATATAACTGATTGATCGGAAATGCCATAACTTTGGTGTTTGTTAAGTTAGGAAGCTGGAATTTTCTATGGGTTTTATATTTGGCCAATCAATGCGACCTACCAAACTTCATAAGGATCGGCCGACTATATCCTATAGCTGCCATATAACTGATTGATCGGAAATGCCATAACTTTGGTGTTTGTAAAGTTAGGAAGTTGGGATTTTCTATGGGTTTTATATTTGGCCAATCAATCCGACCTACCAAATTTAATAAGGATCGGCCGATCCTATTGCCGCCATATAACTGATTGATAGGAAATGCCATAACTTTGGTGTTTGTAAAGTTAGGAAGATGGGATTTTCTATGGGTTTTATTTTTAGCCAATCAATCCGACCTACCAAACTTCATAAGGATCGGCCGACTATATCCTATAGCTGCCATATAACTGAACGATTGGAAATGCCATAACTTTGGTGTTTGTAAAGTTAGGAAGTTGGGATTTTCTATGGGTTTTATTTTTAGCCAATAAATCCGACCTACCAAACTTCATAAGGATCGGCCGACTATATCCTATAGCTGCCATATAACTGAACGATTGGAAATGCCATAACTTTGGTGTTTTTAAAGTTAGAAAGTTGGGATTTTTTATGAGTATTAAGTATGAATAATTTTGGAGAATTTAATTTACAGAGTATTCTGCAAGGGTATATCAACTTCGGCTCCGCCCGAAGTTAGCTTTCCTTTCTTGTTTTTTTTTGTTCTTAAAGTAAAATCGAACATCTATATCATATAGCTCCCATAAAAAAATCCAAAAGTTAAAAAAAAAAAAGTTATATACTACCAATTTCCATCAAAGGGTTTTTTTTTATTTTAATTGGCAATACAACAATAATATTCAATAAAAAAATGTTTTTTTTTGTTAATTCCTGATTAATGAGTTTACTTATGTATCGAATAGTATACAAAACATAGCAATTACAAAATTTGAAATTTTTTTTTTTTAAATGCAAAGGTTAAAAACTTACAATTTACCTTTTTATCATTTAGAAATTGTTGAAAGTGTGCTAAACGATGCGGAAACAAGAACTCCATTAGTATCCAATAAAAACAATAAAGAAAGAACGCTATAGTCGAGTGCCTCGACTATTAGATACCCGTTACTCAGCTAAACAATTGCAACTGTGTACAATGTAAATACATACATATGTATATGCTTACATACATACACACATACGCCATGGTTGACTCAGACCTCCAACTTGGCTAACTTGATTTGATTTGCATAGTTCTTAGGATATAGTTCGGTATTGACAAATGAAAACCATCGCAATTTCCTTTATTAGAAATCCTTATCAAGAATTAACGTTGACTCTGTTGAGCACCTTGGCCAGCTGTTCCAAAGTCATCCGTTAGATGGCGCCATGAAAGGCGGAAATGTAGGCGCTAGCCAGGCTTAAGCGTTTAATGGGTTTTTGGGCGTTAGAGTGGGCGTGGCAAACTTTTATTCGGCCAATCGATATTTATTGACGAAACAAATACATATCAATTAAAATTTTCATAATATCATCAAAACTGTGGCCACAGCTTGTGGCTTATGGGCGTCAGAGGGGGCGTGGCACCATTTTGAAACAAACTTGCGCTGCGTAGGAACTCCTAAAATCGACATGACAAATGCCAATCTTCTAGCTTTTATAGTTTCCGAGATCTCAGCGTTCATACGGACAGACAGACGGACAGACAGACGGACAGACAGACGGACATGGCTAGATCGACTCGGCTAGTCATCCTGAACAAGAATATATATACTTTATAGGGTCGGAAACGCTTCCTTCTACCTGTTACATACTTTTGCACGAATACAATATATATATATGGTTACCAAAACCGAAGCCAAATTAAAATTTGGTAACTTTAATCCCATTTAATTTTGATCCGATCAAATGTAATCGGAAAGTTATATTTTATTTATTGTACAAGCCTTTTAATAAAAACGACATTTTTTCCGAGATATAACCCTAAAAATGCAACAACATCCATAAAATATATATAGATTTGTTTTAATATAAAGTGTCTTTTGGTATATTATAAACTTGATGGTTTTTTGCTAATACATTTAGTAACTGTTTTAATATATCAATTTTCTTTTTTGCAGATCCAGATTTAAGTTTAACCGTTTTTGATGAACCAGAAGCCACAGATGGGAATGTCGAACACTGTGAAAGTAAGTATATAAGCCTTACAACAAAACTATTAATATATTTCTTTGAAAATATATTACACAAAGTTATTCAAAAACCAGAATGTTTACCGAATTCAACTTAGTTGAAAAAAATAGTTTTCTGTTGTAAAAGATTTTTTAAATTGTTAATTTAAAAACGGCACTAGCAGGGCTGCTAGTTGATTATATTTTGAAAGGTTATTGTGTTGTAAAACATTAAATTCAAAAATGAAAATGGGGAACCCCATTTATCCAGTGCTAAGCCTAAATTTGTTCTGGATGGTCGTTTTTGGTCTGGTCAAAATAATAAGTACACTTCCATTATTCACAAATTTGAAAGGATTAAGTTTAGAATTGGACGACGGTATGTTGATTTTTAATGATTTCTTGCATTTTAAGTATATTCGGATTACACAAAATGTTTTAGATGGGCCGAAAAAAGCATTGTACCCTGGAAGAAAAAAAGATTGCCTTGAATCTTCAACAAGAAGGAAAAAGTCTACGAGAAATTGCGACAAGCCCTGGACGCTCGGTGTGTTTTATTCAGAATGCCTTAAAATCGAAAGATCCTACCGAAAAACGAGGAAGGAAGAAGAAATCTTCCCAAACGACGGACACCCGCATCGTCAGTCTGGCAAAAAAGGATCCCTTTATGTCTTCCAAGTCCACTGCCGCTGAAATCGGCAATGAAATATCATCTCGAACGGTTCGGTGCAGACTTAAAAGTGCTGGCCTAACAGGACATCTAGCCAGAAAAGTTCCTTTACTTCGGAAAAAAAATTTACAGATGAGGTGCCAGTTTGCACAAAATCATTTGGCAGGCCTGGACCAGAAGGTTCTAAAAAATGGAACAATGTGTTATGGAGCGACGAATCAAAAATAAACCTTTTTGGTAACGACTCTAGACGTTATGTACGACGCCCAAAAGGTAAAGAATTCGACCCCCGGTACATAAAGAAGACCGTTAAGCACGGATGCATAATGGTTCGCATAACTAATATTATGACCCGATTTGGGTATAAAAGTATACTCGCTAACGTTATGCTACCATATTCTGAGGAAAACATGCCTTTGAGATGGGTCTTTCAACAAGACAACGACCCAAAACACACCTCAAAGCTGGTCAAGGCTTGGTTTACCGAAAACGAAGTAAATCTTATGAGTTGGCCAAGCCAGTCTCCGGACTTAAATCCGATTGAGAACCTATGGGAACACTTAAAACGTCGAATCGGCACAAATACTTTTCGAAATGCCGCAGAATTGTGGACATTTGTCCAAAAAACCTGGTATGACATTCCAATGGATACTAGTAGCAAGCTTATTGCTAGTATGCCAAAACGAATCGCCAAAGTTGTACAAAATAAGGGTGGCTATACTGGATACTAGTTATAGATTAAGGAAATCAAGGAAATGTTGAAAAATTGTTGTTCAGTTTTGAGTTTTTGAGTTTGTAGAATTGGTGTACTTATTATTTTGACCAACCCATTTTTATGTTTTTTTGATATAATCAACCACAAACTTTATAAATGAATTGAAAAATGCCTATGTTAACTATTTTTATAATCTAATATATATCAAAAAGCTATAAGTAAATTTGAGCTTTTCTTTATGATCATTAAAGAAGTTTTACGAGAAGTTAAAGAAACCGTACACGGGTGTACTTATTATTTTGGCCAGTAGTGTATATTAAATTTATTCTTTTTGCAGGACCAGATTTTGAATCCACTCTTCGTGAAAACCCAGAATCTTCAAGTATAGAAAATTCTGCTAGCACGTAAAGCTATATTTGTCAATTATATTTTTATGTATACATATATGCTATATAACTAGTCTACATTTTCCTAATAGTACATGTCCTTAAAAGATTGTAGAAAATGTCACGCTTAAATTCATACTAATTTATATTAATATTCTCTAAATCTTAAAAACAGCTTTGCTTTTGTTTTAGATATTTTAAAATCCTGTTTGTCCCCTTTAAATTATATATAAATAATATTCTATGAAGAAATTTAAAAATCAAACGGGGATGTCAAAAAAACTTTTTTTCCACCAAATAAAATACACTAATATAAGTAAAACCCATATTTGGCTGGAACAAATTTATGTGACAACCCCGATAAAGAGACATAAATCTTTGTTTGAGTTATGTGGCACCTTTCAAATTAATAAAATTAAATTTTTAATTAGATTTCACAGATCCAACCTATATACTAAGTTCCACAAATTTCTCTTTAAATAATACCGCGGCATCTCAAAATTTTTCTTATTAAGCCTAGTATTCAGATCGGCAAACGAGTATGCTAGCGTAAAAACTTTAATCTTTCCAGTGTGACCAGAATTTCGAGAGTTCATCAGATTTAAGCATGCTACGGTCGTACTGTCAATCAGCTGGGTTTGTTGACAAGCAGTTAAAATTCAAATGTCGTATTTGCGGGAAAGAGCCATTAAAAGATATTATCAAATACCTTGGCAATACAAGTCTGCCGCTGTACAAAGAAATTAAAAAACAATACAATTTAAACTTAAGAGTTGTTTTTTTTTAATTTACTGATAATTAATTGCTAATTTAAAGTTCATAGCTGCACTTTTATTGTGTTTTTTCGTACATTCTTGACCTAAAAAACATTTTGCTCTGACAAGAGACACCCCAGATAGTATTAAAGTCATTTTGTCCTCAATTGTAAACTCCTGCAATCGACTTTTGCGAGTTTTTTTTTTAGTTTTTGGAGGGCCATTTCCTTAATGTTCAGCGCACGCCAAAAGATTAAATTTTTTATCTTTTCGCTAGGGTTCACCCAAAGTTAATTTCCGCAGACTGGCAATGCTATGGAATTTTCTGGTATTTTTTTCGTCAATCTTTGGACCGACCTGAAAAAAAGTCCGACGAAAAGTGAACGCCAGCTGTTTGCCTCTCGCTCTCTCTCATGACTGGCGTACGGTTTTCGTCGATCTGAATACTAGGCTTAAGCCTGATGTTCCTTTATATGACGTAAGAGAGACTTGATCTGTCAAAAACTGCAAACAAAATTTGCACGCCATTTGCAACTCGTTCATAAGAATGAGAGCTCAGTGAGGAAATTTAATTGTCTTCCAAAAAATGACAAAATAAGGAAATAATTAATTGATGAAATCAGAAAGAAAGGCGACTTCATGTTTAACACAGATAAACAGTTCAACAAAGGCATTTTGATTGTTCCTCGACAGAATCAAAAAAACTCAAAAAACCAAGCTGCTGATTTTGTTTGCTGCAAATTTTGTTGTGGGTTCTTTCCAAAGAACTCTTTGCGCAGCCATGTAAAAAACTGCCCTGGTAGTGGTCACAAAAAAGGAACTCGTGATTTACTTAAGAATGGTCGTGCCAAAACAGGATTTGTCCATCACTCTGCTGTCGATGTTTTACGGGAAAAAGTATTGCCGGTGTTAAATGATGACGAAATTTCACGAAACCTACTTTACGATGAGCTTATAATATTATATGCAAATGAACAATGCTTCCGCCACAAAAAACTTCAATATGACATGATTCGAGCGAATATAAGTTTGCTAAGCAGATTGGTTATGGAATTAAAGAAAAATTCTGAAGACATTCGAGAGCTCAAAGACGCCATTGCACCGAAACATTTAGACGTTCTGGGAAACTGAAATTCCGATTTTTATAAACAAAAAAGCTTGTGAGGCTCAGTCGAAAATCAAACGTTCAGCACGAACCATTCTTCCATGTAAGGAAGATATTAAAAAGCCTTTTGATTATGTCAGAAAGAACTCAGAAAAAGCTCTTCACGTATTAAAAGATAAATTTGATTTAAATGCCTGGAACTCTTTGATTCAAAGTACAATTGAACGACTCACTATTGAGAATTATAACACTGGCCACGCCAAAAAAAAAGGACCGTGAAAATTTAGCATCCCTATCAAAGGAATCACAAGAGATTGCCGATAAATATACAGTCAGCACAACATTTATTCGGACACTCATTATTATCAAGTTTAATGGCTTATTTCTCGGAACTTTTGTAATTTTAGGAACTTTTTTTTTAAGTATCATGGAAACAGTTATTTTCTTAACACATTTATACAAAATAACATTCATTTTTTGTATTCCCCACGAAAATATGGAAGGGAAAGCGAAAAAACTGCATAAAATGCTGCACAAAAATTATTCGGACATTTGTCATTTATTGACTTCTATTTCCGAAAGCAACGGTAATCGCCGATTCTTTTTAATACTTTTTTTGGAATTACTTTGGATCAGCCTTCAGTTTCGTTTTTTTTTTTGTTTTTCGGTTAGTTTTGCTGAGATTCTTGCTACGATAACACAAAATGGGACGAGGTCAAGATTTGACACTTGATTTGCGAAAATCCATACTAAAATTACATTTAGAGAACCGTAGCTATCGCGAAATCGGAAGAGTTCTTGGAAAATCACCTTCTGCAATACATAGCATAATCAAAAAATACCTTAACACTGGAGAATTAGCAGCAAATCACAAAAATGCTGGGAGGCCTAAAATTTTAACACCACGCGAGGAACGAAAAGTTGTGTCTACGGTGTTGCAAAATCCTAGAATAACATCAACAACAATTCGAAAGAATATAGAGGAAGCTACGCAAAAAAAAGTTTGTCCTCAAACCATCAGAAACCACCTGCACAAGGCTGGATTACATGGGAGGGTTGCTCGCCGAAAACCATTTATTTCTGACGTGAACAAGAAAAAGCGTTTGGAGTTTGCAAAACTGCATTTAAACCAGCCGGATTCGTTTTGGGAGAAAGTAATTTTTAGCGACGAATCCAAATTTAATATATTTGGACACGATGGGCCCTCGAAAGTGTGGAGGAAACCAAATGAAGCCATGAAAGAGAAGAATTTAATTCCTACTGTTAAGCATGGTGGCGGGAATGTAATGGTTTGGGGGTGTGTATCTGCAGGAGGAGTCGGTGGAATGGTCTTCATTGACGATAAAATGAATAAGATCATGTATAAAAACATTTTGAGCGAAAATTTGATTCCCAGTGCTATAAAACTTGGGCTAGATCCGAAGACATTGTTGTTTCAACAAGACAATGACCCAAAACATTCGTCGTATTTAGTGCAAGAGTGGCTTTTATATCACTGCAAGCAGTTGAAAACACCTCCCCAGTCACCTGATTTAAATCCCATAGAACATGTGTGGGATATTCTTGAGAAAAGGATACGGAAGCACGTCATTTCGTCCAAGGAGTCCTTAAAAAACGGCATTAATGGCTGAATGGGATTAAATTAGCGCTAATGAGACCAGCAACTTGGTAAAAAGCATGGGTCGACGCTTACAAGCTGTCATTGATGCTAAGGGAGGGCCCACCAAATATTAAAAACATTAAAACACCAAGAAATATGTTATTCTTCTAATATTCTTTGAAGTGTTCGAATAATTTTTGTGCGTAAAATTCTGCCTTTTTTAGTTCATTTAAGATATTATCTAATTTTACTGTTGAAAGTTCCTTATTTTTTTGTTAAAATATATTCTAAGAATGTTAACCTTTACGATGAAATATAAATTGTTTGTTTTCGTTACGTTTTTGTTGAGTTATTAATGAATTAAGTTGAAAATCACGGGTGTCCGAATAAATGTTGTGCTGACTGTACAAGACTAAAAATTCGCGGAAAGCTGAATAGAACGGTTCCAGTGCTTCTTACGCCTTTTGATAAATTTTGTATAGAGACTATTCTAAAGTATAGAAAAAACGCTGGCGTAAAAGAAACAAACATCTATATATTCAGCGTTGCCCATTGTAAGCCCTTAGCAAAACCTTATGTAAGGGCGTGTCCCATTTAAAAAATTTTTGCGGAAAGGTGTGGAGCTAGGTGTCCAATAGCTTTAAGAGGTACTATGCTCAGAAAAAATTTAGATAGGTATAATTCTCTGTTAAATGTAGAAGATATGCAAATAGACAGACTTGCAAACTTTATGGGACACCACAAGGATATACATAAGAGCATATACCGCATACCTGTATCAGTAGCAGAAATTACAGAGATGTCAAAAATGCTAATGGCAGCTTTAGGAAACGACGATCTAGAGGATGAATCTATTCCTGTTCCGTTAACAAATAGTGAGTAATGTTAATGGCTTATATATTTATTAAATTTGGTTAACATTTATGATCATAATTTCTTTTTAACGGTGATGATTGTTTGTGGTTGATCTGGCTCTACACCCAAAAAAAAAATAGTCATAGAAACGAAACTATTGTTACATGAATTCTACACTATTCAGTATAAAAAATTTCTCTATAAGATGAGTATTAAATAAAAACTTCGATAATATTAAAATACAACTTTCGTTGTTATCAATTTTATACTCCCGAGTATAAAATTTAAACTCACTCGGTATACTTATACCCATACTCCTAGTTTATTTTTCATACTATTTAGTATAACAAAAATACTGTGCTACCGGCACGTAGTATACATTTCATATTATTTCGTATAACCCGTATACTATTGGCTGCGAGCTGTAGTATACATTTTGCACCCTCCCCATAAAAAGAAATCCGAATTTGTATTTATATTTATTTTTATTCCTTTATTAAATTTAATATACATGTGTTTTAAAAAATATATTTATATAATTTTGTTCTTACTTAGCTAGCAAAAAAAATCTGAAAAAAAGAATTTTTTCGTTAAAATGTACATGTAAATATAGAATTTAATTTTTTTTTTAATAATCATAATGCACAAAGAAACGTATATCTTAATGATAAACATAACTGGACTATGCGGGATTCAAACATGTGAATATATGTATGTATGTACATATATACATACGTCTGTTGGCGGAGCCCATACAAACATACATACATATGTACATATGTATGTCTATGACTGCGCAAATTACTTGTAAACACCACTATTTGCTTCCGATTTTTGCACAGTTCAATTATAACGTTAATGTACTTACGTTTATTTATGTTCCATTTACCAATTGGTACCAAATGTTATGGCCCTTATTATTAAAACAATTTTAATTTACTTTTTCCTTGACGCCAGGAGTATTAATTTTAAACTGAAAACTTATTTGTATCTGGTATAAAAATTACACCACATATTAGAATTGTAGACTCTTCGGTATAGAATTGACACTAAAAAGTATAGGCGTTATATTCTTAGGTATTGAATTAATACGTATACTTTAATACTGTCGATAGTTTCTTTTTAATACACGTTTATTAAAATTACACTTTCGGTTTTTTTTTTGGGTGCACGTTCTAAAATTACAATTAAGCAAAAAATCTCTTCAAACGTCGAAAAATGGGACTTCAGAACTGAGTATCAAAATTCCTTTGGTAAAGTTTTTCCTAAAGCCTAGTATCCTGATCGACGAAAACCGTACGCCAGTCATGAGAGAGAGCGAGAGGCAAACAGCTGGCGTTCACTTTTGGTCGGGCCTTTTTTTCACGTCGGTCTCCTGATCGACGAAAAAAATACCAGAAAATTCCATGGCGTTGCCAGTCTGCGGAAACGTGAACCCTAGCGAAAAGATTAAAAAATTTAATCTTTTGGCGTGCGCTTCTCACTGAACATTATAAGAAATGGAGGGAAAAATTAAAAAAACTCACAAAAGTCGATTGCAGGTGTTTACATGTGAGGACAAAATAACATTAATACTATCTGGGGTGCCTCTTGTCAGAGCAAAATGTTTTTTAGGTTCAGAATGTACGAAAAAACACAATAAAAGTGCAGCTATGAACTTTAAATTAGCAAATAATTATCAGTAAATTAAAAAAACAACTGTTAAATTTAAATTGTATTGTTTTTTAATTTCTTTGTACAGCGGCAGACTTGTTTTGCCAAGGTAGTTGATAATATCTTTTAAAGGCTCTTTCCCGCAAATACGATATTTGAATTTTAACTGCTTGTCAACAAATCCAGCTGATTGACAGTACGACCGTAGCACGCTTAAATCTGATAACCTCTCAAACTTTTGGTCACACTGGAAAGATTAAAGTTTTTACGCTAGCGTAATCGTTTGTCGATCTGGATACTAGGCTTAAAGCTTTAACGATTTATTTGATGGTTTCACCAAAGCTCTAGCTATCTTCTAAAGCCTAGTATCCTGATCGACAAAAACCGTACGCCAGTCATGAGAGAGAGCGAGAGGCAAACAGCTGGCGTTTACTTTTCGTCGGGCCTTTTTTTCACGTCGGTCTCCTGATCGACGAAAAAAATACCAGAAAATTCCATAGCGTTGCCAGTCTGCGGAAACGTGAACCCTAGCGAAAAGATTAAAAAATTTAATCTTTTGGCGTGCGCTTCTTACTGAACATTATAAGAAATGGAGGGAAAAACTCAAAAAACTCACAAAAGTCGATTGCAGGTGTTTACATGTGAGGACAAAATAACATTAATACTATCTGGGGTGCCTCTTGTCAGAGCAAAATGTTTTTTAGGTTCAGAATGTACGAAAAAACACAATAAAAGTGCAGCTATGAACTTTAAATTAGCAAATAATTATCAGTAAATTAAAAAAAACAACTGTTAAATTTAAATTGTATTGTTTTTTAATTATACAGCGGCAGACTTGTTTTGCCAAGGTAGTTGATAATATCTTTTAAAGGATCTTTCCCGCAAATACGAAATTTGAATCATAACTGCTTGTCAACAAATCCAGCTGATTGACAGTACGACCGTAGCACGCTTAAATCTGATAACCTCTCAAACTTTTGGTCACACTGAAAAGATTAAAGTTTTTACGCTAGCGTAATCGTTTGTCGATCTGGATACTAGGCTTAAACAAAGAAACTAAGCAAAAAGTCGATCTATTATCGAATTTAAGTGTCTCCATAAGCATCATACGTTTTCGGCCGGCATATTGCTATGTCTCTCTGCATTTTCATTCAAATTGTCAACAAATGATTCAATCTCCATCCCTCAACCTCTGCCTAGCATTTCACTGCGTTTCCTTAAAAATATAAAATGAGCTTTAATACGGTTTTAATTTCTGTAGACTTTAGTTTATAGTTATTGGTGACCCACCCCCACCAAAGTGCCACAAACTCTTTCAATTAGAAAATGAAATCCATTTAACCAATCGATACCGTGTTTTCGCTAAAAAATAGTTAAAAGCATAATAAATGTTTAACATTATCCTACTGAATTTCTTAACATGCAGAATCCAGCAGGATTGCCTTTGCACGTTCTTACGCTTAAAATTGGTACACCAATAATGTTGCTAAGAAACTTAAGTCCCCCAAAGTTATACAATGGAACGAGATTGCAAGTGAAAGCTCTTCACAAATTTGTTATTGAAGCCGTTATTTTTACGGGCTGTGCCAAAGGAGAGACAGTTTTCATATCAAGAATTCCCTTAACGTCATCCAACTTTCCATTTGAGTTTAAACGTCTACAGTTTCCTGTAAAGGTCTGTTTTGCCATTACAATAAATAAATCACAAGGCCAGACTTTGAAAGTAGCTGGATTAGATCTTAGGGACGATTGTTTTTCCCATGGACAATTTTATGTGGCCTGTTCAAGAGTTAGCTCAGCAAAGATCTTAATCATCCTATCTCCTGATGGTCAAACAAAAAATGTTGTTTACAGAGAGGTTTTGAAATAACTTCTAAAAATATTTGAACTTATATTGTGGACTAGGCCTATTTGGGGGAAACCACATTAAAAAAAACGCGCCGTATCCTCTACCTCCGGGTGGTGTGGAAATGAGGGTTAATTAAAGTTTCAGCCAAAACTACTAATATATTTAAAGTAACATCTAACATACACCCAAAAAAAAAACCGAAAGTGTAATTTTAATAAACGTGTATTAAAAAGAAACTATCGACAGTATTAAAGTATACGTATTAATTCAATACCTAAGAATATAATGCCTATACTTTTTAGTGTCACTTCTATACCGAAGAGTCTACTATTCGAATATGTGGTGTAATTTGTATACCACATACAAATAAGTTTTCAGTTTAAAATTAATACTCCTGGCTTCAAGAAAAAACTACAGGCAGTATACAGGAAATCAGTATTAATTTACTACTAAATAATATGAAACCTATACTCAGTAGTAGTTTTGATTCTTGTCTCTGGTGTGAAACTAGGACAAATGAAACTGTTGGAAACTTTATTGGTTTTCATCGCGCTAGTGACTTATTGCCGTCATAGGGTTCCTGCATTCTGGTGAAATTCGTGGAGGTTGAAGACGTACGTACACATCCAAGTAAATTAAAATTGTTTTAATAATAAGGGCCATAACATTTGGTCCTATTTGGTAAATTGAACATAAATAAACGTAAGTACATTAAATCTCTAGCAAAAAGCCGAAGGGAACGGAATTAAACTTTTCACAAAAAAAAATTATTTGACACCTACATAATGAGGACCGATCGATTAAATATATTTGTGAGATGTTCGATAGAAGTCCTTCAACCATAAAAAGTCTCATTTCTCGACTGAAATCCAGAAATTCCCTGGAAAATCTACCCCGTTCTGGCCGTCCAAAATTATTAACCTGCAGGGAATAGACGAAAATCCTCGAAGAAAACAGGAAAAATCCGCAGCTTTCGGCTCCGAAAATGAATACTGTCATATCCACATCCCTGGGAACAAACGTATCCACTGAAACCGTCCGAAGAGTGCTCAGGAACCAAGATCTGCATGGGAGATGCCCTAGAAAGAAACCCTTGCTCCCAGCCATAAATATATCAAAGCGGCTTTCTTTTGCTCAAACGTATTTAGACCGGAATTTTGAGTACTGGGAACAAGTAATATTTAGTGATGAAAGCAAATTTAATATATTCGGATCAGATGGAGAAGGAAAAGTGTGGCGAAAGCTCTGTGAAGACCTTCTTTTAGCCTAGTATCCAGATCGACAAACGATTAAGCTAGCGTAAAAACTTTAATCTTTCCAGTGTGACCAAAAGTTTGAGAGTTCATCAGATTTAAGCGTGCTACGGTCGTACTGTCAATCAGCTGGGTTTGTTGACAAGCAGTTAAAATTCAAATATCGTATTTGCGGGAAAGAGCCTTTAAAAGATATTATCAACTACCTCGGCAAAACAAGTCTGCCGCTGTACAAAGAAATTAAAAAACAATACAATTTAAATTTAACAGTTGTTTTTTTTAATTTACTGATAATTATTTGCTAATTTAAAGTTCATAGCTGCACTTTTATTGTGTTTTTTCGTACATTCTGAACCTAAAAAACATTTTTCTCTGACAAGAGGCACCCCAGATAGTATTAATGTTATTTTGTCCTCACATGTAAACACCTGCAATCGACTTTTGTGAGTTTTTTGAGTTTTTCCCTCCATTTCTTATAATGTTCAGTGAGAAGCGCACGCCAAAAGATTAAATTTTTAATCTTTTCGCTAGGGTTCACGTTTCCGCAGACTGGCAACGCTATGGAATTTTCTGGTATTTTTTTCGTCGATCAGGAGACCGACGTGAAAAAAGGCCCCGACGAAAAGTGAACGCCAGCTGTTTGCCTCTTGCTCTCTCTCATGACTGGCGTACGGTTTTCGTCGATCAGGATACTAGGCTATTGCAGCAATAACTGCTAGTAGACGTCGGTGCATACTAGACTTCTGCATGAATGCATCCAAAACGACAAATGAATCACTTAGTTTAGAAGTGGGCACACTTTTTTTTCTGCACAGTATATTTGGGTGTGAGTGAGTAGGGTAGTATTGTCAGTTTTGCTTGACAGTGTTCTCACTCATTCTATAGTTGTACAGATGTTGATGAGTACAGTAAAATTGGTGTGCAGTAGTCAACGCACTGTACAGTGTTTTGGTGCACAGTTGACATACTGTACAGTGAGTGAAATTTCATGACTGGTACATACACACATATATAGTTCTCGTGTGTATGTATGTCATAGAAAAAATACGATTAAAAATTTGATTTGTATTTTCGTTTTAAATGTATTTATTATAAAATAAAGAAATTATTAATATTTTAATTAAAACTAATTATACTAATTATTTTATGTTATTAATGAATCTCTATTTAAGTTATTAAACGGTCTTTATTAATTGACCACCACTGCAGAACATCAAAATCTTCAGTATATGCTTTACTAACATTTTTATACGTTTTAAGTTCATCCGGAATATAGGAAAAAATGTTGGTGCTCTGAATGGGTTCTGAATAATCTGCAAATATATTATCCAAGTATTGTGTAGGTTTAATTAAATTTTCTATATCATGATTTTCGCTATTTATATGAATATTAACCATCATTTCTTCTACGTCCTTAAAAGTTTGTTCCTTTTCTATTTTTGTGAATTTAGTTCATTTATTAGTGGATGGAAACAAAAACAGTGCAATGTTGTGATATTTTTTTTAAATTTGCTATAACTATTGAATCTAAGTACTCTAAAAGGGAAAGTTTGCATTTTTCAACTATTTTTATATCATTGTCATTTGGTGAGGATATTTTTATACCCGTTACTCGTAGAGTAAAAGGGTATATTGTATTCGTGCAAAAGTATGTAACAGCTAGAAGGAAGCGTTTCCGACCCTATAAAGTATATATATTCTTGATCAGGATCACTAGCCGAGTCAATCTAGCCATGTCCGTCTGTCCGTCTGTCTGTCTGTCCGTCTGTCCGTCTGTCTGTCCGTCTGTCTGTCTGTCCGTATGAACGCTGAGATCTCGGAAACTATAAAAGCTAGAAGATTGGCATTTTGCATGTGGATTTTAGAAGTTCCTACGCAGCGCAAGTTTGTTTCAAAATGGTGACACGCCCCCTTTAACGCCCACAATCGCTTATATACGATTTTAAAAATTTAAATATTTCGGAAAAGTAAAAATGCAGTTTTATTGTGTTTATCAATACCTAAATAATACCTAAATACCTAATACCTAAATTTTTCAAATCGGACCATTCGTTAAAAAGTTATGCGTGATCAAAGTTTCTATCTCCATCTCCCTCGCACTCCCTTTACCTGAGTAACGGGTATCTGATAGTCGGGGCACCCGACTATAGCGTTCTCTCTTGTTTTAAAGTTATTAATATGTGTAACAGTCAAGTGCAATGTTGGATAATTGCTACCCTCCAGCTTTTGGAGAAACTTTCAAAAGGAGCAAGAAGGTTCACCATTCCGCTAATATTAATTAAATTTATATCCGAAATTCTTGATATTTCATTTTTTTCCACCAAAATCTGCGAAATTTCCATCCAATTTAACTCAACCGACTTCAAGAGGTTAAATATAGTATTCCAACGAGTTGGACAGTAGCTTTTAAGGGTGCTTGTTAAGTTCCAGTTTTGTCCAGATTTTTTAAAATACTTAACAAGCTTGCTGCAGCGATTAACCAGATCCAGCAAATCTGGTACTTCTTTCACAACTTTGCCAATCACACTGTGGCTCAAGTGATTTGCACAGTGTATTGCGCTCAGTCCGTTGCTGCTTTCGTATTAGCTCCTCGGTCGGTATCAATGATTGGATCGTCCATCAGTAAATCACATCCAAAGTCACCTAAAATTCGCACTATTTTGTTTTTTATTTTATTACCTAAGAAATTTTGATATTCTCATTAAATTTTATATACTTCAATAAAATTTTATTCTTCTTACCGGTACAGGAGACTCCACCCATTGATTTCACTGCTAGCAGGCGGTTTTTAAGGATGCCTTCTTTGACGTAATGCATAGTCAGAGATAGTCCAGATATCTGAAGTTATGCTATATCCATATTGTTTTTTCTCTTTAATTTCGATTCTTACTTCATTGAAGTGAAAATCATAGAGCGCGATATATGTAGTTGTTGGATGCGGCAGTACAGAGTCAATATTGACGTTTTCCCCCAGTTTCGCACCAACAAAAATACTAGGCTTTAACGGTTGGTGTTAAATTTTTAAGCTCCAACGCTGTGTTGCGTTTCCTGATCGACGAAAACCGTACGCCAGTCATGAGAGAGAGCGAGAGGCAAACAGCTGGCGTTCACTTTTCGTCGGGCCTTTTTTTCACGTCGGTCTCCTGATCGACGAAAAAAATACCAGAAAATTCCATAGCGTTGCCAGTCTGCGGAAACGTGAACCCTAGCGAAAAGATTAAAAAATTTAATCTTTTGGCGTGCGCTTCTCACTGAACATTATAAGAAATGGAGGTAAAAACTCAAAAAACTCACAAAAGTCGATTGCAGGAGTTTACATGTGAGGACAAAACAACATTAATACTATCTGGGGTGCCTCTTGTCAGAGCAAAGTGTTTTTTTGGTCAAGAATGTAGTAAAATAATTCTTAGATCAAAAATTTACGAAAAAACGCAATATGAACTTAAAATTAGCAAATAATTATCAGTAAATTAAAAAAAAACATCTGTTAAATTTAAATTGTATTGTTTTTTAATTTCCTTTGTACAGCGGCAGATTTGTTTTGCCAAGGTAGTTCCCGCAAATACGATATTTGAATTTTAACTGATTGTCAACAAACTCAGCTGATTAACAGTACGACCGTAGCACGCTTAGTTCTTATGAACTCTCGATTTGCTAGTCACACTGGAAAGATTAAAGTTTTTGCGCTAGCGTACTCGTTTGTCGATCTGGGGTGCCTCTTGTCAGAGCAAAATGTTTTTTAGGTCCAGAATGTACGAAAAAAACACAATAAAAGTGCAGCTATGAACTTTAAATTAGCAAATAATTATCAGTAAATTAAAAAAAACAACTGTTAAATTTAAATTGTATTGTTTTTTAATTTCTTTGTACAGCGGCAGACTTGTTTTGCCAAGGTAGTTGATAATATCTTTTAAAGGCTCTTTTCCGCAAATACGATATTTGAATTTTAACTGCTTGTCAACAAATCCAGCTGATTGACAGTACGACCGTAGCACGCTTAAATCTGATGAACTCTCCAACTTTTGGTCACACTGGAAAGATTAAAGTTTTTACGCTAGCGTAATCGTTTGTCGATCTGGATACTAGGCTTTAAAGTTTAAACATAATGACCCTAAGCATAAGGCGAATACGGTGAGAATGTGATAACTATACAATTGCGGAAAAGTGCTGGACACACCAGCCCAGAGTCTAGACTTTAAGCCCAATCGAAAATATTTGGGCATATTTTAAGAAGAAAGTGGCAAAACGAAGCCCCAAAAACAAAAATGATCTCAAAACTGCGATACTGGAAGAATTGTTGAAGATTTCAGAGAAATTGGACTTGGAAAAACTCATATATTCGATGAAATCGGGATTGGAGAATATTTGCGCTGCCAAAGAGTATCATACAAAATATTAGCATGCTGCTCTTTAGAAAATAAGAACACTTTAAGTTTTTGGTCAAAACACTTTCTTGACAGTATGAAAACTAAATGTTATTTGTTTTATTTATTTTTAAGAAAGTTTACTGAAGAAATTTGTAATTTCTGTTTATGAATCATCTTTAAGAAACAAACATAATCATAATAAAATTAAAAAAAAAGAAAAAACGCTGCAAACTTGCTTTTTATGGTATAAAAACTTAAAATATGGAATTTTTTCCATTGTCAAAACACTTTATTGACATATGTACTGTACAGTGGCTAACAGCCTAAATGAACCAGTGCAACTTTTAAACTTTAGAGTCGAAACCAAATTACTTACCAATGAAAATCAAATGCAGATCGAAAGCCTCATATTTTAACTTAAACAAAACAAATTTCATTTTCATAATAAAATTAATAACAAAACAAGAGAGAAAGCTATAGTCGAGTGCCTCGACTATTAGATACCCGTTACTCAGCTAAACAACTTTAGATTTTACATTAACATAATGTGAATTAGAGTTACCACAGAAAAAAAGGACACAAAGTTCAAATTATAAATTTGAACTAGGCGATCTCTTAGTGCTGGCAGCTTTACAGCACGAGCATCAGCACCAGCGCTGCTTTAGCGCAGGCAGCTTTTGTCCTGCACCAGCATACACACATACGCCATTGTTTGACTCAGACCTCCAATTTGGCTAACTTGATTTGATTTGCATAATTCTAGGGATATAGTTCGGTATTGACAAATGAAAACCATCGCAATTTCCTTTAATAGAAATCCTTATCGAGAATTAACGTTGACTCTGTTAAGCACCTTGGCCAGCTGTTCCAAAGTCATCCGTTAGATGGCGCTATTGTATTGCGCGGAAATGTAGGCGCTAGCCAGGCTTAAGCGTTTAATGAGTTTTTGGGCGTTAGAGTGGGCGTGGCAAACTTTTATTAGGCCAATCGATAGGTATTGACGAAACAAATACATATCAATTAAAATTTTCATAATAGCATCAAAACTGTGGCCACAGCTTGTGGCTTGTGGGCGTCAGAGGGGGCGTGGCACCATTTTGAAACAAACTTGCGCTGCGTAGGAACTCCTAAAATCTACATGCAAAATTCCAATCTTCTAGCTTTTATAGTTTCCGAGATCTCGGCGTTCATACGGACAGACAGACGGACAGACGGACATGGCTAGATCGACTCGGCTAGTGATCCTGAACAAGAATATATATACTTTATAGGGTCGGAAACGCTTCCTTCTACCTGTTACATACTTTTGCACGAATACAATATACCCTTTTACTCTACGAGTAACGGGTATAAGTACTGACTTTTTCAGGTCACAGCCTATTTGTACCAGTTTTCTAAAATTCATATTTTTGTTTTTCATTTTACATTTAAATATAAAATTAATATTTAGTATGCCACCCACAATCCAACACCACCCCCCACAAAAATCAATACAAACTTTAATATTACGGGCATTCTAAAACTAGAAATTTGGACACCAATTTTGAGCTTAGAGTCTTAGCATTTTTTCACTTCCCTTCTGCCCCCAAAATTATGATAAATAGAATATTGTGAACAATTTGTATGTTGATGTCATAACATTTTTATTATGTTTATTATTCATCATTTTCGTTTTCTACTTCAATGTTGTTCAAAACAATAGGATGGAGTCTTCAAATTAAATTTCTTCATCATTATCATTTTCGTATTCTCTTCAATAGGAAGCGAAAGGCTTTTGTGGTTTCTATATGCGTCTCGACGAGTTTAGGGACGAATTTATTGGATCTGATGTAACCATAGCACGGTTAAACACATCAGCCAAAGAATGAAGTCTGCTGTGGTTTCTGGAGTGATCATATTTATCATATTTATAAACTTTGTTGCGGCATTCAGAAGCTTCTTCGCCAAAACATCCGACTGGAAGCACCATATTTCCCATGATTTTCTCTAGGCAAAGAGGGCACGATTATTTAGTGGACTGTGTCATCGGCAACCACGGATATTTATTCACAATCAATTCACCAGTTTAATGACAATACATTTTAAATTTGACTAAATTGATTGGTACTGATAAGACAAACCTCAAGTGCCCAAGACCGCCTCCAGACGGGTAAGGTTAAAAACACCGTTATTTTAGTCTTTTCATTCCTTTTGACTCGGTTTTGCGTTTTTTCTAATTCGGGGAAGTCCAAAGTCCAGAGCTTGCGCAAGCTGCTGTAGTCATTTGAAGCAGAAAATTTGTGCAACTCGGACGAAATAATTATTTGCAAATTAAGTGCAAAATATAAATATTTTTTTAAAATATTATAAAAAGTTTGTTGCTGGAAAAAAAATTGTACCGTGTTGCTGATAGTCTCAAGGACTCAAAAAACGAAACCCACACTAAAAATAAGATTTCGTTAGCTTTCTATAGCTTTTATAAGGTATCCCGTCTAGAGGCGGTCTTGGGACAATTCGGGAAAAAAAAATTATAAGGTAAGTTTGAAAGTGGAACAACCTATGACATATTTAAGTACAAATAATTGCTTCAGTAGACATGAAGCGACGACAAGTGAATAAGCTATCAGCTCTTTCCGACGTGGAGATTGAAAAATTTTTAAATTCAATTGATATTGACATTGATACGGACGGAGAAGAAGAATTGGAGGAAGATTTGACTGATGATGTTTGCGAGGCAGCGCGTCCTGTCAATGAGGAAGATGAAGAAGCGATTGAGAAAGTTATACATATGTCGGATTCTATGTTGGCTAGAGAGATTTGTGTAACTTCAAGCGGAAGTCCTACTCCTTTTGCAAAATTGTTGTCACCCTCAAGTTCGATTGCATCCAATTCACCTCAAGCACAGAAACGCAAACGCAAAGCGCCTGCTGAGCAAAATATTGCTCATGTTAAAGCAAGCACAATAGCTGAATGTGTGGGATCTGTTTGGGCTATAGACCCAAAATCACCGCTTTTCAAAAATATGTTGTGGCGCCAAACGAACCTAGTCATGGATAAATCTGCAATATCCTTTAATGAGCCTGACCTCGGAGCACTTACAAATCTGGATACGCCATTCATATAATTGAGCATATCGCGCAGCAAACAAATTTGTATGCTGCCCAAAAGGATGTCAATACTTCGTTTTCTACAACCAATTTAGAAATTTGGATTTGGAAGGACAATAAGGCAGTACGACTTGCTTCGACTTACGCGGGCACAAAGCCTTTCCTGAATGAAACGAATTCAAAAGATCAGGTTTCACGTTTTGTTCGTTCCGAACAAAAAAAAGAAAACTTTCCTTCCGATTAATGATGTACGTTATGATAAAGTCGAGCATTTTCCAATGTTTTTATCACGCGCTGACAAAAAAACCTGTAAGCTTCCTGGTTGTACATCGGAAACTCAAATTGTCTGCTGCAAATGTAATATAAACCTGTGCTTTTCCCAGAAAAAAGACTGTTTCTATGATTTTCATCACAAATAAGTAATCAAACTTTTTGTACCCAAATATTTGAAGCTTTGTGAATTTAAGTAACTTTAGTTTTAATTGTTGTTTTATTTGTTTTTGGAGCCTTTCTTTAAGTAATTTATAATAAAACGTGTAAACAAAAGAATTGATTACCTAATTATACCCTTTACTCGTAGAGTAAAAGGGTATATTGTATTCGTGCAAAAGTATGTAACAGCTAGAAGGAAGCGTTTCCGACCCTATAAAGTATATATATTCTTGATCAGGATCACTAGCCGAGTCGATCTAGCCATGTCCGTCTGTCCGTCTGTCTGTCCGTCTGTCTGTCTGTCTGTCTGTCCGTATGAACGCTGAGATCTCGGAAACTATAAAAGCTAGAAGATTGACATTTTGCATGTAGATTTTAGAAGTTCCTACGCAGCGCAAGTTTGTTTCAAAATGGTGCCACGCCCCCTTTAACGCCCACAATCGCTTATATACGATTTTAAAAATTTAAATATTTCGGAAAAGTAAAAATGCAGTTTTATTGTGTTTATCAATACCTATCGAAATGTAGAAGAAATTTTTCAAATCGGACCATTCGTTAAAAAGTTATGCGTGATCAAAGTTTCTATCTCCATCTCCCTCGCAATCCCTTTACCTGAGTAACGGGTATCTGATAGTCGGGACACCCGACTATAGCGTTCTCTCTTGTTTTTTGTTGGCCTACCTTCCCAAAGCCGCCTCTAGGCGGTCCAAGGATATAGTCCTATAAAACTCGATCCATGCAAAAGTAAAAGTTTTTCTAAAACAAACATTCACTTTTAATACATAATGAATCCAAAAATAATTTTTTTTTTGGAAAAGAAAATTTGGGCACTAGAGGGTTAAATTGGAGATAATTTGTTGATCAAACCCAGTAATTTCGGAAAAAGTTTAAAAAATTGCAAATGAGTTACGTGCGGTGTTACCCATATCATAGCATAGAGCATAGAGTAAGAAACTATATAGAGGTTTCATTTGCTCTGCCCGCGCTCTCGAATGACTTTGCCAGTGATGCCACGTAGGGGAAAAACGGAAAAAAAGAGAGTTTTTCATTTGTTGATGCCCATGGTGAATTCTTATTGCTGCACTGCTCGCTCTTATTCCTAAGGATAGGTGCGAGAACTCCCCATACTATTGCTTGTGTTTCGCACATCTTAGAAATGGTGAGAAACCGAAGTTAGAAGAAGTTAGCTTCGAACATGGCTCTCAACAGAGCTTTGGCAGAGGCCCGGGCAGAGCAAATGAAACGTCTATATAGTTTCTTACTCTATGCCTCTATGTATACATATAGTTTCTTACTCTATGGTCGAAGCATAGCTCGTAAAAGCAAAGTGTGGGATTTCTGTGGCACCTTGCTAGTTATTAATGAAAACAAATCCATTGAAGAAGACAAGGTTTTTTGTAAGCTGTTTTGGAAGAATAGAAAAAAGTCGACGAAACTACAATATTGTCATGGTAAAACATATTTTTTACTTAATTAAAATCCAAATAAGATGTAAATTGTTTCAGTGTTTAAGTACAGTCATTTTCAAAGTCATAAGTCATCACCTCAAAAATGATCACAATTTACGCGATATCGATTCTCCGGGTACTTCATTGGCTCCACGAGGGACATTACCAAACTTCTTTAATAACACCATGCCAATTAAATCTCCAAGAGATAGAAAATGGGCGCTGGGACGTGATTTAGCTTTGTGGATGGCTAGAGATCTGCTATCATTTCATACAATAAGCCATAAGTCATTAAAGACTTCTTAACAAAATATAAAGTTGTGGTATCTGCAGATGACATTCCACACTTCAAAACTTTGTCAACAACAGCTTTAGACGATGTATATGAATGCATTTTAAAAGAAGCAATAATGATCGTATCAGGAAAAAAGCACTTCGCCTTAACATTCGATTTGTGGACCGATAACTATAGAAGAAGAAGTTATATCACATTAACATTTCACTTCTTGTCGACGAATTTTGAGATGAAGCATATAACGCTGGAAACAAAATACGTTGCAAAATCTCATACGGCAAGTAATATTCTAACAGAGCTCGAAGAGGTAACTGAAATGTATCATATGGAAATGGGATCAACTTTTCTGGTAACTGACCAAGGAAGCAATGCCAAAAAAACTATTAATTTGGGCTGTATAAACAACATCTTCTGCCTTGGACATGGTCTTCACAATTTGCTTAATATAGATGGTTACAATTCCGTGTCGGATATTGGGAATTTAGCTGTGAAGTGCAAAAATATTGTGAGTGCTTTACGATTTAAAACACATGTATTGAAATGCCAAGCCGAACGCTCTTCAAAATGAGGTTTTGTCAAGCGTCGACAATTTGGAAGAACTCCTCGCATCTGAAGATAATGATTGGGTTAACTATGATGAAGATTTTGGCCGCTAGATGATGTTCCCTTGAAGACATATAAACACATTAACAACCCTAATGATTTGCATAGCAGTTTGGTGGACAAGAGAAATGTTTCGCTAAAGAACTCGGTTCCAACTAGATGGCACAGCGTGTTAGCAATGCTAGACAGTCTCGGGTGTCAACGAACAGCAATAAATAAATTGCTCACAAGCAGCAATAAGAATCATTTGATACTATTCGAGGCTGAAGCACAGCTTTTATATAAACTAACAGAATTCTTAAAAAAGTTTAAAGACGCTGTTAACATTCTGTCTGGAGATAAATATCCATCAATAAGCGTGGCCTTATTAATTCGTTCGGAAATCGTATCAATATTGAATGAAAGCGCAAACAACGAGCCACTTGATTTGACTTCGATGAAAAACAATATAAAAACTAAATTGAATTATAGATTCCCTTTATATAAACAGCTACTTGGCAATCCACAACAAGATATTGCTCAGCAGGATAGTTCCAGAGAAGGTTCATCAGCATGCAAAATATTAAAGCTAGCTCAACGACACTCCAAAAATACAAAAAACAGCAATTTGGAAGCTGAATGCCACCTACTTTTAAGTTTGTCCTCATCCCAAGACGTTTTAACATTTTGGACTAAAAAGGCACCTGCAATGCCATTTTTATCGAAGCTGGCACAGAAGGTGTTGTGTATTCCGGCATATACCGTTTCTCAAAAACGATCGCAGCTCAGTCCTCATAATGTTAATAAAATTATATTTATACATGATAATTACGAAACATGCAAAGAAAGTTTAAGTTGGGTTTTTGTTTATTTATATTTTTAAGTTTAAAAATTTAAATATGAAGGTAATGATCTCGCAGAAGAATTCTGTTAAATTTTTTTTTAATAAGGAAAATAAATAAAAATTGAAGAGATTAAGGAAACTTTTATTTTAAAAAAAATTTTGTTTTTACGCCGCCGGCCGCCGACAAATTCGACGGCTTAGCTGCCGCCGCCGCCGGCGGCTTTTCTTGACCCCCCACGCCGCCGCCGACGGACCAAGCCATCGGCGTAAACCTCTAGTAGTAATAGGGCTTCATCATAGTACATTAAACAATGAAATTACTGTCAATTTCAAAAAATTTGGCTATGATGCTTGCAGCCGATCTGGGCATCACCCTAGACAAACGCCTTACTTTTGGACCGCACCTGAAAGCTGTGAAAAAAGTGCGGTCAAAGGATGCAACAAATGCGATGGCTGGTAAACAAAAGGAGTACCATGTCACTGAGGGCAAAGAGAGCTGTGTATGTCCACTGTATAGCCCCAATATGGCTATACGGTATTCAAATGTGGGGGATCGCAGCCAAATCGAACTACAAGCAAGTCCAAGTGCTACAAAACCGTGCAATGAGGAATATAACGAATTGCCCTTGGTATGTGCGTGGGTCCACCCTCCACAGGGACCTAAATATCCACACCAGCAGGTACAGCGACAGACTTCTTAGTCATCGGAACCTACTCGCAAGAAGACTGCTGTCAGCTAGACCGCTCAGACGGCTCAAGAGACTTGGGTTCGCTAAGTCAACGTAGTTACCTTTAGAAACATCTTAACTAATAAGTAATTTTTTTACATTTTTTCTGATGAGCCAGTAATGGGATATGCTGTTCACCGCAAAACCTTTTTTCTTGGAGGTGCTTACCTGCGAAAATAAAAGTTTTCAATAAAGTTTTCAGTGCTTTAGATGAACACTTGAAGTTCAAAAAATTAAGAAAATCGCCAAGATTTTGGCGCCAAAATTGGCCACTGAGATGCAGGATTTAAAGTCATTTTGCACAGAAACAGTAAGACGTGTGCTGAAAGAACTCGATTTTCATGGGGAGATCCAAATATTCTTTTAAAATTTGCCAAGGAACACATATAAGGTCGGTCCAATAATCTGTGAGCCACTGTAAGTCTTCAATCGCCACGAATATCAGCAGAATGCTGGAACCCGATGACCGCAATAAAGCACTATCGCGACGAAAAACTCAAAAATGTGGTAACGAGTTTTGAGTTCGAACTGTCGCATTTGTCCGAGCTTCACAGTTTTTAACTACATAGTATATGCCTTATAAAGTGTTATATTGAATTTTTTCTTAAAACCAAGAGTATTAATTTTAAACTGAAAACTTAATGTGTATGGTACAAAAATTACACGACATATTAAAATTGTAAGCTCTTCGGGATAAAATTAAAACTGCAAATAATGCGTATACTTTAATACTGTCGTTTCTTTTTAATACACGTTTATTAAAATTACACTTTCTGTTTTTTTTGGGTGTAGTCACGAGTATAGGACTTAAATTTACTCGGTATAGTCATACTGATGCTACTACACCCAAACAAAAATAGTCATAGAAGCGACACCAATGTTACATGAGTTCGAAACTTTAAAATAATAAAAATGTCTCAATAAAATGAGTATTAACCATCAAACAAAACAAAACAAAAATATTTAAATTTTGTATGAAAATTTCTCTCAGTAAAAAGGCAATAAATATCTATATTAATTACTTATTATTCGTAAATTACATATATATTTTTATAAATAAATATAAAATAATTTAATTCCTACATAGCAAACAACAAATTTCTTAGAATAATTACATTTTTGTTTTTAATATTTAAATAGCTGAAATAAAAATTCGTTACCATGTACAAAGATAAATATATATAAATAAGAGTATAAGAAACGTCCTAAAATCAATTTTAAACATGTAATTAAGAGGAAATATCTGTGTATCTATTTGCGGAGCACATAAAAACATTTCAATATATCTATGACTGCGCAAAAGACTTGTAAACAATTATTAATGTTTTTCCAGTGTGACTCTTTGATTCATTGATTCTGTGAGTATTCTTTGCACAGTACAATTATAGCGTTAATTTAAGTAATTTATTTACAACATACATCAACATTTCCTACATGTGATCACTCCGGAAAATATTTCAATATACGGATTTTAATCTGCGCATTCGGGTTATTTACTTAATTGCATAAAACGAATTAATTCTACATTGTTGTTACTTCCTGTAGTTATGTTTTTTAAGCCGAAACTTATAATTTTAAACTGAGAAATTGTATACGGCTTAAAAATCACACCACAACGATTTCAGGCCCTACGGTGCAGAAAAAAATACAACATTTAGAACATTTTATTTTTATACACTTGCAGAGGGTATTATAATTTCAGTCAAAAGTTTGCAACGCATTGATGGAGACATTTCCGACCCTAACAAGTATATATATTCTTGATCAGCACCATCATCTAGCCATGCCCGTCTGTTCCTCCGCAAACTAGTCCCTCAGTTTTGAAGCTATCTACTTGTCTTTCTATGCAGGTAGTATATAAGTCGGTACGAGCCGGATCGGGCGACTATTTCATATAGCTCCCATAGGAACGATCGCAAAAAAAAATTTAAAACAGTATGTTGCATTTCATTATACCCTTGCAGAGGGTATTATAATTTTGGTCAAAAGTGTGCAACGCAGTGAAGGAGACATCTCCGACCCTATAAAGTATATATATTCTTGATCAGGATCACCTCCTGAGTTGATATAGCCATGTCCGTCTGTCCGTATGTCTGTCCGTCTGTCCGTCTGTCTGTTTCTACGCAAACTAGTCTCTCAGTTTTAAAGCTATCGAATTGAAACTTTGCACACACCCTTCTTTCCTTTGCACGCAGTATATATGTCGGAACGGCCGGGATCGGCCGACTATATCCTATAGCTGCCATATAACTGATTGATCGGAAATGCCATAACTTTGGTGTTTGTTAAGTTAGGAAGCTGGAATTTTCTATGGGTTTTATATTTGGCCAATCAATGCGACCTACCTAAATGGTGAGAAACCGAAGTTAGAAGAAGTTAGCTTCGAACATGGCTCTCAGCAGAGCTTTGGCAGAGGCCCGGGCAGAGCAAATGAAACGTCTATATAGTTTCTTACTCTATGCCTCTATGTATACATATAGTTTCTTACTCTATGGTCGAAGCATAGCTCGTAAAAGCAAAGTGTGGGATTTCTGTGGCACCTTGCTAGTTATTAATGAAAACAAATCCATTGAAGAAGACAAGGTTTTTTGTAAGCTGTTTTGGAAGAATAGAAAAAAGTCGACGAAACTACAATATTGTCATGGTAAAACATATTTTTTACTTAATTAAAATCCAAATAAGATGTAAATTGTTTCAGTGTTTAAGTACAGTCATTTTCAAAGTCATAAGTCATCACCTCAAAAATGATCACAATTTACGCGATATCGATTCTCCGGGTACTTCATTGGCTCCACGAGGGACATTACCAAACTTCTTTAATAACACCATGCCAATTAAATCTCCAAGAGATAGAAAATGGGCGCTGGGACGTGATTTAGCTTTGTGGATGGCTAGAGATCTGCTATCATTTCATACAATAAGCCATAAGTCATTAAAGACTTCTTAACAAAATATAAAGTTGTGGTATCTGCAGATGACATTCCACACTTCAAAACTTTGTCAACAACAGCTTTAGACGATGTATATGAATGCATTTTAAAAGAAGCAATAATGATCGTATCAGGAAAAAAGCACTTCGCCTTAACATTCGATTTGTGGACCGATAACTATAGAAGAAGAAGTTATATCACATTAACATTTCACTTCTTGTCGACGAATTTTGAGATGAAGCATATAACGCTGGAAACAAAATACGTTGCAAAATCTCATACGGCAAGTAATATTCTAACAGAGCTCGAAGAGGTAACTGAAATGTATCATATGGAAATGGGATCAACTTTTCTGGTAACTGACCAAGGAAGCAATGCCAAAAAAACTATTAATTTGGGCTGTATAAACAACATCTTCTGCCTTGGACATGGTCTTCACAATTTGCTTAATATAGATGGTTACAATTCCGTGTCGGATATTGGGAATTTAGCTGTGAAGTGCAAAAATATTGTGAGTGCTTTACGATTTAAAACACATGTATTGAAATGCCAAGCCGAACGCTCTTCAAAATGAGGTTTTGTCAAGCGTCGACAATTTGGAAGAACTCCTCGCATCTGAAGATAATGATTGGGTTAACTATGATGAAGATTTTGGCCGCTAGATGATGTTCCCTTGAAGACATATAAACACATTAACAACCCTAATCATTTGCATAGCAGTTTGGTGGACAAGAGAAATGTTTCGCTAAAGAACTCGGTTCCAACTAGATGGCACAGCGTGTTAGCAATGCTAGACAGTCTCGGGTGTCAACGAACAGCAATAAATAAATTGCTCACAAGCAGCAATAAGAATCATTTGATACTATTCGAGGCTGAAGCACAGCTTTTATATAAACTAACAGAATTCTTAAAAAAGTTTAAAGACGCTGTTAACATTCTGTCTGGAGATAAATATCCATCAATAAGCGTGGCCTTATTAATTCGTTCGGAAATCGTATCAATATTGAATGAAAGCGCAAACAACGAGCCACTTGATTTGACTTCGATGAAAAACAATATAAAAACTAAATTGAATTATAGATTCCCTTTATATAAACAGCTACTTGGCAATCCACAACAAGATATTGCTCAGCAGGATAGTTCCAGAGAAGGTTCATCAGCATGCAAAATATTAAAGCTAGCTCAACGACACTCCAAAAATACAAAAAACAGCAATTTGGAAGCTGAATGCCACCTACTTTTAAGTTTGTCCTCATCCCAAGACGTTTTAACATTTTGGACTAAAAGGCACCTGCAATGCCATTTTTATCGAAGCTGGCACAGAAGGTGTTGTGTATTCCGGCATATACCGTTTCTCAAAAACGATCGCAGCTCAGTCCTCATAATGTTAATAAAATTATATTTATACATGATAATTACGAAACATGCAAAGAAAGTTTAAGTTGGGTTTTTGTTTATTTATATTTTTAAGTTTAAAAATTTAAATATGAAGGTAATGATCTCGCAGAAGAATTCTGTTAAATTTTTTTTTAATAAGGAAAATAAATAAAAATTGAAGAGATTAAGGAAACTTTTATTTTAAAAAAAATTTTGTTTTTACGCCGCCGGCCGCCGACAAATTCGACGGCTTAGCTGCCGCCGCCGCCGGCGGCTTTTCTTGACCCCCACGCCGCCGCCGACGGACCAAGCCATCGGCGTAAACCTCTAGTAGTAATAGGGCTTCATCATAGTACATTAAACAATGAAATTACTGTCAATTTCAAAAAATTTGGCTATGATGCTTGCAGCCGATCTGGGCATCACCCTAGACAAACGCCTTACTTTTGGACCGCACCTGAAAGCTGTGAAAAAAAGTGCGGTCAAAGGATGCAACAAATGCGATGGCTGGTAAACAAAAGGAGTACCATGTCACTGAGGGCAAAGAGAGCTGTGTATGTCCACTGTATAGCCCCAATATGGCTATACGGTATTCAAATGTGGGGGATCGCAGCCAAATCGAACTACAAGCAAGTCCAAGTACTACAAAACCGTGCAATGAGGAATATAACGAATTGCCCTTGGTATGTGCGTGGGTCCACCCTCCACAGGGACCTAAATATCCACACCAGCAGGTACAGCGACAGACTTCTTAGTCATCGGAACCTACTCGCAAGAAGACTGCTGCCAGCTAGACCGCTCAGACGGCTCAAGAGACTTGGGTTCGCTAAGTCAACGTAGTTACCTTTAGAAACATCTTAACTAATAAGTAATTTTTTTACATTTTTTCTGATGAGCCAGTAATGGGTTATGCTGTTCACCGCAAAACCTTTTTTCTTGGAGGTGCTTACCTGCGAACGGCTCATTTATTTTTTAATATATCGGAAGAAAAACCCCAAATAAAGTTTTCAGTGCTTTAGATGAACACTTATAGTTCAAAAAATTAAGAAAATCGCCAAGATTTTGGCGCCAAAATTGGCCACTGAGATGCAGGATTTAAAGTCATTTTGCACAGAAACAGTAAGACGTGCTGAAAGCCCTCGATTTTCATGGGGAGATCCAAATATTCTTTTAAAATTTGCCAAGGAACACATATAAGGTCGGTCCAATAATCTGTGAGCCACTGTACGTCTTCAATCGCCACGAATATCAGCAGAATGCTGGAACCCGATGACCGCAATAAAGCACTATCGCGACGAAAAACACAAAAATGTGGTAACGAGTTTTGAGTTCGAACTGTCGCATTTGTCCGAGCTTCACAGTTTTTAACTACATAGTATATGCCTTATAAAGTGTTATATTGAATTTTTTCTTAAAACCAAGAGTATTAATTTTAAACTGAAAACTTATTGTGTGTGGTACAAAAATTACACGACATATTAAAATTGTAAGCTCTTCGGGATAAAATTAAAACTGCAAATAATGCGTATACTTTAATACTGTCGTTTCTTTTTAATACACGTTTATTAAAATTACACTTTCTGTTTTTTTTTGGGTGTAGTCACGAGTATAGGACTTAAATTTACTCGGTATAGTCATACTGATGCTACTACACCCAAACAAAAATAGTCATAGAAGCGACACCAATGTTACATGAGTTCGAAACTTTAAAATAATAAAAAATGTCTCAATAAAATGAGTATTAACCATCAAACAAAACAAAACAAAAATATTTAAATTTTGTATGAAAATTTCTCTCAGTAAAAAGGCAATAAATATCTATATTAATTACTTATTATTCGTAAATTACATATATATTTTTATAAATAAATATAAAATAATTTAATTCCTACATAGCAAACAACAAATTTCTTAGAATAATTACATTTTTGTTTGTAATATTTAAATAGCTGAAATAAAAATTCGTTACCATGTACAAAGATAAATATATATAAATAAGAGTATAAGAAACGTCCTAAAATCAATTTTAAACATGTAATTAAGAGGAAATATCTGTGTATCTATTTGCGGAGCACATAAAAACATTTCAATATATCTATGACTGCGCAAAAGACTTGTAAACAATTATTAATGTTTTTCCAGTGTGACTCTTTGATTCATTGATTCTGTGAGTATTCTTTGCACAGTACAATTATAGCGTTAATTTAAGTAATTTATTTACAACATACATCAACATTTCCTACATGTGATCACTCCGGAAAATATTTCAATATACGGATTTTAATCTGCGCATTCGGGTTATTTACTTAATTGCATAAAACGAATTAATTCTACATTGTTGTTACTTCCTGTAGTTATGTTTTTTAAGCCGAAACTTATAATTTTAAACTGAGAAATTGTATACGGCTTAAAAATAACACCACAACGATTTCAGGCCCTACGGTGCAGAAAAAAATACAACATTTAGAACATTACATTTTTATACACTTGCAGAGGGTATTATAATTTCAGTCAAAAGTTTGCAACGCATTGATGGACACATTTCCGACCCTAAAAAGTATATATATTCTTGATCAGCACCATCATCTAGCCATGCCCGTCTGTTCCTCCGCAAACTAGTCCCTCAGTTTTGAAGCTATCTACTTGTCTTTCTATGCAGGTAGTATATAAGTCGGTACGAGCCGGATCGGGCGACTATTTCATATAGCTCCCATAGGAACGATCGCAAAAAAAAATTTAAAACAGTATGTTGCAATTTATTATACCCTTGCAGAGGGTATTATAATTTAACGGCCGGGATCGGCCGACTATATCCTATAGCTGCCATATAACTGATTGATCGGAAATGCCATAACTTTGGTGTTTGTTAAGTTAGGAAGTTGGGATTTTCTATGGGTTTTATTTTTAGCCAATCAATCCGACCTACCAAACTTCATAAGGATCGGCCGACTATATCCTATAGCTGCCATATAACTGAACGATTGGAAATGCCATAACTTTGGTGTTTGTAAAGTTAGGAAGTTGGGATTTTCTATGGGTTTTATTTTTAGCCAATCAATCCGACCTACCAAACTTCATAAGGATCGGCCGACTATATCCTATAGCTGCCATATAACTGAACGATTGGAAATGCCATAACTTTGGTGTTTTTAAAGTTAGAAAGTTGGGATTTTTTATGAGTATTAAGTATGAATAATTTTGGAGAATATAATTTACAGAGTATTCTGCAAGGGTATATCAACTTCGGCTCCGCCCGAAGTTAGCTTTCCTTTCTTGTTTTTTTTTGTTCTTAAAGTAAAATCGAACATCTATATCATATAGCTCCCATAAAAAAATCCAAAAGTTAAAAAAAAAATTGAATTAAAAAAAAAATTATATTGCTATTTTTCTATTTGTTAAAATATTCCTTTGAGATATAGTAATTATTTACTGTAAAAGAAACTATCGACAGTATTAAAGTATACGTGAACCCAAAACAAAAACAGAAAGTGTAATTTTTTGGGTTTTGTTATATACTACCAATTTCCATCAAAGGGTTTTTTTTTATTTTAATTGGCAATACAACAATAATATTCAATAAAAAAATGTTTTTTTTTTGTTAATTCCTGATTAATGAGTTTACTTATGTATCGAATAGTATACAAAACATAGCAATTACAAAATTTGAAATTTTTTTTTTTTAAATGCAAAGGTTAAAAACTTACAATTTACCTTTTTATCATTTAGAAATTGTTGAAAGTGTGCTAAACGATGCGGAAACAAGAACTCCATTAGTATCCAATAAAAACAATAAAGAAAGAACGCTATAGTCGAGTGCCTCGACTATTAGATACCCGTTACTCAGCTAAACAATTGCAACTGTGTACAATGTAAATACATATGTACATATGTATATGCTTACATACATACACACATACGCCATGGTTGACTCAGACCTCCAACTTGGCTAACTTGATTTGATTTGCATAGTTCTTAGGATATAGTTCGGTATTGACAAATGAAAACCATCGCAATTTCCTTTAATAGAAATCCTTATCGAGAATTAACGTTGACTCTGTTGAGCACCTTGGCCAGCTGTTCCAAAGTCATCCGTTAGATGGCGCCATGAAAGGCGGAAATGTAGGCGCTAGCCAGGCTTAAGCGTTTAATGGGTTTTTGGGCGTTAGAGTGGGCGTGGCAAACTTTTATTCGGCCAATCGATATTTATTGACGAAACAAATACATATCAATTAAAATTTTCATAATATCATCAAAACTGTGGCCACAGCTTGTGGCTTATGGGCGTCAGAGGGGGCGTGGCACCATTTTGAAACAAACTTGCGCTGCGTAGGAACTCCTAAAATCGACATGACAAATGCCAATCTTCTAGCTTTTATAGTTTCCGAGATCTCAGCGTTCATACGGACAGACAGACGGACAGACAGACGGACATGGCTAGATCGACTCGGCTAGTCATCCTGAACAAGAATATATATACTTTATAGGGTCGGAAACGCTTCCTTCTACCTGTTACATACTTTTGCACGAATACAATATATATATATGGTTACCAAAACCGAAGTACACTTCCAAATTAAAATTTGGTAACTTTAATCCCATTTAATTTTGATCCGATCAAATGTAATCGGAAAGTTATATTTTATTTATTGTACAAGCCTTTTAATAAAAACGACATTTTTTCCGAGATATAACCCTAAAATGCAACAACATCCATAAAATATATATAGATTTGTTTTAATATAAAGTGTCTTTTGGTATATTATAAACTTGATGGTTTTTTGCTAATACATTTAGTAACTGTTTTAATATATCAATTTTCTTTTTTGCAGATCCAGATTTAAGTTTAACCGTTTTTGATGAACCAGAAGCCACAGATGGGATTTAAGTTTAACCGTTTTTGATGAACCAGAAGCCACAGATGGGAATGTCGAACACTGTGAAAGTAAGTATATAAGCCTTACAACAAAACTATTAATATATTTCTTTGAAAATATATTACACAAAGTTATTCAAAAACCAGAGTGTTTACCGAATTCAACTTAGTTGAAAAAAATAGTTTTCTGTTGTAAAAGATTTTTTAAATTGTTAATTTAAAAACGGCACTAGCAGGGCTGCTAGTTGATTATATTTTAAAAGGTTATTGTGTTGTAAAACATTAAATTCAAAAATGAAAATGGGGAACCCCATTTATCCAGTGCTAAGCCTAAATTTGTTCTGGATGGTCGTTTTTGGTCTGGTCAAAATAATAAGTACACTTCCATTATTCACAAATTTGAAAGGATTAAGTTTAGAATTGGACGACGGTATGTTGATTTTTAATGATTTCTTGCATTTTAAGTATATTCGGATTACACAAAATTTTTTAGATGGGCCGAAAAAAGCATTGTACCCTGGAAGAAAAGAAGATTGCCTTGAATCTTCAACAAGAAGGAAAAAGTCTACGAGAAATTGCGACAAGCCCTGGACGCTCGGTGTGTTTTATTCAGAATGCCTTAAAATCGAAAGATCCTACCGAAAAACGAGGAAGGAAGAAGAAATCTTCCCAAACGACGGACACCCGCATCGTCAGTCTGGCAAAAAAGGATCCCTTTATGTCTTCCAAGTCCACTGCCGCTGAAATCGGCAATGAAATATCATCTCGAACGGTTCGGTGCAGACTTAAAAGTGCTGGCCTAACAGGACATCTAGCCAGAAAAGTTCCTTTACTTCGGAAAAAAAATTTACAGATGAGGTGCCAGTTTGCACAAAATCATTTGGCAGGCCTGGACCAGAAGGTTCTAAAAAATGGAACAATGTGTTATGGAGCGACGAATCAAAAATAAACCTTTTTGGTAACGACTCTAGACGTTATGTACGACGCCCAAAAGGTAAAGAATTCGACCCCCGGTACACAAAGAAGACCGTTAAGCACGGAGGCGGATGCATAATGGTTCGCATAACTAATATTATGACCCGATTTGGGTATAAAAGTATACTCGCTAACGTTATGCTACCATATTCTGAGGAAAACATGCCTTTGAGATGGGTCTTTCAACAAGACAACGACCCAAAACACACCTCAAAGCTGGTCAAGGCTTGGTTTACCGAAAACGAAGTAAATCTTATGAGTTGGCCAAGCCAGTCTCCGGACTTAAATCCGATTGAGAACCTATGGGAACACTTAAAAACGTCGAATCGGCACAAATACTTTTCGAAATGCCGCAGAATTGTGGACATTTGTCCAAAAAACCTGGTATGACATTCCAATGGATACTAGTAGCAAGCTTATTGCTAGTATGCCAAAACGAATCGCCAAAGTTGTACAAAATAAGGGTGGCTATACTGGATACTAGTTATAGATTAAGGAAATCAAGGAAATGTTGAAAAATTGTTGTTCAGTTTTGAGTTTTTGAGTTTGTAGAATTGGTGTACTTATTATTTTGACCAACCCATTTTTATGTTTTTTTGATATAATCAACCACAAACTTTATAAATTAATTGAAAAATGCCTATGTTAACTATTTTTATAATCTAATATATATCAAAAAGCTATAAGTAAATTTGAGCTTTTCTTTATGATCATTAAAGAAGTTTTACGAGAAGTTAAAGAAACCGTACACGGGTGTACTTATTATTTTGGCCAGTAGTGTATATTAAATTTATTCTTTTTGCAGGACCAGATTTTGAATCCACTCTTCGTGAAAACCCAGAATCTTCAAGTATAGAAAATTCTGCTAGCACGTAAAGCTATATTTGTCAATTATATTTTTATGTATACATATATGCTATATAACTAGTCTACATTTTCCTAATAGTACATGTCCTTAAAAGATTGTAGAAAATGTCACGCTTAAATTCATACTAATTTATATTAATATTCTCTAAATCTTAAAAACAGCTTTGCTTTTGTTTTAGATATTTTAAAATCCTGTTTGTCCCCTTTAAATTATATATAAATAATATTCTATGAAGAAATTTAAAAATCAAACGGGGATGTCAAAAAAACTTTTTTTCCACCAAATAAAATACACTAATATAAGTAAAACCCATATTTGGCTGGAACAAATTTATGTGACAACCCCGATAAAGAGACATAAATCTTTGTTTGAGTTATGTGGCACCTTTCAAATTAATAAAATTAAATTTTTAATTAGATTTCACAGATCCAACCTATATACTAAGTTCCACAAATCTCTCTTTAAATAATACCGCGGCATCTCAAAATTTTTCTTATTAAGCCGAGTATTCAGATCGGCAAACGAGTATGCTAGCGTAAAAACTTTAATCTTTCCAGTGTGACCAGAATTTCGAGAGTTCATCAGATTTAAGCATGCTACGGTCGTACTGTCAATCAGCTGGGTTTGTTGACAAGCAGTTAAAATTCAAATGTGGTATTTGCGGGAAAGAGCCATTAAAAGATATTATCAAATACCTTGGCAATACAAGTCTGCCGCTGTACAAAGAAATTAAAAAACAATACAATTTAAATTTAAGAGTTGTTTTTTTTTAATTTACTGATAATTATTTGCTAATTTAAAGTTCATAGCTGCACTTTTATTGTGTTTTTTCGTACATTCTTGACCTAAAAAACATTTTGCTCTGACAAGAGACACCCCAGATAGTATTAAAGTCATTTTGTCCTCAATTGTAAACTCCTGCAATCGACTTTTGCGAGTTTTTTTTTTAGTTTTTGGAGGGCCATTTCCTTAATGTTCAGCGCACGCCAAAAGATTAAATTTTTTATCTTTTCGCTAGGGTTCACCCAAAGTTAATTTCCGCAGACTGGCAATGCTATGGAATTTTCTGGTATTTTTTTCGTCAATCTTTGGACCGACCTGAAAAAAAGGCCGACGAAAAGTGAACGCCAGCTGTTTGCCTCTCGCTCTCTCTCATGACTGGCGTACGGTTTTCGTCGATCTGAATACTAGGCTTAAGCCTGATGTTCCTTTATATGACGTAAGAGAGACTTGATCTGTCAAAAACTGCAAACAAAATTTGCACGCCATTTGCAACTCGTTCATAAGAATGAGAGCTCAGTGAGGAAATTTAATTGTCTTCCAAAAAATGACAAAATAAGGAAATAATTAATTGATGAAATCAGAAAGAAAGGCGACTTCATGTTTAACACAGATAAACAGTTCAACAAAGGCATTTTGATTGTTCCTCGACAGAATCAAAAAAACTCAAAAAACCAAGCTGCTGATTTTGTTTGCTGCAAATTTTGTTGTGGGTTCTTTCCAAAGAACTCTTTGCGCAGCCATGTAAAAAACTGCCCTGGTAGTGGTCACAAAAAAGGAACTCGTGATTTACTTAAGAATGGTCGTGCCAAAACAGGATTTGTCCATCACTCTGCTGTCGATGTTTTACGGGAAAAAGTATTGCCGGTGTTAAATGATGACGAAATTTCACGAAACCTACTTTACGATGAGCTTATAATATTATATGCAAATGAACAATGCTTCCACCACAAAAAACTTCAATATGACATGATTCGAGCGAATATAAGTTTGCTAAGCAGATTGGTTATGGAATTAAAGAAAAATTCTGAAGACATTCGAGAGCTCAAAGACGCCATTGCACCGAAACATTTAGACGTTCTGGGAAACTGAAATTCCGATTTTTATAAACAAAAAAGCTTGTGAGGCTCAGTCGAAAATCAAACGTTCAGCACGAACCATTCTTCCATGTAAGGAAGATATTAAAAAGCTTTTTGATTATGTCAGAAACAGGGACTGAAGAGAACCGGTACCGGTACCGAAACCGGAACCGGAACCGTTTTCTTTTTACGGAACCGGATTAGGAACGAAACCGAAATTTTAATTTTCGATGGAACCGAAATTGGAACCGGAACTGCTAACAGATTTTTATAGGAACCGAAACCGGAATCGGAACCGGTATTCCAATTGGTTTCAGTCCCTGATATATACATATGTTGTCGCAATTACTTTTCTACACGATTATACATTAAAAAAATGGCACCGATACTGGAACCGGAACCGATTTGTAATATTTTTTAGGAACCGGAACCGAAACCGGAATCGTTTTGCGATTTTTCTTAGGAACCGAAATTGGAACCGGAACCGCTAACAGATTTTTATAGGAACCGAAACCGGAATCGGAACCGGTATTCCAATCGGTTTCAGTCCCTGGTCAGAAAGAACTCAGAAAAAGCTCTTCACGTATTAAAAGATAAATTTGATTTAAATGCCTGGAACTCTTTGATTCAAAGTACAATTGAACGACTCACTATTGAGAATTATAACACTGGCCACGCCAAAAAAAAGGACCGTGAAAATTTAGCATCCCTATCAAAGGAATCACAAGAGATTGCCGATAAATATACAGTCAGCACAACATTTATTCGGACACTCATTATTATCAAGTTTAATGGCTTATTTCTCGGAACTTTTGTAATTTTAGGAACTTTTTTTTTAAGTATCATGGAAACAGTTATTTTCTTAACACATTTATACAAAATAACATTCATTTTTTGTATTCCCCACGAAAATATGGAAGGGAAAGCGAAAAAACTGCATAAAATGCTGCACAAAAATTATTCGGACATTTGTCATTTATTGACTTCTATTTCCGAAAGCAACGGTAATCGCCGATTCTTTTTAATACTTTTTTTGGAATTACTTTGGATCAGCCTTCAGTTTCGTTTTTTTTTTGTTTTTCGGTTAGTTTTGCTGAGATTCTTGCTACGATAACACAAAATGGGACGAGGTCAAGATTTGACACTTGATTTGCGAAAATCCATACTAAAATTACATTTAGAGAACCGTAGCTATCGCGAAATCGGAAGAGTTCTTGGAAAATCACCTTCTACAATACATAGCATAATCAAAAAATACCTTAACACTGGAGAATTAGCAGCAAATCACAAAAATGCTGGGAGGCCTAAAATTTTAACACCACGCGAGGAACGAAAAGTTGTGTCTACGGTGTTGCAAAATCCTAGAATAACATCAACAACAATTCGAAAGAATATAGAGGAAGCTACGCAAAAAAAGTTTGTCCTCAAACCATCAGAAACCACCTGCACAAGGCTGGATTACATGGGAGGGTTGCTCGCCGAAAACCATTTATTTCTGACGTGAACAAGAAAAAGCGTTTGGAGTTTGCAAAACTGCATTTAAACCAGCCGGATTCGTTTTGGGAGAAAGTAATTTTTAGCGACGAATCCAAATTTAATATATTTGGACACGATGGGCCCTCGAAAGTGTGGAGGAAACCAAATGAAGCCATGAAAGAGAAGAATTTAATTCCTACTGTTAAGCATGGTGGCGGGAATGTAATGGTTTGTGGGTGTGTATCTGCAGGAGGAGTCGGTGGAATGGTCTTCATTGACGATAAAATGAATAAGATCATGTATAAAAACATTTTGAGCGAAAATTTGATTCCCAGTGCTATAAAACTTGGGCTAGATCCGAAGACATTGTTGTTTCAACAAGACAATGACCCAAAACATTCGTCGTATTTAGTGCAAGAGTGTCTTTTATATCACTGCAAGCAGCTGAAAACACCTCCCCAGTCACCTGATTTAAATCCCATAGAACATGTGTGGGATATTCTTGAGAAAAGGATACGGAAGCACGTCATTTCGTCCAAGGAGTCCTTAAAAACGGCATTAATGGCTGAATGGGATCAAATTAGCGCTAATGAGACCAGCAACTTGGTAAAAAGCATGGGTCGACGCTTACAAGCTGTCATTGATGCTAAGGGAGGGCCCACCAAATATTAAAAATATTAAAACACCAAGAAATATGTTATTCTTCTAATATTCTTTGAAGTGTTCGAATAATTTTTGTGCGTAAAATTCTGCCTTTTTTAGTTCATTTAAGATATTATCTAATTTTACTGTTGAAAGTTCCTTATTTTTTTGTTAAAATATATTCTAAGAATGTTAACCTTTACGATGAAATATAAATTGTTTGTTTTCGTTACGTTTTTGTTGAGTTATTAATGAATTAAGTTGAAAATCACGGGTGTCCGAATAAATGTTGTGCTGACTGTACAAGACTAAAAATTCGCGGAAAGCTGAATAGAACGGTTCCAGTGCTTCTTACGCCTTTTGATAAATTTTGTATAGAGACTATTCTAAAGTATAGAAAAAACGCTGGCGTAAAAGAAACAAACATCTATATATTCAGCGTTGCCCATTGTAAGCCCTTAGCAAAACCTTATGTAAGGGCGTGTCCCATTTAAAAAATTTTTGCGGAAAGGTGTGGAGCTAGGTGTCCAATAGCTTTAAGAGGTACTATGCTCAGAAAAAATTTAGATAGGTATAATTCTCTGTTAAATGTAGAAGATATGCAAATAGACAGACTTGCAAACTTTATGGGACACCACAAGGATATACATAAGAGCATATACCGCATAGCTGTATCAGTAGCAGAAATTACAGAGATGTCAAAAATGCTAATGGCAGCTTTAGGAAACGACGATCTAGAGGATGAATCTATTCCTGTTCCGTTAACAAATAGTGAGTAATGTTAATGGCTTATATATTTATTAAATTTGGTTAACATTTATGATCATAATTTCTTTTTAACGGTGATAATTGTTTGTGGTTGATCTGGCTCTACACCCAAAAAAAAAAATAGTCATAGAAACGAAACTATTGTTACATGAATTCTACACTATTCAGTATAAAAAATTTCTCTATAAGATGAGTATTAAATAAAAACTTCGATAATATTAAAATACAACTTTCGTTGTTATCAATTTTATACTCCCGAGTATAAAATTTAAACTCACTCGGTATACTTATACCCATACTCCTAGTTTATTTTTCATACTAATTAGTATAACAAAAATACTGTGCTACCGGCACGTAGTATACATTTCATATTATTTCGTATAACCCGTATACTATTGGCTGCGAGCTGTAGTATACATTTTGCACCCTCCCCATAAAAAGAAATCCTAATTTGTATTTATATTTATTTTTATTCCTTTATTAAATTTAATATACATGTGTTTTAAAAAATATATTTATATAATTTTGTTCTTACTTAGCTAGCAAAAAAAAATCTGAAAAAAAGAATTTTTTCGTTAAAATGTACATGTAAATATAGAATTTAATTTTTTTTGAATAATCATAAAGAAACGTATATCTTAATGATAAACATAACTGGACTATGCGAGATTCAAACATGTGAATATATGTATGTATGTACATATATACATTCGTCTGTTGGCGGAGCCCATACAAACATACATACATATGTATGTATGTACATATGTCTACGACTGCGCAAATTACTTGTAAACACCACTATTTGCTTCCGATTTTTGCACAGTTTAATTATTACGTTAATGTACTTACGTTTATTTATGTTCCATTTACCAATTAGGACCAAATGTTATGGCCCTTATTATTAAAACAATTTTAATTAACTTGGATGTGTACGGACGTCTTCAACCTCCACGAATTTCACCAGAATGCGGGAACCCGACGACAATAAGGCACTAACGCGACGATAACCAATAAAATGTGGTAACGCGTTTTAAGTTCGAACAGTTTCATTTGTCCTAGTTTCACACCAGGGACAAGAATCAAAACTTCGGTTTAAATTTTAAGCTACAGAGTATGGGCCTTATAATATGTGGTGTTATATTACTACTACTGAGTATAGATTTCATATTATTTAGTAGTAAATTATACTTGATTTCCTGTATACTGCCTGTAGTTTTTCCTTGACGCCAGGAGTATTCATTTTAAACTGAAAACTTATTTGTATGTGGTATAAAAATTACACCACATATTTGAATTGTAGACTCTTCGGTATAGAATTGACACTAAAAAGTATAGACGTTATATTCTTAGGTATTGAATTAATACGTATACTTAAATACTGTCGATAGTTTCTTTTTAACACACGTTTATTAAAATTTCACTTTCGGTTTTTATACCCGTTACTCGTAGAGTAAAAGGGTATATTGTATTCGTGCAAAAGTATGTAACAGCTAGAAGGAAGCGTTTCCGACCCTATAAAGTATATATATTCTTGATCAGGATCACTAGCCGAGTCGATCTAGCCATGTCCGTCTGTCCGTCTGTCCGTCTGTCTGTCCGTCTGTCTGTCTGTCTGTCTGTCCGTATGAACGCTGAGATCTCGGAAACTATAAAGGCTAGAAGATTGGCATTTTGCATGTAGATTTTAGAAGTTCCTACGCAGCGCAAGTTTGTTTCAAAATGGTGCCACGCCCCCTTTAACGCCCACAATCGCTTATATACGATTTTAAAAATTTAAATATTTCGGAAAAGTAAAAATGCAGTTTTATGGTGTTTATCAATACCTATCGAAATGTAGAAGAAATTTTTCAAATCGGACCATTCGTTAAAAAGTTATGCGTGTTCAAAGTTTCTATATCCATCTCCCTCGCACTCCCTTTACCTGAGTAACGGGTATCTGATAGTCGGGGCACCCGACTATAGCGTTCTCTCTTGTTTTTTGGGTGTAATCAAGCACAATATCTTGCATTACAATTTATGTGCAAACAAAAAAATGTGATTTATTTTAAGACTAAAATTAATTAATTATTTACAAGAATAAAGCACATATTTTTTGACCAGCATGTTCGAGTATAAAGAATGAAATTAATTATTTACTTTAAATATAATCTATGTAAAAATTAATTTATTAAAATAAGAATTATTTTGTATTATGTTTTTTGTAAGCACTATAAATATAGTTGTTTATATTTTGTAGATGATTTCGAAGACTCCGGGTCAAACTATTCGGACAACAAATCTGAAAGTGGATCCGATGACGAGTTTCTCCAAAGTTTTAAAAACAACGAAAAAAAGAGTATGTATTGCAATGTTATTAATATTTAAACTAAAACCGTCTAAGATTAAAATCGCTTAAATTATTAAATATTATTTTTAGCTTTTGAATAAAATTAGTAACATTTTTTAATAAACCCTTTTTTTAGGATCTTCTTTTGGAAAAATTCAACGAAAACGCTGGACTGCTGAAGAAATTAACGCCTTGACCATCGAGTTTGGCGAACCAGCTCAAATTTCAAAATAACCTTCGTTAAAAAAATGCAGCAAGTCAAGTCTTGGATTGACAACCAGAGAAAAGCTGAAGGGCGCAAGACTGGATCTTCTCTTAATAAGAAAAAATATTAAATATAAACTTTAAATTACATTATAAAGAATGTTATTCATGAATCTTATTTTTATTTTTATGATTTTAAAACTTATAAATAATGTAACAGTGTATTTTTTTCATTTTCGCTCAAAAATAAAAAGATAAAAAAAATTGCAAAAATTACACGGCGTTACATGTTTAAACCCTTTATTTGAGTACCTCGGTGGATGTCATACACTCGAATACGCTTCGAATCACCATTTTTAAATGTGGTTGCCAAAAAATTTCTCAATGCAATGATTCTGTCAAAAGCGACCTCAAAAGTTGGAAAACTTATTTATTTTCTTAAAGTTTATATGAATATAATTTTGGGGTCTGGATAGAGTGGGAATCTTTAATTGTTGTCCCGAAAATCGCCTTTTTATAAAAAAAGTTCAATTGATTTATATAACGTAAGGTCTATATGAATATAATTTTGGGGACTCAATGGAGTGTCCTCGTGGTGTACGTTAAAATAAGCAATATGTTCAACCAGGTGGCAACCTTGTACTTTTGTCCCCGAAATAAGCATTCTATACCTATATAAAAAGTGCCCAATTTATGTATTTAATAAAAAGTTTATTTTGAGGACAAAGTCCCCAAAATTCAATATATATTTCGTGTTCCTGAAATAGACGCTACATACACAAATGTAAATCAATAACGTGGGAAAGCTTAACGAGCTCCAAAATGTATTGTGGATCCTTTTTGGGTCCTCTTTTATTCAGTTTTATAACGGAAACCCCAAAATTTTTGTGTCCCCAAAGTGGTCGCTGAACATACATATATATGTATATATATATATCATATATAATTGTAGTGTTATTGAAGTAATTCAATAACCTCGAGTAATCGAGGTCATACGTTGGTTATATTTTAATTTCTTCTATAACACGATTGCCAAAAAAAAAAAAAGCTTCTCTGATCGTTTCTGATGCTCTTGCTTCCATCCCGTGGATAGCTGATGAGTCTGAGGTGACGTGCAGACGAAACTAGCTAGTCCTATCATAGTCGTGTTCACTCCCCAGGGAGTGTAAGTGTGATGAAAGTTAAATGGAATAAATCGTTGTGCTATAGATGAAATTAAAATATAACCAACGTATGACCTCGAGTAAACTCTTGCAATTGTTACAAGTCTACTATTTACATTTCGATTTCTATTCCTATATTACTAAAAACAATATAGCTTAGCCGATATTGCGCTGCATGATATTGTTTTCCGATTTCAATTTAAATAACACCGTAACTTCATATTATTTTAATATTACCAAATCCCAAAGAACAAAAATAATTAAAAACAAGAAAGGAAAGCTAACTTCGGGCGGAGCCGAAGTTGATATACCCTTGCAGAATACTCTGTAAATTATATTCTCCAAAATTATTCATATGATGCATTCTTAATACTCATAAAAAATCCCAACTTTCCTAACACCAAAGTTATGGCATTTCCAATCGTTCAGTTATATGGCAGCTATAGGATATAGTCGCCCGATCCTTATGAAATTTGATAGGTCGGATTGATTGGCTAAAAATAAAACCCTTAGAAAATCCCAACTTCCTAACTTAACAAAAACCAAAGTTATGACATTTCCGATCAATCAGTTATATGGCGGCTATAAGATATAGTCGGCCGATCATTATGCAATTTGGTAGGTCGGATTGATTGGCCAAATATAAAACCCATAGAAAATCCCAACTTCCTAACTTTACAAACACCAAAGTTATGGCATTTCAGATCAATCAGTTATATGGCAGCTATAAGATATAGTCGGCCGATCCTTATGAAATTTGGTAGGTCGGATTAATTGGCTAAATATAAAACCCATAGAAAATCCCAACTTCCTAACTTTACAAACACCAAAGTTATGGCATTTCCGATCAATCAGTTATATGGCAGCTATAGGATATAATCGGCCGATCCTTATGAAATTTGGTAGGTCGGATTGATTGGCCAAATATAAAACCCATAGAATTCCAGCTTCCTAACTTAACAAACACCAAAGTTATGGCATTTCCGATCAATCAGCCAATCAATACGACCTACCAAATTTCATAAGGATCGGCCGACTATATCCTATAGCTGCCATATAACTGAACGATTGGAAATGCCATAACTTTGGTGTTTTTAAAATTAGAAAGTTGGGATTTTTTATGTGTATTAAGTTGCATCATATGAATAATTTTGGAGAATATAATTTACAGAGTATTCTGCAAGGGTATATCAACTTCGGCTCCGCCCGAAGTTAGCTTTCCTTTCTTGTTTTGAATTCTTTTGTCCGATTGTTCCTATGGGAGCTATATGCCCGATTCGGCTCGTTCCGACTTATATACTACCTGCAATATAAAGACAACTTTTGGGAAAGTTTCAAGCAGATAGCTTTAAAACTGAGGGACTAGTTGGCGTAGAAACGGACGGACGGACAGACGGATGGACAGACGGACAGAGTTTAAAGCTTTCTAGATTGCGTAGAAACGGACGGGCGGACAGACGGGCGGATGTACGGACGGACAGACGCACAGACGGACATGGCTAGATCGACTCTCCTGGTGATGCTGATCAAGAATATACATATATACTTTATAGGGTCGCTGATGTCTCCTTCACTGCGTTGCTCACTTTTGACCAAAATTACAATACTTTCTGCAAGGGTATAAAAAAAGAAAGAAAGAAAACTTAAACAAGCCGAAGTTTATATACCCTTGCAGTTATTGCAAAACGACTACATTTCAATTTCTATGCCTATATTACTAAAACAATGAAGATATGTCGAATTTGCGGAGCATTTTTCCATCGTTTCTATGTTACATGTAGAAGTAATAAATAGAAGTAAAGTAAGGGTCTTATGTTCTTAATTTTATTCGTCCGTCGGTGGGATTCGAACCCTGTTCTCCCACGCGTGAATTCAAAGAAATAAAATGGAGCCACGGTAGCGCGCGCTGAACGCACGGGAAAACCATGATGGGGCGTTAGCGAAGAATATTAGTTTGAAAGTCGAAATATTTAAAATAAATTGATATTTCATTTGACAAAAAATATTTTAATTACTTTTTAATAAAGGGTAATTTAAGTAAATTGTTATATTTTTTATGGTGAATTTTTTTTTAGAGCAGAATTCGTCATTTTAAGAAAATTCGAAAAAAAACACTGTAAATTTTACTATGATATATATTTTTTTCTTGGATTAAGGGCGATTTTAGTTTAAGGCGACAATTTCTACATTTAAGAAGCATTTTCTTGATTTAAGAAAAAACAAGAGAGAACGCTATAGTCGGGTGCCCCGACTATCATATACCCGTTACTCAGGTAAAGGGAGTGCAAGGGAGATGGAGATAGAAACTTTGATCACGCATAACTTTTTAACGAATGGTCCGATTTGAAAAATTTCTTCTACATTTCTATAGGTATTGATAAACACAATAAAACTGCATTTTTACTTTTCCGAAATATTAAAATTTTTAAAATCGTATATAAGCGATTGTGGGCGTTAAAGGGGGCGTGGCACCTTTTTGAAACAAACTTGCGCTGCGTAGGAACTCCTAGAATCTGCATGCAAAATGCCAATCCGAGATCTCAGCGTTCATACGGACGGACAGACGGACAGACGGACATGGCTATATCGACTCGGCTAGTGACCCTGATCAAGAATATATATACTTTATAGGGTCGGAAACGCTTCCTTCTAGCTGTTACATACTTTTGCACGAATACAATATACCCTTTTACTCTACGAGTAACGGGTATAATAAATCTTTTCTTTGTTTTAGAAAAAATATAGTTTTATAGCGAATTTCTAAAACTTATGGTTAATTTTGCTATGGGTGTATAAAGTATATTTATTCTTAATCAGCCTCACAGGAAAGTCTGTAGTCGTAGTCGTTTTATAATAACTACAAGGGTATATAAATTTCGGCTTGCCGAAGTTTGCTTCATTCCATGATTTTATTTTGTTTTAGGCAATCTTGTGATATTTATTTTGTATACACGATAAATATTGTTTTTCTAACTATATTAAACAAGAAAGTAAGTTATATATACCCTTGCAGATACACTCTATAGAAGGCTATCAAATCGTCTTAGCAAAGTACTGACGAAGAACAAGCAAGATAAGTTTGACCAAATGTTGGAAAATCCAAGTCCATAGGCGTCGACCAACTACTCGTTATGGAAGCTTACGAATAGTTTTAAAAGAGCGGTCATCCCGAAGGCTCCTATTAGAAATCCGGCTGGTGTATGGTGTAGCTCCAGTCAACAGAAGGCCGATATATTTGCTGACAACTTAGAGGACATATTTAAGCCGTTAAACATAACGCCGATAGAAAACCGAACCCTAGTAAAAATGCGCCTTGAAATACCTTTTCAAATGGCTCTTCCCACAAACCCTGTAACCTTGAAGGAAGTCATGACACAGATCGGAAAGCTTAAAAACAAAAAAGCTCCAGGCGAGGTGCTTCTAGATAACAAGACCCTCAAAATTCTTCCCAAAAAAGCTCTTCTGTTTATAGTCTTGATGTTCAATAGCGTTTTGAGGCTGAGACACTACCCAAGTGCATGGAAATCTGCCGTCATAACGATGATTCCCAAACCTGGAAAGCCGCCCACCGAAGTAAATGCTTACAGGCCAATCAGTCTTTTTCCTGCGCTGGGAAAAATTATGGAAAGGGTGATGCTGGACGTTATCCTTAAACTAAAAAGCTTGAGCAGAGCTATTCCAAAATTGCAGTTTGGTTTTCGACAAAGTCACGGTACACCTGAACAGCTACATCGTGTGGTCAACTTCGCTCTGGAGGCTATGGAGAAAAGACTGTACACAGTCGCTGTGTTCATGGACATCCAACAAGCTTTTGAAAAGGTATGGCACGACGGTCTCCTAAGCTAGCTGAAGATCCTTCATACCCCACAGCTATTCCTCCTCAGTTGTCGACGGTGAAAAGTCCTCAAAACGTCTTATTGCAGCTGGTGTACCTCAAGGCTGTGTACTAGGCCCGACATTGTACTCACTGTATACCTCAGATATGCCAGATTCCTGGGGCTGTACGGAAGTTGACGACGATAACATGCTCAGCAAGCATAGATATTGCAACCTTGGGTCTACAGGAGTACGTGACACGATTTGAAAAGTGGACTACCGAATGGAATATAGGCATCAACTGCGGCAAATGTCCTTGTATCACATTCACGAAAAGACCACTGAATTGTTCAGGAATTTCTATGCTCGGCTCTGTACTTCGACATGAGACCCACTATAAGTACCTTGGGGTGATCTTGGATAGAGGACTCACTTTTCAAAAGCAACAACGATGATCAAGCACACAATACTTCCGAAGGCTGCACGCATGTCCTGGTTACTTTCGCCGAGAAATAAACTCTCATTGTCTAATAAAGTCCGCATATATAAATCCATTCTGAGTCCATTTAGAAATATGCGCTACAAATCTACGGCTTAACGGCTAAATCTAACATTAACGAGGACGGAAGCTGACTTCGGCAATCCGAAGTTTTAATACAATTGCAGACTTTGTCGAAATTGCTAAAACTGAAAAAGTTGCGAAATGAATAAGGTATACATAAATAAACAAGAGAGAACGCTATAGTCGAGTGCCTCGACTATTAGATACCCGTTACTCAGCTAAACAACTTAATATAAGATTAAGTATTAAATAGTATTATGTAAATTAAAGTCTAAATGTTTGCACAACACGAGTAACGGGTATAGCGAATAGCTATCTTTGCCGGGCAATTGCAACTTTGTACAATGTAAATACATACATATGTATATGCTTACATACATACACACATACGCCATTGTTTGACTCAGACCTCCAATTTGGCTAACTTAATTTGATTTGCATAGTTCTTGGGATAAAGTTCGGTATTGACAAATGAAAACCATCGCAATTTCCTTTAATAGGAATCCTTATCGAGAATTAACGTTGACTCTGTTGAGCACCTTGGCCAGCTGTTCTAAAGTCATCCGTTAGATGGCGCTATTGTATTGCGCCATCTACCCCAAGACATTGGTACCACGGGCATAAAAGGCGGAAATGTAGGCGCTAGCCAAGCTTAAGCGTTTAATAGGTTTTTGGGCGTTAGAGTGGGCATTGCAAACTTTTATTAGGCCAATCGATAGGTATTGACGAAACAAATACATATCAATTAAAATGTCAGAGGGGGCGTGGCACCATTTTGAAACAAACTTGCGCTGCGTAGGAACTCCTAAAATCTACATGCAAAATGCCAATGTTCTAGCTTTTATAGTTTCCGAGATCTCAGCGTTCATACGGACAGACGGACATGGCTAGATCGACTCGGCTAGTGATCCTGAACAAGAATATATATACTTTATAGGGTCGTAAACGCTTCCTTCTACCTGTTTCATAATTTAGCACGAATACAATATACCCTTTTACTCTACGAGTAACGCGTATAACTAGATTTTCATCGTTTGCTTTTATACTGCACAAATGTCATATACAAATAGAAAAAAAGGGATTCTTTCGCAGCCTTTAACCATTTTTCCTATCTCCTTTAAGATATAGACTTCCGAGCGGCAAGCGCTTTTACCCTAATCAAGATATGCGTAAATAAATAAGAATTGGAAAAATTTATGTTAGTAGCTTACACACTGCGCGAAATATTCTGGTAATCATCAAATTTGGACCTATTGTTCCTATGGGAGCTATAGGATATAGACGTCCGATCGGCACGCGCTTTCACCTTGATCAATGTATGCATAAAAAATACGATTTGGAAAGATTCATGTCAATAGCTTGTATACTGCGCGAAATATCCTAAAAATCATTAAATTTTAACCGATTTTACCCTTTTGTTCTTATGGGAGCTATAGGATATAGACCTCCGATCGCCACGCGCTTTTACCCTGATTAAGGTATGCATAAAAGAATACGATTTGTAAAGATTCATGTCAATAGCTTGTATACTGCGCGAAATATCCTAAAAATCATTAAATTTTAACCGATTTTTCCTTTTGTTCCTATGGGAGTTATAGGATATAGACGTCCGATCGTCACGCGCTTTTACCCTGATTAAGGTATGCATAAAAAAATACGATTTGGAAAGATTCATGTCAATAGCTTGTATACTGCGCGAAATATCCTAAAAATCATTAAATTTTAACCGATTTTACCCTTTTGATCCTATGGGAGCTATAGGATATAGACGTCCGATCGTCACGCGCTTTTACCCTGATCAAGGTACGCATAAAAAAATAAGATTTGGAAAGATTTATGTCAATAGCTTTTACACTGCGCGAAATATCTTTTATTCTTGCAAGTTATATCCGATTGTTCTTATGGGAGCTATAGGATATAGACATCCGATCGGGGCGTTTTTCAAACTTTATCTGCGTACACTTGTTTTAGGACGACTGTAAACGTTTCAGATCGCTAGCTTTTAAACTGAGCTCGCAAACGGTATTGAAACAGACGGGCGGACGGATGGACAGACGGACATGGTTATATCGACTCCCCTATTGATCCTGATCAAGAATATATATACTTTATAGGGTCGGAAACGTCTCCTTCACTGCGTTACAAACTTCTGACCAAAATTATAATACCCTCTGCAAGGGTATAAAAATCCCAAGGATAGGCGATGTATGTCGAACAAACGCGGAAAATTATTTCAGACGTCTCACCCTAACTCATTGGCGAAAAGGCTGATATGAAGATCGAGAAAAAGAAGATTAAAAAGATACCACCCACTTGACCTCCCATCAAGACACTTAAATATTTAAAAGCTTAAAGGAATTCCAATAGAATTTAAATATAAATCTTATACAAAAAATTTGTTATCCCCTATATTAACAATCTGCTCAAGCTGCCACATAGGTAGCAGTACCTGTTAAGTTTTGCAATAAATATATACATTTTTATAAAAAAAAAAAAACATATTACATAACGACTACATTTCGATTTCTATGCCTATGTATATTACATATACCAATGAAGCTATGTCGATTTTGCGCTGCATTTTGCCATCGTTTCTATGGCAGCTATATGTACATATGAATGTACGCGTAATTCTGATATGGTAAATAAATACTATATCTCAAAGGAATATTTTGATAAATAAAAAATCAGCAAAATAAACGTTTTTTTTAAATTTTATTTTTTTTAATTTTTTGATTTTCCTATGGGAGATGTAGATATAGAAGTTTGATTTTAATTGAATTAAAACCGTAATTCCATTGCATTTAAATATTTAAAATTAAAAAAAAAAAAAAAAATTCAAAAACGACAAAGTTATACTTTTTTTAATTTGTTTTCGATTGTTCCTATGGAAGCTATGTATATGATAGTCGGCCGATACGGCTCGTTTTGACTTATATACTACCAGCACTAGAAAGACAACTTTTGGGAAAGTTTCAAGCAGATAGCTTTAAAACTGAGGGACAAATGGACGGGCGGACGGACAGACATGGCTACATCGACTCTCCCGGTGATGATGATCAAGAATAAACTTTAAAGGGTCGGAAATGTCTCCTTAACTACGTTGCAACCTTTTGACTGAAATTAGAATACCATCTGCAAGGGTATAAAAAATGAAATACAAAAATATTTACAAATGGGGGGCGGAACAGCCAGTCTTTCGCGCGTCGTCAAAAAAAATTGGTGCGGTTCAGCTAAGATCAGCGGCCTTAACTGTTTGCGTTAATTTTCTCAACTACAAAGTCATGGTTATGGTATTGAGTTACTTTAGAATTAGTTAGAATAAAAGCTTCTGATATCAAAAACACCTCTTAACAAAGTAAATATGGAATAGTCGAATGTTAATTTATTTTTCATCCCCAAATTTTAGATCAGAAAGATTGTTTTCAGAATGTCGCGTTAAAAATCTTGCCGTTAACATTTGTTAAGGAGTTTAAAACAAGAATGGAAAGCTAACTTCGGGCGGAGCCAAAGTTGATATAGCCTTGCAGAATATTCTGTGAAGCCCATAGAAAATCCCAACTTCCTAACTTTACAAACACCAAAGTTATGGCATTTCCGATCAATCAGTTATATGGCGGCTATAGGATGTAGTCGGCCGATCCTTATGTTAGGTCGGATTGATTACCCAAAAATAAAACTTATAGAAAATCCCAACTTCCTAACTTTACAAACCCCAAAGTTATGGCATTTCCGATCAATCAGTTATATGGCGGCTATTGGATATAGTCCGCCGTTCAAACTTATATACTGCGAGCAAAGGAAAGAAGGGTGTGTGCAAAGTTTCAATTCGATATCTTTAAAACTGAGAGACTAGTTCGCGTAGAAACAGACAGACGGACATCCTTATATCCACTCAGGATAGGGTCGGAGATGTCTCCTTCACTGCGTTGAACACTTTTGACCAAAATTATAATACCCTCTGCAAGGGTATAAAAAGTAACCCAAAAAAATTAAACGTTATTTTTAAAACTTAAAATAAGGCTTGCTTTTGATATATAAAAATTAATTATGAAAATAAAATTTGAAATTATAAATTATAATTATAAATAAAATTCGTTGAGTTACATAAAAAACAGAGCAATAAAAACTCAAGAAAATCGTTTTTATAAACAAAACCTTTAATCATTCGGGTGTTTGACTTAGACAACTCAAAATTTCTAGTAAGCGTTTGGTCAACAAGCAAATAATTTGTACCTGCACCTATGAATACACTTCTCAGGTTCCTTGTGTTCCTGGCAGTATTGTATTGCGTCTGCGTCACACAGGTACTCTATGGAATTATCATCAAGTTTGGAAGTTCCTTCTAAAGGCAACATTGGCTTTAGTAAGTTCTGGGCTTCAAATGTAAATTTAACTCTAAAAATAACATCAAGCTTATGATTTTAATTATTAGTTATAAAGAACGGAAGGAAGAGGTCGTTGTATCCCGACAAGCAAAATATGTGGTCAACTTCATTGCCTGGAAATGGGCGACTTTACACCGAGCTTGACTCGGAAGGCCGCATGTTCAGCCGGGCTAAGACTCCTTACGAGTGCCAGCTCGAGGACGACGTCGAGCAGCTGCAGGAGGCTCTTTTCACGATTTCTTCCCACTATGCCAAAATTCAGTTTCGGCTCCGCCAGATAGCCTCGGCTTCGTCCGGTAAGAGAGACAGCCTGCTCAAAGATCTAGAACGCCTAATAGCCCAGGGACTGGATGGAACTGACCACAGGCAGGACGACGAGCTATCGGGCATGCGATGCAACTCATCCTTCCCAGGCAACGTCCGGGCTAAGCAAAACAAGATTCTCTGTCAACTGCGAGGGCGTCTCGAGGACTTGGTTGGAGCAAATGGAGTTTGTTTCCAGGCGGACTGTTGTGAAGCTGGCAGAAATAAATCTGACCATTGTCACAAAGCCAAAGACGACGTTTGGCGAAGCCATGAATGCTTTTGCAAGGTAGATAAGGAGAGCAAGCCTAGCGGTCGAAATATGCAAGAATCCGGTTATAAAATGGAATACGGGACACCTAATATAAAGTTGTTGCGCTCGAACTCCAAGGCTTATGCAAACGTTTGCCGGAAAAGAAAAGGAAAGAGAGGAGGAAAATATCTTGGAGATGGGCACTACTCTGATAGAACCACATCCAAGATGTTAGAAAAAGATCAGAACATTTAACATAAATAGAATTCCAGGCAGGCGCAAGCAACTGCAAATCCGACGGCACGGCCAAAGTCCAAGCCAAAACACTGTCATTGTCTGCTCTAGTACTTTATTGTAGAGCTGCAGGATAAAATGCAAGTACCCACAAAAGAAATGGGAAAACGGCCACAAACGATATGACCTGATTCTGGCGATTCTCGCGAGTTGTTTTGATCGTTCCATCTAGGTATTGATTATAAAAATGTACAAGCTGTGTTTATATTATACGGTCAGTGTAATTTATATTTGTAATGCAATAATTTATAAATAAACCACCAATATATTTGCTTCCATATGATCGAGGAATAAAGTAGGTTTCCAATAATTTTGGACATCCTCAGCAGGTTTTGAAGACTCACCTTGTGCACATACTCAAGGACAACTGGTAATTAGCGGCAGTTGCTTGTGTTAAAACGCCTGGCAAAGCCATCAGGTGACTCGTGGGATAACTAGTATAAGTCCGGTTGCCAACTGTAATGGTCTCTCTCGGTATGAGTACTCAAAGTGAGTTTAAATCTTGCACTCGGGAGTATAAAATTAATATCTATCTTAGATCTTCGTCGATCTGAGGACCAAGGTGAAAAAAACGTTGACGAAAAGTGAACGCCAGCTGTTTGCCTCTCGCTCTCTCTCATGACTGGCGGACAGTTTTTGTCGATCTGAGTACTAGGCTTAAGTCAAAAATGTACGAAAAAACACAATAAAAAACTTAGAAAAATCGCCTGTTAGAACTAAGTGCAGCTTTAAACTTTGAAGCTATGTCGATTTTGATCTGCATTTTGCCACCGCTTCTATGGCAGCTACATAATATTGTTGTCCGATTTAATTTTAATTAAAATCGTAATTCCAAAAGAACAAAAAAATATTAAAAACAACAAAGTTATAATTTTTTTGAATTCTTTTTCCGATTGTTCCTATGGGAGCTATATGATATAGTCGCCCGATCCGGCTCGTTCCGACTTATATACTACCTGCAATAGAAAGACAACTTTTGGGAAAGTTTCAAGCAGATAGCCTTAAAACTGAGAGACTAGTTTGCGTAGGAACGGACGGATGGACAGACGGACAGACGGACATGGCTAGATCGACTCTCCTGGTGATGCTGATAAAGAATTTATATACTTTATAGGCTCGGTAATGTCTCCTTCACTGCGTTGCAAACTTTTGACTGAAATTATAATACCCTCTCCAAGGGTATAATGACTATATTTATAAGTATATAGATACTTAGCATATATCCGAACCACGAAGTTATAATTTTATTTCCCTTTTTCCCGTATTTCCCTATGGCAGCTGTATCATGTCGATATAAAACTAAAATCGTATTTCTGACATTTTTAAAATATACTTAATCTCGGAGTAAATGGATATGTGTTAAGATGTTATAATATTATTTCCCTTTGTTCCTATTGTAATGATATAGTAGGCCGATCCGTCCCGTATCCAAATAACTTTAAAAACTGAGAGACTAGACGGATATATATTCTCTATTTGGTCGAAAACATGCCCTTCACTGCCCTGCAAACATTTGACTGAAATTATAATATCCTCTGCCATATCCTATAGTTGCCATGAAAATGGTTAAATTTAGCTGTTTTTTTGTTAATTTTATTTTTTTGAAAAATCTGCAAGGATATTAAGGGATTTCTTCGAAATAATAACAAAGTTATGAACAACTTCTTGTTTTCGGCCCTTGAATTCTATGTAACTGCTTAAAAGTTGTAAGATATTTTGGGCAAATTCTTTGATCCGATCCTATAACATCCATATACCCTTTTGTGCTGCTCTTATAACATAAAAAGTTCAGCCTCCATTAATTTTAGGCTGCTTGCTAGACTTTGATTGCCGAATAACCCAATTCTGGTCAATCACAAGCAAAAATCCAAGCAGCATCCCTTAGTCGGCACTGAAAGGATGCCGGCAATGAAGCCATCATTACGCTGAGAAACCAGTTTCAGACTGCGTCGTAGCCAGATCTGATAGTTGGCAATTTTCCGCGCATGCGAGACTCTGTTGCCTCTGTTCTTAAGGGTTTGATGCTGTTACCGGATTCTGTTCGGCCAGGCCGAGTCTCGTTATAAGGGTTGCTTACGTTGGGTTTCAATGTGGCTATGCCTCAATCTGTTTGTGGTCCCCTAAGTTGCTTCTAGTTTCATTCATAAGTAGCGCTACCCGGACGCAATTTGGTCCATATCAGTTTGGCATACCCACATCTGCTTACCTTGGGCCATTCCAATGTGCGAGGATCTCATGCGTGGCGCATGCGCTGTTCTAATCTTTTGTCTTTTTGTTCATTGCTTTCATGACGCCTTCTGTATTAATGGCTTGAAGAGGGTTTTTACGGGAATGCATGCGTGTCATCTGGCCAAATGTGTGAGTTTGCTATGGCTCATGCGGGCTGTGAACGAGGGGTTGAGTTTCAACATAATTTTAACTAAGAATTAAAGCTGCGATTGACATGAACACAGTCTAAATGGCTTATGTCAATACACGATTTTAAAGTCTCCGTAAACTATATTCCCCACTTGGAATCAGCGGCACTAAAACTGCCTTCACTACCTTTTAAGGAGTTTTATTCAAATAATGATCAAATGTAGAAAGCAATATTTTTTTGCTTTCAGAAAATTATAAATATTCATTTCGGTGTAAAACTAACTGTAAAATGATAGCTTGTTGGTATTTAAAGCTATTTCAATAGAGGATTCAAATTTCTAGGTCTGCAATTTAACAAGAAAGTGATCATGTTTTAAATCGACGATCTAATCTGGGCAAAGTAATAGTTTCAAGTAAAAGAATAGATTCATGTGATGAAACGTTGGCATGAGTATGATATACAGTTGATCGGCTTAAAACGATATTAACATTTAAAGTTTTATTAAACTATGGGTCTTACATCGTCTACTTTCTTTGTTTTTCGTCTTTGTGTTGTCTTTTCTTTGAGTTTTGTTCTTTGTTGTAAATGAGAGCGAAGCAAATGAGAGAATTTCTTTGTAAAGCCATTCTTCTAGTTGCTCGATTGATCTTTTTGGTATGGCACAAATTTGGCATTGGCAAGTATGTTTATAATTCTTATGGCAAGGGAAGTCAGAACGAATGACAAGAAATCAATCCGTTGTGACTGCTTTGAGCAGCTGCATCAATCCATAATGAGCTTTTCTTGGCTATTATAACTACACCTCGCGCATTAAACGCTCTTCTCTATGACCGCCTATTTTGTGGACCCCTCGCATTGCTGCACCTGAACAAGTAACAGAAGAATACGGTTCATTAGATTATCCGCTTCTGAGTCCTCCATGCTGTTCAGCTTGGCCGAAATGAAGCCGCAAAACTTGGAGTTGAGGACCTCGCGTACAGTTTGAGGGGGGTGGTAGATCCAAGCCTCCGGTGACAGCTGCACCCTGCTGCTGCCGGAGATGGCGGTGCTGCTGGAGCATCTGCTCCTCATAGTCGTCGCCATCGATGACATCATCGCCGTCGCCATTACCGTTCTCCTGACCATCCTGCTCAACATTGCGGCGACGCTTGCGCGATGATGCCACCTCATCCACGCCCGCATTGGTGCTCCCGCGGGAGTTGGAGTCCAGGATCAGCGGATATGGGAAGTCCGCGTCGATTGCCTCCAGCTCCTCCACTCCGTCGGATGCATGGCCGGTGTCTTCGTCACCGCTGCGGATCGAGCTGGCGTCAATGTCATCGTAGCTGTGTTGAAGATGTTGATGCTCGTTGCGTGTTGAGCTAACCCGGCTGTCGTTGTGCGCCTGGTGCTGGTGGGCGGGCAGCGGAAGTGGTCCGCCGCCGGAGCTGCTGCCACTGCTGCTACTTCCGGCCCCACCGCCCACCGAGAGATCCAGCTCCGGTTTTACATAGTAGTCGCAGTAGTAGTCATCGCCGCTGACGTTCAGCGAGGAGCACTTGGAGAGGTTTAACACTGCGGCAGACTCGTTGAAGGACGTGGACAGCTTCAGCGATACTGCCTTTCCAGCTGATCCCATGCTGTTGCTGTTATTATTGTTGTTGTTGTGAATATGCCCATACGCGGTCAGGCTAAGATCGGTTGCATGCGAAGCTCCTCTGAAATAGATGAAAGCAATAACAAATTTCAATGGTAGAACTAGGAATTAAAATGCAACGTCGATCGTTTGATTTTTATATTATTTATCAAAAAGTTGTTAAGATTTCAAACTCGTCAAAGGAATGTAGCTAAAGCTGATGTGTATTATATAATAGTTATAACATGCACCTAAAAGCAATTTTAAAAATCTTATTTTTTTTAAAGAATTTTTTTCTTGTTGGTACTTTTATTTGCCAGATGGAATATCGGGAAGATTTCTCACACTAGGTTAGGTGACCGTTGAAAACACAAAAGGCTTTCCTCCGCTACAAGATTCAATTCAAGACCTAAAGTCATTTTTTCAGTAGCGTATTTTTAATTTGTCAAGTAAATAATGTTATCAGTGGTTAAGTATAATTGTTTTGTGGTGTTTTTGACCATTTTGGTACGATTCAACCACTGCTTATTTAAATTGAGTGATATATACATACAAACATGTTTAATTAATATTAATTTATTTTATTAATTTATATGATTAGTTCTAATTGGGTCAGCGTTTCAGAAATTTCTAAAATGTCGATTTAACGAACTGGAATTTTCATACGTTTGAAAATAATAATTTCAGTAAAAATGAAATCGGATAGAACATAAATCGATAATTTAAGTGGAATATGATTACAATTTATTGTCAAAAAATTTTATTTAATCCTTTAAAAATATATCACATCACATTAATGCAATAACGTATTATTAACCAGCGTCAACACCCTCTAAATGTAGAAAAAACTAGAAGTGCCATTAAAAATTTTAAAATAAGTAAGTATTGATAAATCAAAGCGAAACGATTCTTACATGGTTGTTTTTGAGGTCGAGCAAGGCCATGCAAAGAAGAAAGCCCGTATTTAATTTTATTTTCAAAAACATGTATGTTTTATTGAAAATGTTACCTTGTATTAATTTAAATTTAATAAAAATTAACTCATAATTTTAATTAACGTGATAATGTTCAGATAGGGATGAGTAGATAAGTACAACACTTTTAGTTGTATGATCTTGGTGGCCAGTTTGAGAGATATTTTCGTCCCAAGAATAGAACAAATTATTCATAGCCCCACTTCGGAACCGTGAGCATACATACAAACCCCAAAGCCAGTTCGACGCATTAATACAAGAAGACGGGAAACAGAACAGTAGAGAACAAGAAATTATTTCGACGTCCCAAACAAGTATTCTGGTTTCCTGTCTCTCCCTGAACGCGTCTCAAGTTTCAAGCGCATTTTCCCAGACAATGCAGCTGCCCTAATGGCGGGTGCTCGAAAACGCCTGAACGTGGCTATTCTCGGTCTTCCCCATCTCTTCGTGTATTTGCCAAATGTCGTGGCCTGGCCCACTCGTAGGGACATAGCGCGTTTTCCAGTCCTCGCTGAAGTTCTCGCTCCCCGGCTTATCACATACACTTATCGCCCGCAGGTAGTTGACAATCGGTGAAAATTTGAAAACTGATACTCGTCTGCCCAGACAAAATATCTCACAGGACTAATCAAGGCGAAATGTATTTTCACATGTTCTACAATCGGGAACGGCTCTATTTGTTTGCGGCTTTTAAGGTCTTGACTCTAATTTAGTTTGGTTTCTTTTCGGGGTTTGAATCGCTTGGCTTATCAATATTTGCTTCCGCTCTGGTCCGGGTCCCGAGCCATTTATGGTTTGTGGCGTATTTCGTGTGTTTCGAAGGTTTGGAGTCTTATCTTTAAATTTGTCAACTTGCACTTAGAAACCATTTTATAAAAATCGATTAATATCATCTTTAAAAGGCTTAAGCACGCCCATGTCCAATTCCAAACCCGTGATAAGCTTTAGTCCCATGATATTTGGAAGACCCCCAAGCCCCGTTAACCCAGAGGGTTAACGCCCACTTTTCTCCAGTGACGCATTGGATAAAGCATTCCAAGACGAAATTCGCCGGACAGTGATTTCGGGGAGTGGTGCGAGATTCGGAGGGTGCAGATGGAGGGGAGCAAAACAATTTCAGCAATTTCGCAGCTCATTTGCTTATTAAATCATAAGCGTGACACAGACAGAGCTCGACAGAACATTCACACCCAAGCGGCCTCGTGTGTGTGGGTACGACAGATCCAGATCGAGAGAGAACTGAGTGAAGAGTGAGTGTGGGCATGGGTATGGGTGTGGGTCTGGGAGAGGGGTCCAGGCCCCGTCTCTGGGTCAGAGCAACCCCCTTGGCCGGCACCGTCGTGGCTGGCTAACGGTCGTGGGCATATTTTTAACCCTGGCCGAAGCCGAGCCGAGCGATTCGTTCAATTGCTCACCCATACACTGATGTGTATATATGTTTTGTACACATACATACATATACAGACAGAACCCCGCTCATTTTCCCTCAGCAGCCCCTTTCCCGATCGCGAGCTGCGATTCTTTCCTAACTTGGTCCACTCGCAATCCGTATTCTTCAGTGCTGATTGTCATTTTCGTAGTGCTCTCATTAATTTATCGCTCTCTCGCCGCCTTCTCCATAACCCCCTGCCACTTCCAGCAGTATTTTTCGTTGGTCTTGCGTTAGCAGCTTCCCTCAATTTGGTTTTTGGTTCAAGTAGCAACGATGCTGCGCCGCTGTTATATAGTACTCGACGCTTGGCGAGATCTGTTTTATGGCTATGGCTATAGCTCCGGCTCAAGCGCTACCCGACTGGCCGGGCCCGTTGAGCTGTCTGTTATCAGCTCAAAATAATAAAAATTTAAATATATACACACACCATGGGTGAGTGTGCGCGGGCATGTGTCGGGGCCGTCGACTGCTTGTTGCCCATGTGGGTACAGTCAATTGAAAGGAAATGGCCTTATTTCATATAAATATGTACATAAAGTACAAAACACACACCCGTAGCTAGAGCGCGGCTCCATAAGAGCCAGAACATTGGACGGGGCAGACTCTCGACTGAGACCATTTGCTGGTCTCTGGCCCGGTCATTCCTTTGTTCGGATTGGTTTTTTCCATATTACCGCTCCTTAGTGTCCATATGCCCCTGTGCGTTGTTTTTGCTATTCTTTTTCGCTGGGCAGATGTTTTTTCAGACACAGCTGAGATTTTTCTGACTTGCTGGGCATTTATGCAAATCGACAGGGCTAAGAGGCTAAGAAGGATGTGTTGTGTATAGAAAATACTTTTAAAGTAGCTCCCATATATTTACAGAATATTCCAAAGCTCGGCCGTCTAATTTTTTGATGTGACACGAAAATTTGAATGAACCATTTTATTCCTCTGTCATGCTTTCTTTTATTTATCGTAAAAGTACTATTTTGCGATATTCGTTCTTTGAGCGATTTTTGAATTAAACAGAAGTAGCTACTCCCATAGAAATGATTAGCTTCGTGGAATTACCCTGCAATAACATTTGATTGAGACCGTTAACCAAGGTTCGCCTCACTGATTACTGCGAACAAGAAATACCATATACATATGTATTTGTATAGAGGGGGGTCATTTGGGAAAACCTTTGCATGCGCGGGCCAAATACCACACAACATCTTTTCGCCTTACATATGTACATATGTATGTACAAGATCGGTGAGAGGACGGTGACTCACCTAGGGACGTAGTCTGCTAGACTCAAGTTTACAGTTCTCAGTTCAGAATGAATCAAGCTGTGTCTGACAAACTCAAACGCATATGCTTAGAACAAGCCAAAGCGGAAAGGCATTATTCACGATTCAAGCTGCACTTTAACCCTTGCTCATGACTCGATCGATAGCTAGTGGCTTATCGAAGACATTGTAATTAAAGTAACCGATTGGGCTCCTGACACCAATAAATTTGAGAGTGTACCACAATATTTAAAAAAAAAATTAGGTAACTGGCATTCATAAAACTAAAGTCCAAGGTGAAAATTACGAGAATGAATATAATAATTGAGAATATCGTGAATATTGGATTTAGTAGAACTTTAAGAGATTGACATTTATAAATTTTCAAATTTCGGAAATTAAGAATTGTAATGGTTTATTATAGTGTATCCAAAAATTAATTGTATAAAAAAAGGGAATATAGGATCAGTAAATTTATTTTACTCATTTCTAAATTAGTTAAAATTTAAAAACCTAATTCTTTAATTAATTTGGAATGTGTTATTTGCTTGATTTACAAAGCTGAGTTACACTGTTTCCTGGATTCAAAAAAGAATTATTAAGAATAACACGAATTAATTGAGACCAGTCACGTTAAATTATCAAAGAGCGTAACTTCCACAACTTATATCGATAAAAGCATTTTTCCAATCGATTTTAAATTTTGAGAGTATGTTCTAGGCATATTAACCTATATTTTTTTAACTATATACATATATACAAATACATTTAAAAAAACAATAAAGTGTGTCCTCCCTTAAGCCTGATTATTTTCCATGAGCACAAATGTAAGAACATTCTTTTAATTAGACAACTATATCTGTGATATTTATGTTATGTTGCTGTTTTAACTGCAAGAGTATGCTCCCTTCTCTTTGTACTCACTTTCTCTCCCTGATGACGTCGCGAAGGAAATCCATGGCTTCGTAGAGACTCCACTTGGGCTTAAATCCATTGCCCATCAGCTTGACGTGGGCCAGTTCACGGCGGTATGATTCACGCAGCGACTTAAAGGCCCGTGCCACTCGTCGCCCTGGAGCGTTGAACTCGCGACCTATGTGCTCCCAGGCGCGGTTCTTCTCCTCCTCGGCGCCCTTGAAGTTCGGGAGGCGCGAGTCCCAGAGAATCGGGTTGTCGTGAACCATTTGGATGAGCTTTAGCTTGTCGGAGGCGTTGCGCCGCACCACTGTCCACACAAGTAATAGACAATGAAATAAGAAAAAAAGCTATATGGTCAGATATCCCCTCGGTTAGGGTAAAAATTAAATAGTTCTTAAAATTAAAGTACACATTATTTCGCCACTTCACACTGAAAAACTTGATGCAGTGAACATTCTGGGATTTTATCAGTTCATTGCATGAAGGGACCGTTACATATGTATATACATATGTATATGTCAACAGCTAATGCTTACTGTAACAAGAAAGGAAACAAACTTCGGTAAGCCGTAGTTTTTATACCCTTGCAGCTGTTAAAAAAAGTAATCTACAAGGAGACTATATCTAGATTTTTTTGCGCATACGTTTAAAAAAATAAAGCTATGCTGATTTTCTGATAAATTTGTCAATCGTTTATATGCCAACAATATGATATATGTACATACATAGTTGTCCGACTTTTGTTAAACTAAAACCGTTACTACAATATCTCGACCGATCCGGCCCTTTCCGACTTTTACACTACCTGCAATAGAAATGAGAGTTTTGGGGGAGTTTTAACCAGTTAGCTTTAAAAATGTGAGATAAGTTTGCTAAAAAAGGTACAGACGGAAGGACGGGCAGACGGACATACTGTCATGGCTAGATCGACTTATGTGGTGATGCTGATTACAAATATATGTACATATACCTACATATGTATGTACTTCATAGGGTCGAAAATGACTCCTTCACTGCGATGCAAATAAATACAAATGTAAAGAAATCAATTTCTTGTTAATACATTTTAAGATCTTTTCCACTTTAAAGATTTTAGTTTTCAAACTTTATGCACATAAATACATATGTATGTACATGCACATAGTCGAACTTCCACAACTCGAACTTTCCTAAATCATAGTTCATTGACAATACAAGAGTATAAATCAATTCTATAACTCGTTCGATTTCTGGCACTTCGACCGTATTACGCATAAATACATATGTACATATGCATGTATGTAACTCTTATTGTTTGATATCTCTATAGGGGCACTAAATCTGGGTACGCACGTTTCTTGATCTTCTGCGAGGGCAGGGCAGTGGCAGTGGCGGCGGCTAGGGGGTGGGACTCCCCCTTGGGCTTCATGTCAAGGGCGATGGCGGCGGCGGCGGCGCTCATGTCTTGCAGCGAGTGGGTGGCGGTGGGCGAACAGCCGCTCACTGGGGCCATGAGGATGTGATGGAGGATCTGGATCTGCAGGCTTGAGCTGGCCAGGGCTCTCACTTTTGGGGACGCGATCGCGGGCGGCTGGTAACGGGCTGGTTCTGGGGCTGCTACCCTCTCACGACCAAGTTTAAACGGCGACTAAAAACCAAACCAAGACCAAAAAATAACAACCACCGTCGCAAGCGGGCAGCGCTGCGCTACTTCGAGTCGGCAGCGCAGTTGGCAGCAAGCCCGCATTCAGAGCCAGAAAATCACGCGCACTCGCCCTGAGAGCCAACTCGCTCCTCTCCGCTTGCTCTCACTCGCCACCGTTCCCGTTATCTGCGTCGCAGCCCTCTGCTAGCTGATCCAGCCAGGCAACGGGTCCAAAAGTGCTCTCTCGGCGCTCCAAGAGCGCGACTCTCCGGATGGAAAACGCCGTTTAATTGCAATCACAATCACAAGCCACAGAAAGTAAAAGCGAGCGAAAAGCGGCGTCACACACACAGCCATACAGCCGTGCAGAGCAAAACAAGAGAATGTGTGTAACAAAAAAATCCGTTGACGCGTTCGCCCTCGGTTTCCAGTGGCCGACGGTTGTGTTTGTGTGGACGATTGTTGAGGCGAACCGAACACACACTACATGTTTTCGATTGCCCTTCTTGGCGGCTGTTTGCAGAGTACCCTGCACTTTGGGCTTATTGGCTGCGATTCGAATTTGAGGGCCGTTTGTACGAAATGTACTGTATTTCTAATCTCAAACGGAGGCCCCAGAGTAATAAACAAAAGAATGTTAGCTGGGCGAATCTATTCACGTTCTTGGAACTTCAGACCAAAATGAATACAGTCAAAACTCCCTGGCCAAGCTACCGTCTGCCATTAGGAAACTTCGAATTATGGGAATTGGACTTACATATGTATATATGTAATTATTATTATTTTATTTGCCAACAAAATTATATGCATATATTGTACATATGTATGTACTTATGTATGTATGTATACACAGGCGGTCGACTTGTAGAGGCGTTCATTTAAGAAAATGTATTCAATGGAAGTTAGACTGTATTGGCCATTGTAATATGCAGTCATGTCTCTGGACAGCCGTTCAATTAAAAATCTTCTATTGTGGTTCGATCGGAGAAAATGATATACCGAAGGAAAGATATACAAATGTATTTTTTAACTAAGAGGTCTGCCTACCCAAAAATAAAAACAATTAAATTCAAAAAAACAGCAAATTGTAACAAAAATTTTGAATATTTTTTTTCACTTAAAAGCTTGCAATGCTGTGAAGAAGACAGATCTGACCCTATAAAGTATATGTACAGTGGCTCCCAGCTTATTTGACCCACACCTAATTTTCAACATTGAATACCTGTTCAAGTTTTAGATGTTTGTCCTGCAGCTCTGTGTTGGCTTTACGCCATACGTAAGAACGTCATTTGGACCCAAAAATATTACGTCATTTTCGCCGATGAGTCAAAATTTAATATTTTTGGGTCCGAAGGACGTTCTTACGTATGTATGGCGTAAAGCCAATACAGAGCTGCAGGACAAACATCTAAAACCCACCGTTGAGCATGACGGCGGACACGTTATGGTTTGGGCCTGTAAGCCCGCAGCAGGAGTCGGAAACTTTAAATTTATTGAAAGCACAATAGATAAAAATGTTTATCTTAAGGCAGGCTTGCACCTTGTGAGGTCAAAAAAATCAATTTTTTCTCCTAAAATTTCAAGTCGAAATCTCTTGAATTACGAAAGTTATCGGCCGTTTGGTGGACCGGACATATGTACATTGTTGCCATTATAGTGAAAATTTTCAAACGCGTTTTTCTCGAAACCATGTTTTTCGAGTTGGCGGAAGTCGTACAAGTCGCAAAAATTGAGCAATCGTCATGAAATTTTTTATACATGTTCCTCAGAAGTATGAGCATGTCTGGAACTAGGATCTTTTGAAAATATTAAAAATTGTTTATTTAAAAAAATTATAAGTAACGAAAAAAATGACGAAAAAACCGATTTTTTTTCAAAAGCTCATATTTTTTGCATTTTTTATGTTTTTTCAATTAGCCTAGTTCAAGCCATGCGAACAAGTGTACAGATTAAGAATATATTCGTTTTTGCGTTTCAGATTATTTCTTAAAATTCCAAAAAATCCGCCATGAGGACGAGTTTTTCGCGGACATGCTGCCATTGTTGGGTACTCCCCCTCCCCCCTTCAATTGGATCGCACTCAAAAAAATTGTGTAGCTTCAATGAACTGTACCCTACAACTGGCTAAAATTTTATTCCCATTCCTACCATACTTTCCAAGAAATAAATTCCAGAAAAAAATCAGGTTTTGGGCGCCAACAAGGTGCAAGCCTGCCTTAATATCCTTAATGATAATTTACTCCAAAGTGCTGAGAAATTGGGAATAAAACAGGGTTTTCGGTTCTACCAAGACAATGACCCAAAGTATAAGTCGGGTATTGTTCAATATTGGCTGGGTTATACTTGTCCCCATATAATGAAATCGCCAGCTCAGTCACCCGATTTTAATGTTATTAAGAATTTGTGGGCTTTGCTGGACTCAAAAATACGGGAGCGCAATATTTCCAATAAAAATGACTTGAAGACGGCTTTGCTCGAAGAATGGCTAAAATCACCCAAGAAACCACAATCTATTCCCAATCGACTGAAGTCGGTTGTGGACCAAAAGGGCGGACATACCAAATACTAAAAGTTAAAAAAATATTTTTTTTCAATTTTTTATAATTAATTTGATGAACTGGGTCAAATAATCTGTGGCGTTCAAAAAGGCAGTATTTTTAGTTTTTATTGTCAAATGACTTTCCCAAGGAGCGAGTTTCCCAAAGTTAATGAGCAAGCTATTTTTACCGGTGACCTGCTAGTTGTGTTTTTAAATCTTAAGATGATTTGTCCTACTAATTTGTTGACTTCGCATTAAGTTGAGGGGCATCAATTAAAGGATGAGCCGCTTTTGAAAGCAACCAAAAAACATTTTTGTCGTTCTATTGCAGGTAGTATATAAGTCGGAACAAGCCGGATCGGGCGACTATATCATATAGCTCCCATAGAAACAATCGGAAAAAAACTCAAAAAAATTATGACTTTGTTGTTATAGAATTACGGTTTTAGTTAAATTAAAATCGGTCAACAATATCATATAGCTGCCATAGAATCGATGGCAAAATGCAGCGCAAAGTCGACATATCTTCATTGTTTTTAATAATATAGGCATAGAAATCGAAATGTAGTCGATTTGTAATAACTGCAAGGGTATATAAACTTCGGCTTGCAGAAGTTTGCTTCCTTTCTTGTTTAAGTTTTTATACCCTTGCAGAGGGTATTACAATTTTGGTCAAAAGTGTGCAACGCAGTGAAGGAGACATCTCCGACCCTATAAAGTATATATATTCTTGATCAGGATCACCTCCTGAGTTGATATAGCCATGTCCGTCTGTCCGTCTGTCTGTCCGTCTGTCCGTCTGTCTGTTTCTACGCAAACTAGTCTCTCAGTTTTAAAGATATCGAACTGAAACTTTGCACACACCCTTCTTTCCTTTGCACGCAGTATATATGTCGGAACGGCCGGGATCGGCCGACTATATCCTATAGCTGTCATATAACTGATTGATCGGAAATGCCATAACTTTGGTGTTTGTTAAGTTAGGAAGTTGGGATTTTTTATGAGTATTAAGAATGCATCATATGAATAATTTTGGAGAATATAATTTACAGAGTATTCTGCAAGGGTATATCAACTTCGGCTCCGCCCGAAGTTAGCTTTCCTTTCTTGTTTTTTTTTGTAATTGTCTTGGTATACGATAATAATAATAGGTATAAACTGTGGCCACAGCTTGTGGCTTGTGGGCGTCAGAGGGGGCGTGGCAACTTTTTAAAACAAACTTGCGCTGCGTAGGAACTCCTAAAATCTACATGCAAAATGCCAATGTTCTAGCTTTTATAGTTTCCGAGATCTCAGCGTTCATACGGACAGACAGACGGACAGACGGACAGACGGACATGGCTAGATCGACTCGGCTAGTGATCCTGAACAAGAATATATATACTTTTGCACGAATACAATATACCCTTTTACTCTACGAGTAACGGGTATAATAAGTAGATAAATCAATTTAACCAAACTTGCTAATCTAACATTCTAACATTCCAATTTTTAAATAACATTTTATGGCTGACAATCGTTATTGAAGTTTTAAATTTAAGTTAAGCTTATTTTCTTCATGGTTGCATAAAGTAAATGACATGTGTTTCTGTCTGGATTTATGGTATGGGCTATGGTAATGTTAATTATTCAAAATAAGCTGTCTGAATTTGCCCACGCTGTTTAGGCAAAATGTCATGATTAAAACGCATAAGTGCCAAGATTGTGTTTTGTGATTGTGTTATTATTAATAAAGCAAAGTCAGAAATTAAGATATCCTTAAAATTCAGGGCATTTTTTTTGTTTGTGTATTCCTAAAATATATACCCTTGCTGTTATTACAAAACGAATATATTTCGATTTCTATGCCTATATTACTAAAAACAATGAAGCTATGTCGATTTTGGGCTCCATTTTGCCAGCGTTTCTATGGCAGCTACATGTATATGATATTGTTGTCCGATTTTGACAAAATAAAAGCGTAATTCTGAGATAGTAAATAATTACTTAATCTCAAATTAATATTTTGATAAATAGAAAAACACCAAAATAAATGTTTTTTAATTTTTTTTATTTTTTTTTGGGAGCTATATGATATAAACGTTTGATTTTAATTTAATTAAAACCATTATTCCATAATATTAAAATATGACCAAATCCCAAAAATATACATATATATATATCCCGTCATATATACTACCTGCAATAGAAAAACAACTTTTGGGAAAGTTTCAAACAGATAGCTCTAAAACTGCTAGACTAGTTTGCGTAGAAACGGACGGACAGACGAACGGACAGACGGACATGGCTAGATCGACTCTTCTGGTGATGCTGATCAAGAATATATATCACTGCGTTGCAAACTTTAGACTGACATTATAATACCCTCTGCAAGGGTATAATAACGGCCAGTTTAAAATCTATTGGATTTATTTAAATTTCAAATTTTTATTTACTGTCTAATTGTATAGAAATATAAAATGGATGAAAAACTATAACAACTAGTTAAAATAATTATATTTTCGTCAGTTTTAATTTAAGGGGGTATATACCTTTTTTTGTCGAAAAAAATAGGAAAGTTTGGATTTTTTTATGTATGTATTATGTATATTTATGTATTTTCTGAAAGTTTAGATTGTTGACAATGTTTATGCAAAAAATTTTGAAAAAATATTTAATAGTTTTTAAGGTGTGGCTGTTTCCCTTAAACGCTTTTTTTTAAGAGCCTTGCGGTGATAATTCCCCAGGACAAACGGGTCAACTGATACCAAAAAAATAAAAATATTTCATTAGTTTAAAGTAGTATCCTGTACTTGAACGAACGTTTTTAAAATTTTGTTTTTTTTTGTGCATACGGGAACGTTTTATGCAAAAAATGACGTTTTTGGACGCTAAATTCTTACAAAACTATCTATTTCGGCGAAATAAAAATTTTTTACATGAAAAAACGATCGTTCAAGTACTAATAAAATTCATTACGAACATTTAAAAAAAAATTTGAAGAAAATCGGTTCGGTAGTTTTTCGCCAATCCATATCACCGCAAAGTCATTTTTCAAAAACACCATTTCGAGATATTCGCGTTTAAAGTTTCAAGTTTGGGTTTGGGCGGGGACGAGGCGCGCGGCTAGGAGCGCTGTAACTTTTTTTCTACTGCTCAAATCTCTATGAAAATTTGGGGAAATGTTCTCAAGAAGTTGTTCTTTGAGATAAAGCAAAAAAAAAAATTCGATTTTTTGAAAATGAAAAGGTATTTGCCCCCTTAATCAATCAATACAACCGAAAAAATGGATTAAATGTTTTGTATATATTTTCAATTTACTAGTATTTTATGTACTGAACAAGACTTTCTACACATAAGATTAATTTTAACTTGGCAAACTCTATAAGGTTGATATATGAAATCTTTTCTTTGCGGAATCAATTTATTGTAGTTTGGAAATGATTTGTCTATTTGATATACCTTATTCTACAAATTGTGATAATTAACGTGAAAAAAATGAAAAATACAATTTTAAGAAATTATACATTACTAAATTTATACCTATTTATTTTATTTATTTATTTATTTATACTACATATTATTAAATAGCTACATATAACAATAAAAACAAAACATACGAAAATACAAATTTTTTAAATAATTTTTTGTTTCTATAAGCGAATTTTCTGTTTCAAACTTGTTTGTATTAAACTATTATCTTTAAATGCAATTATCTCATTTGGTTCAAAAGTTGTGTTCAAAAGTTGGCGGCACCTGTAATTTATTATATGTAAATTCTTCCACGTTGAAACGGAATCCCCTTAAAAACTAGGTATAAGGGATACTCGATATGAAGGCCTTTAGATCCCATCATATGCGGCGTGGCTCCAATTTTTCTGTCGCCCGGATTCTGAATATTTCGGGGAGGGGACTCGACCTCGCTTAAGTAATGCACATTGGAAAGGAGGGTTCGGTTTCCGTCACTGTGTATTTGTGTGGCCTCCGTCTTTTGCTGTCTTCGTTCGGTGCAGTCAGTTATAGAGTCGAAGTTCAGTTCATTATCGTATTTCCCCGTTTGTAGAATTTACAAACGAACATTTGGATCACACATGTTTGTCTTGCCAAAGAGCGAAAGGGAGGGTCACTGAGTGTTGGAGCGAGAGGGCGACTGAGGCAGTGCGTTTGTGTGAGTTGCAGCGCAGATAAGACCGTCTGAGGTTGTCTATTTTGTCCCCCGATCATTTAAGCCGCTGAAATCCAGTAACTGCAATCAGCAACCCGAACCGCCAGGGAGGCAAATGGCGAACAGAGAGCCAGAGCAGAATGAAAACGCTTGTCTGTACGTAATTTATGCCTAATGAACTATTTCCGGCCAAGTGTCAATTAATGTATTCTGTTTTGGGGCAGCACAACGTGCCCGCACAAACGTTGTCACGATCATTTTTCTGGCAAAACTCTGTGGACCCCCGCCCTAATTCTGCGCCCCCGCCCCCTTACCCGGGCGATATCTCGCTTCCGCTGCAGTTCCCTTGCCCACCGCAATCTGGACTGATCTGAAGATCTTCATCGGCGAAGTGACCGATCGGCAGGCCCTTCTCTTCTTTGGCATTTTTTCCAGCCAAATTGAACCTCATGCATGCGGAATTTGTTTGTTACTTCACGGCTACTGCTGATTAAATTTGAGTGTATACATTAGACTTGTGTGTATGTACATATGTATGTGTTATTCAGAATATGTATGTACATATACTTACGCAGATACTCCTGGCGGTCTCGACCAGACCAGAGAGTGGCATTAGTTCACTAGCTCTGGCGAACGACAGAAACATATTTTTTGTTTTTATGTAAATATGGTACTTTATATTTGATATGGGTTTTTAACTTTTTAGACCCACTCCGCCTACAGAACGGCATTTCATTCGACAATTTAAATATTGTTTAGCGAGAGATGTTTTAGTTGATTTTACAGTCGAAATCGCCAAAGCTAATGTTCCCCAAATCTCAAAGATTACTTCTAGATGCAACACATTAAAGAGGCCACTTTATTAAGTATGTATGTACATATATATTTATATGTATTCTTGATCAGCGGCACCAGGTGAGTTTTAAAGCATGAAACTTGAAAACGTCTTGTTTTATTGAAGTTGGTAATAATGTTTTTAAACATATGCAGGAGATTTACAGTGACTCCATCGCTTAATCGGACAAGTACCTTCTTATGATAAATGTACGCTAAAAGTTTACTAAATGGGCTTAATTAATTTTTTAAATATTTTTTATTTTAAATATACACTTTCATCTCTCTAAAACAAAAGAAAAGACTGAACATTTTCGTTAAGAACCCAAAGTTTTTAAACATATACAAATGTGTATCGATATTTGGGGCTCAACAAATAATCTGACAGTCCCAAAATGAACACAAAACGAGGACGGAATCTAACTTTTAATAGCCTTGCAGACTTTGACGAAATTGCTAAAAGTGAAAAAGTAGCGAAAGGAATAAGGTATACATAAGTAAACTAGATTTGCATCGTTTCAAGTCAATTGCTTTTATACTGCAAAAATGTCATATACAAATAGAAAAAAAGGGATACTTTCGAAGCCTTTAACAATTTTTCCTATCTCCTTTAAGATATAGACTTCCGAGCGACAAGCGCTTTTACCATAATCAAGATATGCGTAAATAAATAAGAATTGGAAAAATTTATGATAGTAGCTTACTCACTGCGCGAAATATTCTGATAATCATCAAATTTGGACCGATTTCACCCTATTGTTCCTATGGGAGCTATAGGATATAGACGTCCGATCGGCACGCGCTTTCACCTTGATCAATGTATGCATAAAAAAATACGATTTGGAAAGATTCATGTCAATAGCTTGTATACTGCGCGAAATATCCTAAAAATCATTAAATTTTAACCGATTTTACCCTTTTGTTCCTATGGGAGCTATAGGATATAGACGTCCGATCGTCACGCGCTTTTACGTTGATCAAGGTACGCATAAAAGAATAAGATTTGGAAAGATTTATGTCAATAGCTTTTACACTGCGCGAAATATTTTCCATTCTTGCAAGTTATATCCGCTTGTTCCTATGGGAGCTATAGGATATAGACATCCGATCGGGGCGGTTTTCAAACGTGTTCTGCGTACACTAGTTTTGGGACGACTGTGAAAGTTTCAGATCGCTAGCTTTTAACTGAGCTCGCAAACGGTATTGAAACAGACGGACAGACGGACGGACATGGCTATATCGACTCCCCTATTGATCCTGATCAAGAATATATATGTATACTTTAAAGGGTCGGAAACGTCTCCTTCACTGCGTTACAAACTTCTGACCAAAATTATAATACCCTCTGCAAGGGTATAAAAACGAGAAATCTTCGAATTAGTTCGAAAAAGCAAATCTACCGTCCACGATATTATTAAGCGGTTTCGAGATAAATTTAGATTTGCCAATAAAAGCAGGGAAAGCCAAAACAAAATCTTAAATGACCGAGAAGAGAGGTCGGTTTTAAAGAAATTAAACAAGATGCCTTCAAAACTGCTAAAGAACTTAAGATTTCTTTACAAAACCGAAATGGTAAAGACGTGTGTCTCATTACTGTGCGTAACACTTTACATAAATTCGATTTCCACGGAAGAGTTGCGAGAAAGAAGCCCTTTATTAGCCCCAAGACCAAAAAAATCGCATTAAATATGCAAAAGAATATTTGATGAAAACAGGGGATTTTTGGACGGTAATATAGTAGTTATTGAGCTCAAAAAATTGTTTTAGTTGATTTTTATTAATTAATTAAAGGTTCTTTTTACTGATGAGAGTAATTTATTTTGGTTTGGCGCTGCATGTCCAGTGCTGGAGTGGGCCAATTACATTTTATAGATGGTATTATGGATAAGTTTGGTTACCTTAAGGTAAATTGTATACTCCGAGGTACAGTACAATTAGACGATCGAAAAATTGATCTAAAAAGTAGTTATGTCTATTTCAATGTTTTAAACATAAGCACAATAAAGGATATATAGTTATTTTAATGAATATTTTATTTTTGGTATACATATATACTTTGGCTGGCCGGAGCTTGCTTCCCTTTTTTTTCGGACGTTGATGTACTATGAACAGCACAAGCAAATGGCCCGTACGACACCTAGCAGTGCTTGTTACGGGCGGAGCCCTATTCCCCAATGGGGCGTGAGAAACAAGATCGCGAGAAGTGGAATAGGAAAATAGTGGAAATGAAAACGCAATTTTCACGATGTGAATAAAATCGGTCAACTGGAACTGATCTCATTGACTTGGTTTGCAGCGTCGTAGAACCTTTCAAAACATTTATTTTTCGACTTCCTTGGCATAATATGGGTCGGTCCCCTCTATAACTCTCTGCTGAATTTCCTTAAATTTCTGTTAATATCAATACGTGATCAATCTCCTGTTCATTTTGACTCTATATAAGACATATAACACATAACATATTCGGTGTCAACTTTACATTAAAAAATTAACTCCATTCCTCTCTATCTTACTTGTTTTCTTTTTGGCAAGTTCTAAGCCTGCCTTCGACAGTATGAAGCCTTCGGTTCCTGTAAGGAGGTCATCGACTTTTACCTCTTCACCATAGAAATCTGACACTTCGAACTGGTGACATCTTGCAAATACCAGATACAGGTGCATGGAGATGTTTGTGTTGGATGCTTGGCCCATCATTTAGCGAAATACGCGGTTGCTTTTTATGGCTCATCGAAGTCAACAAGAAGCTTGGTGGCTGTGCTTTCTGATCGAAGGACTCCATGATGTGGAATCACATAATGTGACTTGTCAAAGTTGAAAAGTGTTGGAAAAGGCATTCGATTAAGAGCTACCTATTCATTAATGAACTTGACGTTTGTGTCCTTAGGCAATGTTTTGTATCCAGCCTAAGTTCAATTTGTAAAAATCTATGTTTGGCAATTTTACGGGTTCATCTAGCAATGAGCTGACTGCTTAAAGGGTAAATCAACTTGGGCCGGTCCAAATGAACAAAACTTCGTATTTGCCAGAAAGTGCCGTTCACATTTATGCTCTTCTGTGGTGAATCTTTGGTGTGGCTTTTCAATCTCTTCAATTAAACAAAACCTTTCTAACGCGTCTTGCAACTTAATGGAACGTATCATGTTGCATACGACTACTTCGATTGCGGAATATTTTAAACTTTTCCACCAACAATCCAACCTAGTGCGGTGTTGATCAAGCGAAGAAGTCCAGCACCAAAATAAATTTGGCCATTTGGTAGAAGATAAAAAACTATTGTGTGCCTATGAGTAGTCACTATAGTCTGTGTCAATCTCTGACAGCATATTCCAATGTGAAGTGTCAACAAAACGCTGTGGCTGATTAAGCGATATTGTCTTGGCCACATTCATTTACAGATAATCCTGACCAAATAGTTTCTGAAACAGAATCTTATTGTCATATTGACATAGCCTATGCCAGAAACGACATATTTCTGCTTCGAATTGGAGCTGAAGATGCTTGGCTAACTCTTTAGTAATTAAATTTATATCAGAGCCTGCTGCTAATGAAGTGTGTGCACAACCATCTGTCCCTGTTGCTCTTGAAGAGCAGTCTTATGCAAAATTTTATAGTGTAGGCCGTGACAAATGAGGTATAGTGAATAATTTATTTGGGCTGGATTGTGGATTGTTTGATAAAATTTATATTTTAATTTTGCTTACCAGAAGAACTGAACAAATGTTCCGACTTATATACTGCGTGCAAATGAACGAAGGGTGTGTGCAAAGTTTCAATTCGATATCTGTAAGCCTGAGAGACAGACAGACGGACATGCTTATATCAACTCAGGACGCGATCCTGATCAAGAATATATGTATATACTTTATAGAGTCGGAGATGTCTCCTTCACTGCGTTGCACTCTTTTGACCATAATTATAATTCCCTCTGCAATGGTATAAAAACACATGTATGTTAAATTTAAATTAATTTTATACTCGGGAGTATACAATTAATAACATCGAAAGTTGTATTTTGATACTATCGAAGTTATTTAATTAATACTCATTATTGACGAATTTGTGGTACTGAATATTTTAGAATTCATGTAACAATAATTTTGTTTCTATGAATATTTTTTTTTGGGTATAGGATTTTTCATGTTGTCTTAAGAAATTATATGTCTTGCTCTAAAAAATTTGATTACTTGTTTTAAAAAAAAAGTGACCATTAATTGACAATATACATATCATTTGTCGTTTGAAAGGCGGTTTCCTTTCAAAATGTTCTTGTCTTATGTCTCGTTTTTACGCCTATTAGGCTCCGCGCGTAACAAGTACTGCTTGGTGTCGTAAGGGCCACTTGCTTGCGCTGATTATAGTGCATCAACGTCCGAAAAAATAATAAATAATATTTATAGTTTTCAGAAATAAAATTTTGGTAATTGTTGTGCTGTTTTTCTATTTTTCTTGTCAACAGCGTTGTGGGACAAGCCAGACCATTCTGGAATCGATTTTAACCAACAATTTCTGAAGAGCCAATCGACTGAGACGTCGATTAAAAATTGTTAGAGCAACGGGCTCGGAAATACACTATTGGTTTGGACCCCTGTCAACTCAAGCAAAACGAGCCCAAAGCCGAAGCAAAATCTCAGTCTGAGACTGAATCGAAAACTAAATTCAAGTCGATCGGGCTCGTTCAATACATTCTTGGTTTTGTTGTATACGGGTCTGAATATTTAAATTTTGACCCAACCCCAATCCAACTGAATTTGTGGCGTAATTTTTAGCTCTGTGTGTGCCTTTTAGTTTCAGTATGTTAGGGAGCTGAATGTCTCATTCTTTTGTGTTCATTTCTTACCACCCCTCTTCCTCTTTGGCAGTTTCTTGGGGTCAGAACAGTCGCATATCGTTAAAGCCTAGTACTCAGATCGACGAAATCCGTTCGTCAGCTATGATAGAGAGCGGGAGGCAAATAGCTGACGGACACTTTTCGTCGAGGCCTTTTCATACCCCGGTACTCAGATCGATGAAAAAATGTAAAAATATTTATTTTAGGCAACGCGATGTAATTTGTATACACTTGCAAAGGGGTATTATAATTTCAGTCAAAAGCTTGCAACGCAGTGAAGGAGACATTTCCGACCCTATAAATATCTTCTTGATCAGCATCACCAGGAGAGTCGATCTAGTCCCTCAGTTTTAAAGCTATCTGCTTGAAACTTTCCCAAAAGTTGTCTTTCTATTGCAGGTAGTATATAAGTCAGAACGAGCCGGATCGGGCGACTATATAATATAGCTGCCACAGAAAGGATAACAAGATCGACATAGCTGCATTTTTCAGTAATATAGGCATATAAATTGAAATGTAGTCGGTGGCTCACAGCTGTTAACGACCAAAAATAGAAAAATATATCAATTTTAATAAAGAAACATAGTTTATTTCTTACAAACAATTCTTAGGGCAAAAATAAAAACAAATTTGCCCTATTTTATTAGGTCTCAGCTTGTATGATGCACTTCATGTTTAGTCTTAAAATTGATAAAATACAAATCTTAAAAAATTGTAGTATTTGGTATGATACGGCTTGGATTTAATGACAGCATTCAGTAGAGATGGCATTGAATCCAACATTTTTGTGCCGTTTCTGGTCAAATTTCGACCACTCATCTTGAGGAGCCTTTTTGGCTGTACCTTGCTGGTAATATTGTGTACTTGTATGTTGTTATCCAACAAAGACCACAAATTCTCAATCACATTCATATCTGGAGATTGTGCTGGCGGGTTCAGGAGGAGGTTTAGATCAGCCAATATTGCTCAATTGCTTGGGGTCAATATTCTGGTATTACCTGACATTATTTCGGATTTCAAGCTTCTCAGCACTTTGAAGCAAATTTTTCTCCAGTCCGTCCAGGTACACATTTTTGTCCATGATGCCCTCGATAGACACAAAATTTCAACACCGGCTGCCGAAATGCAGGCCCGAATCATGACGCTTCCCCCACCAAGTCTAACGGTGGGCTTGGGGTTCTCTTTTTAAAGGTCGGTATTGGGCTTCCGCCAGACGTATGTCAACCGTCAGATCCAATTTGTTGATATGGACTCATCTTCGGAATGGTTCCAGAAGTCAGATGGCTTGGAAATGTGTTCCTTAGCGAAGTTAAACCTATATACTTGGTTTTGCTTGCTAATAAAGGGCTTTTTCCTGGCTTCTCCATTAAAATCATGCTCACGGAGCACACGGCGGACAGTTTCTGTGCAACATGACTTGACTAGCTCTTGGTGAATCTGCTCAGTGAGTTTTCTACATGATAGCCTCGGGCTTTCCTTAATTTTCCTCACTATTAAGCGCCCGTCATGTGCGTCGGAAATCTTGCTCCGTGCGTTTCTGTCTTTTTGTCTTTAATGGCATCGCATCAAAAATTAAGAGCGTTTCCTTTCTAAAATCTAAAAGTAAAAGAACTATTTTTAATAGGAAATTTTTTTTAAAAAATAGAAAAATATTTCTTAAAAGTCTGGCATCTTACTTTCAATTTGAAGGCTAATTTTTTCTAAATATTAAAATTTGTTAAAAGAAAATTTTTCATTCAGGATTTATGTATATGATTTAAGCAGAAAATGATTTGCCAATATCTATTTTAACTGGGGAAGAGAAAATGTGTATAATTATGATATATTTCAGTTCTTACAAGTAAACTCCGATAAGAAACAGAATCAGAAAAAAACTTGTAATTTTATTAGTCCGTCTGTGAATTTCGAACACATGTCTTCCGCGAGTGAGTTCTAAGTCATCGAAGCCACGGTCGCGCGTTAAGAATTCCAAAACCAAATACTATACATATGTAGGGGCGTTAGCGAAGAATATTAATTAAAAATATTTTTTAGAACTCGTTAAGTTGCAACTGTGAAAGTCAAAATATTTAAAATAAATTTTCTAAGACGACATTTCATTTGACAAAAAATATTTTAATTACTTTTCAATAAAAGTTAAACTTTTAGTTGTTCTAAGCATTAGATCTCATGTGTGTTTATAGCACAAGTAAAAAAAGACAAAAAATAAAAATGTATGGCCCGACGGCACACAGTGGTCGATTGAATCAACTTGGCAGTCAATAAATGTACAATTAAAATTTTAAATTTTATTAATATTTTTATTTATTTTGAAACTAAAATCCCGCCAATATCTATTTCGATGCTACTATATTTATACCCGTTACTCGTAGAGTAAAAGGGTATATTGTATTCGTGCAAAGTTTGTAACAGGTAGAAGGAAGCGTTTCCGACCCTATAAAGTATATATATTCTTGTTCAGGATCACTAGCCGAGTCGATCTAGCCATGTCCGTCTGTCCGTCTGTCCGTCTGTCTGTCTGTCCGTATGAACGCTGAGATCTCGGAAACTATAAAAGCTAGAAGATTGGCATTTTGCATGTGGATTTTAGGAGTTCCTACGCAGCGCAAGTTTATTTCAAAATGGTGCCACGCCCCCTCTGACGCCCACAAGCCACAAGCTGTGGCCACAGTTTTGATGATATTATGAAAATTTTAATTGATATGTATTTGTTTCGTCAATACCTATCGATTGGCCTAATAAAAGTTTGCCACGCCCACTCTAACGCCCAAAAACCCATTAAACGCAATACAATAGCGCCATCTAACGGATGACTTTGGAACAGCTGGCCAAGGTGCTAATTCGAGCGGCGAAAAACATACAAGAAGGCATATTTATTTTAAGTTGTTTAGCTGAGTAACGGGTATCTAATAGTCGAGGCACTCGACTATAGCGTTCTCTCTTGTTTTTTGTGTATTCGAAATAAAACATCAGAAGAAAAACAATAATACAAAAACAAGAGAGAACTCTATAGTCGAGTGCCTCGACTATTAGATACCCGTTACTCAGCTAAACAACTTAATATAAATATGCCTTCTTGTAATAAATTGACTAGAAATATTAAACATACATACTTATATTGGCTAAACACATACATTCTTAAATAGTATTATGTATATTAAAGTCTAAATGTTTGCACAACACGAGTAACGGGTATAGCGAATAGCTTTTTTGAAAGGAGTTATCTTTGCCGGGCAATTGCAACTGTGTACAATGTAAATACATACATATGTATATGCTTACATAAATACACACATACGCCATTGTTTGACTCAGACCGCCAATTTGGCTAACTTGATTTGGTTTGCATAGTTCTTGGGATATAGTTCGGTATTGACAAATGAAAACAAATGAAATTAGCGTTGACTCTGTTGAGCACCTTGGTCAGCTGTTCCAAAGTCATCCGTTAGATGGCGCCATAAAAGGCGGAAATGTAGGCGCTAGCCAGGCTTAAGCGTTTAATGGGTTTTTGGGCGTTAGAGTGGGCGTGGCAAACTTTTATTAGGCCAATCGATATTTATTGACGAAACAAATTCATATCAATTAAAATTTTCATAATATCATCAAAACTGTGGCCACAGCTTGTGGCTTATGGGCGTCAGAGGGGGCGTGGCACCATTTTGAAACAAACTTGCGCTCCTCAAATCTACATGCTAAATGCCAATCTTCTAGCTTTTATAGTTTCCGAGATCTCAGCGTTCATACGGACAGACAGACGGACAGACAGACGGACAGACGGACATGGCTAGTTCGACTCGGCTAGTGATCCTGAACAAGAATATATATACTTTATAGGGTCGGAAACGCTTCCTTCTACCTGTTACATACTTTTGCACGAACACAATATACCCTTTTACTCTACGAGTAACGGGTATAATTACCATTACCAATTCCGACGACGATCTGAAAGGGCCTGTGAGTGATTGGTCACTGAAATTTTTTGACATTAAAATATAATAAATGGCAATTCTTTTGTTGTGTCAGGAAATGATTGCTTTAAGTATAAAACAAGAAAGGAAGCAAACTTCGTGAAGCTGAAGTTTATATACCCTTGCAGTTATTACAAAACGACTACATTTCGATTTATATGCCTATATTACTAAAAACAATCGTTCTATGGCAGCTATATGATATCGTTGTCCGATTTTAATTTAATTAAAACCGTAATTCCATAATATTTAAATATTAACAAATCTCAAAAGAACAACAAAAAACAACAAAGTTAGAATTTCTTTAATTTTTTTTCCCTTTGGTTCCTATGGGACTTACATATATAATAGCTGCAATAGAAAGACAACTTTTGAGAAAGTTTCAATCAGATAGCTTTAAAACTGAGGGACTAGTTTGTGTAGAAACGAACAGACGGACATGGCTAGATCCACTCTCCTGCTGATGCTGATCAGAAATATATATACTTTATTGGGTCGGAAATGTCTCCTTCACTTCGTTGGCAACCTTTGGTTGAAGTTATATTAAAGGCGTGTGCAAAGTTTCAATTCGATATCTTTAAAACTGCGAGACTAGTTCGCGTAGAAACAGACAGACGGACATGCTTCTATCAACTCAGGACGCGATCCTGATCAAGAATATATATACTTTATAGGGTCGGAGATGTCTCCTTCACTGCGTTTCACACTTTTGGCCAAAATTATAATACCCACTGCAAGAAATTAGCACACCAATAATTTATCTAATACATGTACCCACAGCATTTATATATAATCAGTCAGCAGACTCGGAAGCAATTCTTCCTAGCACAATATTAAAACTGTGATACCCAGAAAAAGTCTGGTTCGCCTTTATTGTTACGTTTAGTGGTTCCCACACGTCCGTAAGAGAATGAGAATACAAAAATTTAATTAACAATTTAGAGCAACATTTGGGACACCAAAAACAAAGACAGAAAGCCAACGCCGCGGTGCTGATGGCGACCCAAAAGTCAAACTGGTACGGGTATGGTGTAGTCGAGTTAGTTAGCCACCAGGAAACCGGGGAACGGGCGGGAGGCTTGATGCAAGTGAAGGACCCTCCGCTCGGGGAAAAGCTGTCATGTTCCAAGCAGGCAACAGACAACAGACAACTGACAACTGCAACAACAACTTATCACTCAACAATCGGAGGCAGGCCCCAGAGCAAGAAAGGCAACCCCTGGCCCACCATTGGAGCTGGCCAAGTAATTACAAGAGGACATGCCAAGAAGGCGCACTCTCGTTTGAAAGGGTTCGGGCCTGAATGGGAGCACTTGGGGGCGGGACTGGTCTATTGCGGTTGCCAACAACATTTAAATGGGAAAATTGTTAGTTGAAGCGACTAAGGGAAATCAAAATTTCTTGGCCGCTTTTCGGCTAACATGCGAGCACGGGAATCATACCAAGATTTATATATGTAAGTGCTGTGTATACTTCTGTTCTTGTAGGAGGCATGGAGACATGTGGCAAATTATAACATTGACCAACCCACAATAACAAGAGCTCAGCTCGTTCTGGCCGAGATGCTGTTGTGGCAGTTGTTGTAGCCATGTAAGCCCGACTGTCATAATCAAGGCAAGTTGCCCGCGGGGACGAACTACAGCGACAAAAACAGAAGAGGAACGGGAGCGTTGAGCAGGAACTGTGGTAACATGTGCCGACTGCTGTTTTTGTAGTTTTAAATTGGAATAAGCTTAAAAGGGAAAAAGGCAGCCTGTTCTGCCGTAATGGCGAACCAGTGGCTAATGTTGACTCCTGAAGTCTACGAGATGGACTTAACCCACAATTGGGCTATTTGTCCTACTAGCCCGTGCCCTGCTACTTAATGCCGATCCCAATTGGACTTGCTCTTTGAAAGAATTCCCGGCGAAGAGTACCAGGGCTTCCTATTCCCCTACTACAATGCCACTCGTCAAGGAAAGCTGCCAACTGTGGATGACAAGAGGGTTACCTCGGGGAAATAATTTAGACGCGTCATTGTTGTGTTAATGCGGGGATAGGGGTGTACGAAATGGAAATTGGAGACCACGAACTGCCCGGAATTGAAGCACAATTTTTCTAACTATGAAGACATCCTCACTTTCGCTCAAAAATGTGTTTTATAAGTTTTCTCCTTGTTCGCTTTTCTTTTAGTTGCGAAGTTGTTCCCTCCTTTGTGCCCCCGATTTTTCCGCAGTCGCTCGTATTTCATCTGATTTTTTGTTGCAACTCGCAAAAGTAAACATGCACCCAAAGCGCAATCTAATTAAGTGGAGTGTGGACGGAGGGCGAGAAGATGAACTAACGGACTTGGTAGACTACCAAGTCGTTACCCCTCACAGGGTTTTTCCCAATCTCTGTGCGCTTAGGATCTGTTGCGTAGATGCGTCCTTGGAGTCCTGCAGTACGGAATTTGCTGCTCTGCTGCATGGCTGTAACTTTTTCATTCTTGCCTTGGCTTGTAGTTCCTGGCCTTGTTGATTTTTTTGTTTATCTATCACGCAGCGCTTGTATCCTGCTGCAGCTTGTTCGAACAACATTTAAATTGGCTTAATGGTTTTCCATTTGCTGCCACCCTTTCTACAAGGCCCTTTTATCATACTCTTCCCCTCCAGCGACTGGAGTCCAATTCAAGACCAACTGACAGGCCATAGAATTGAAATTGGGGTTGGGGTACTTGTTTGCTTGCCAGCATGTGGTTAGTAGTTTAATGCAGGAATGCATGGGCGCTGCGCCATGCGTTATACATTTTTAGACGTTTGCTTGAATCGGTCAAGCTTGGCCATAATATAATAACATTTATGCTATTACAAAATCCTGCTACCGACAGCATTTCGAGCCCCTTCGAAAAATTGTCATTATCGTTTTAAATCAACTGGCCATGTAAGGTCCTATTTACAAGCCAAAAGAATAACCGACAAGCGGCTGACTTTCATTTTTTGCAGTCCTTTGCAATCGCTCGGCATGCATAAATAATGCATTAATTATATGGGGCGAATTAAACACAAGCAATGAAATTCGCAAGCAATATAATAATTGCAGAGTGCGTTGCACTTTAATCAATCCACTGTAAAAATGCCTGACAAAGTTGTGCGTTTAATGTCTCATCTCACTCCACCAACGCTGCATCTCACCAAACGGTCACGCCGATCGAAAAGGATGCAATTTATGAGGCAAGTTTATTTACCGCAAATTGTTATAAATCGAATTTTAAGTATGAAAAAAGTGCTCGCCATGGCGGAAAATGCAAATAAAAATGCATGTAAAATATGATAAATTACGCATACGCCGAGTCTCTTTCTCTCTGCACGTGCTTACAAGTGAGAGAGTGAGTATGCATTTAATTGCCATTTTTATCTACATTTTGGTCGATGAAGTTGGCATCAACGCCATTATAGTAATGCCATAAATGTGTTTGCCGAACAGCTTTGTTCAAAAAATTACTTCAGTAGTTGGCATGGCAGGACGGGCGGGCCCTACATGGTTTGTGCATTACGAATATTGAAGTCTTTAAGCAGTTTATACGTTGTAATCGGATGATAGCGCTGCAAATAAAATAAAGCTTTGGCAGAGGAAGATATATGGCCACCACAAAAGTTTGTAGTGGTAGCATCCCTTGGCAATAATTATAGAAATAATCATGAATGGCAAGGACGAGCACTCCGCCGGGCTTGAGAAGGATTTAGTACCCCGTTTTGGCCTTTCATCGGACCGAATTAAGCCCAGCTCCGCCTGCGGTAACTTCTCGCCCAAAACTTCCTTGCTTTGGCAGCCATAAATTGTAAATTTAATGTGACCGGAGGGGCTTCCTCACTCACTTCCCACTCCAAATCACAAAATCTTTCAAACGCACCGACAACCACGGTCTCAATCTGCGCGTCAGTCGTTGAGTTGTCAAACAATTTTATTGACTTTTCTATACAAGTTGATTTTATGCCCAGCCCGCAATACCTGAGTTTCCTTCGACCCAGATGACAAAACAGCCCTGTTCCATAAGTGGGAAAGAAAACACTTGCGTGTCCGACAACAGGCCTAGGATCAATGGCCATGGCTGTTTAAAAATCACAATCGAAAATCAAACCCAGGCCTCCGCATTTCTGCACCTACAAGAAATAGATTAGAAAACTTCGTTGGCCAACGGGGCGAGGCTTAGTTCTTTGGAAGTTTTTACTTCGCTGTTGACGCCAGATACAGAAATCAGAGGCGTCCTTAAAATAGAGTGCTAAGTCCGCCAGCGGGCCAACTTTCAGTTCCATGCGTTACTTGTCGGCGTCCCACTGAACGAGTTGCAACAGCAAATTGACATATGGCCACCAAAGTTGAGCTTGGCCCTTGAAACTTTGCAAACTTGCCGCCTTCCAGTTGTCAATGCTGATTTTTTCCGGTTGTCTAGTTGTCTGCTTGGCTTATGGAAGTGGTCAGGAGAAGAGTTGGATAAACTTTTAGACCGGGTAAACGCCACTCTTTGCTGTTCCTGTTCCCCAGCGCTGATCATTTAAAGCCGTTTGATGTTTGCGCTTAAATCTGAGCATGAGCGCGGCTTGAAAGGCTTCGGGGTAATTTGATTTGCCTTTAAATTAAATTACACATTTTAGCACGATTATCTGAGATTACTTAACACTGCCAGTGCCTGCTCCTGTGATTCCAGCTGAGAAATGGAAAAACTTTGAGTCCTCCTTTTACGAGGCCACCGCACGATTTCAGTCCGGTCTCCATCTGTTCCCGGCCATTGGAAATGCAGCATTTGGAGCCGCTACCCTTTTATTGGATCCATCGTCCGGAAAGGAGTAAAACGCTGAACGAAATACCCACTGCCCATCCGAGCACCTTTTATATCGACGGGTTCTACGACTGGGCGGGCCAAAGTGGCGGCAGAACACATCGGAATTCGCGCACATCGCGGCACATTACAAAGAAGGAAATTTGTAGCCGTCGACGTGGCAGTTGCTTTGAAGTGGTTTATACTGATTAGCCTGGTGAATTGGCTTGAAAACGAGTGGTTAACACGACCAAAGAACGGATGGCAGAGTTTGCAGACGTCAGAAGAGATGTAGCAACCTAACCTCAAACGGCTACCAGCTCCCCTGGCTTTTGACGGCAAAATCGGAATTGTGGGTGCCGTGAGAGGGGACAACGAGTTGCTAATTGGAGGTTTTATAGTTGCAGCTTGTAATGCCTTTCAAATTTCGGGCGGGCGCACTCACAGGCCACCGACCGACGATGGGTCCAAGTTCATACTGCGATCCCCAAATCAACACACAAACGCATCAGTATTGTGCTCCCTCAAATATTCAGATCAACGCCGGCACTAATGATGATTGGCAACTGTTAAAATGATTAGAGGGTGCACAAATGTTGATGTGCCCCCAGGACTGAAAGGGGTGTAACTGAGCGCAGGACTCGGAAGGCGTAAGTGTGGCTCCTGTTACGCGCAGCTCCTCGGCGTGTGAACATTTAAAAGTTTCGCCCAGAATTAACGTCAGGTCATGCGGATCAGGCCACCTGTACTAATGAATGGGTTTTTTGTGGGGGAAAAGTAATTAGAAAACGATGCACACAGGGGAAAGCTCAGGTAAGCTACCTAATTGGGTAAGTGAGGTGGCTGGGGCACAAATTTGATTTTAAAGTCTTGGAGTAAATATAAATTTGAAAAGGTTTAAAAACTAGTGGCAAATTGCCTAAACTATGATTACGTTATATAAGAATTAAACGTCAAATAAATTTAAAACCAGCAATGCAATAGACAAATAACGGCCCACAATGCTCGAATAAACTGAATTGAACAGTAACGTGCATAGGTTTAGCATAAAGTCATCCGATTTTGATAAAACTCAAAGAGTTGGTCTGAAAATGAAACAAATACATCATATAAGACAAAAAGCCTGGGAAACTTTTCGGTGCTTTTTAAGAAAACGTTTTAAGCCAACCTGAAAGATTATTAGCCAATTTTACTTATCGTTAAATGTCGCGAATAAAACTATTTTGTCTAGTTTGTGGGTCACAAAAAATTTTAAAAGTTTTCCAATTGGTGCAACAATGTTTTAAAAGAAATACCGTTTGATCTTCTTTTAAGACCTTGTGGGATATAAGAACATAGTGATTTAAAGTTTTAAGAACAAAAGGTGAGAAACACTTTGTTATTGTTTTAAAAACGAAGTGTTTCATTTATACAAGAAAATTGTTGTCTGATTTATGATCAAATTATAATATTGTTGGTATTTATAAATTATTTAAGAATAATACTTATATTAAATGAAAATAATTTTTATTATTATTGCAAGTTCGTATTAAATACCATTTGAAAAAAATGTTACAAATTAGTGTTAATAGGGTTAAGATTTGGAAGCATCCGGATTGCAATTGACTTCATATAATATGTATTGGCATTTGGTAAACTTTATATAATTCTTACTCGAACTTTGCAGCTGCTATAAAAAATAAGTAAGTCTATATTTCAATTGCTATACTTAACAAGAAAGGAAGCTAACTTCGGGCGGAGCAGAAGTTGATATACCCTTGCAGAATATTTTGTAAATTATATTCTCTAAAATTATTCATATGATGCATTCTTAATACTCATAAAAAATCCCAACTTCCTAACTTTACAAACACCAAAGTTATGGCATTTCTGATCAGTTATATGGCGGCTATATGATATAGTTGGCCCGATCCGGCTCGTTCCGACTTATATACTACCTGCAATATAAAGACAACTTTTGGGAAAGTTTCAAGCAGATAGCTTTAAAACTGAGGGACTAGTTTGCGTAGAAACGGAAAGACGGACATGGCTAGATCGACTCTCCCTTTATATGTAGGGTCGGAAATGTCTCCTTCACTGCGTTGCAAACTTTTGACTGAAATTATAATACCCTCTACAAGAGTATAAAAATGTACAATATTAGTAGGAAAGCCATTGTGGACAGCGTACGAAAAATTGATTAAAAATTGTTTCTTAATTTACACAACATGTTTTAATTGTATCTTGGCTAACAATTCCAACGCAATGGTTACGTCAACCTGTCCAAGATCCTGCAACTAGGCAGAAATCAATAAGTCAACTCAATAACCATTAACTTGTTGCTGTCTGAGGTAGAATTTAATTAATTTTATTTAATTTTTTTTTATTTAATTAATTGAATAAATAAAAGTATACAAGTATTCGTTGAAATGCAATACTATTATCACTGCAACAGAATATAGGAAATCTCTCTATAGATAGATATATATAACATGTCTCCTTAAAGGACATGTGATGGAAGGTATTGAATCATATATATCACGATTATAATATGTACATATATATTTTCAATTTGCATTAAAATAAAAAGTTTTTAAAATGGGAGGGCTGCTGCTCGCTCTCAGCTTGTGGTGTTTGCACTACAGTTCGGCAGATGGGGCTTTCTAAAATAAATTTATATTGTAGTCTGGCACTCGACTATAGCGTTTCTCCTTGTTTCTTATCAAAACGTTCCTTTTTATATCTTACCAATTACAAATAACAAACAACAAGCAGTCAGTCGTTTACTTAAATATAACGTGCGTTTATAATATTTCTAGAATTAGTTTTGCCGGTATTGGATTTTTTAAACAAAAAGTTGGAAAACTTCGAAGTTACAGCATTTTGGAGTCCGTAAAGCTCCGATTCGCACAGGGAAAACGTTTAATCATCACGGAAAGCCCTAGCTATTATTTTCTATAATCTACTATTTGTCATTTACACTACCTTTCCTATGTAAATAAAGTGCCGCTTCGGTGTGTAGGTATACTAGACAGTCTAATTGCAATAAAATTGCAGGGTCGGGCGTATTTATGGCAGTCAATGATCTTCTTTACCACTGTGGGACGGCCTTACACGTAGTGACGAATCGAACTTTTAGAGTGTGAGGAGAAGACTACTAATATATAGCCGCGGAATCGATAACCTGGTACAAATGGTTCGATCGGAACGAATTATATACCGATCAAAAAGTAGCGCCTTAAGGGTATAGTTTAAAATTTTTTTTTTGCACTTTTTTTTATTTTTTTTTTTTGAATGCACAACATCTTGAGAATATTGTGTTAAAGTTTTAGATCGATCCGAGTAAAGCTTCCGAACTTATAGGCAGTTGAACGTAGGTAAGTTAGCTCGTTTTGTATGGGTGTCCAAAACTTTAAAACGCTCTCCTGAAAGTTACCCTTTTCAATGTCGGTGTACACGATCCTGAAAAAATCTATCGGACGGATCGTTTTGAAATTTTGCACAGTTGTTCTCAACTAAATTCCTCAGGTAACGCTGTCGAGTTTTTTTTTAAATTTATTATTTTTATTATTTATTTATTATTAGAGCAACAAATATCTCGACGTTTAGGCGAAAATCGGTGTTTTTGACTTTAAAGTGCCTTAAAAAATCGAAAAAAAAAAAATAATGAAACTCGACAGTGTTACCTGAGGAATCTTGTTCTTTAACTAATGCAATTGGATTTTTTCATTTCGGATGATTCTGTGACCGGTTATCGTGTACACCGCAAAACATCTTTGCTTAGAGGCGCCGCCGGAGATTGCCTGTATCTCAGTCCATTTTTAATATTTTTGGAAGAAAAAAATCACACATATTGTTTAAATGTTGCCCAATCACATGCAAATTGAGCTGAGACTATCCGTATCGCCAATAAAAATTTTAAAAATTGGCCGACTTTTCGCCGAATAACTATGTTATGGGCAGTCGAACGTAGGTGAGTTAGCTCGTTTTGTAAGCGATTTTTGGATGTCCAAAACTTTAAAAACGCTCTCCTGAAAAGTTGTAATTTCAAAGTCGTTGAACACGATCCTGCAAAATCTACTAAACGAATCGTTTTGAAATTTTGCACACAATTTCTGTACCAAAATCCGCAGGTACTGACGTCGAGTTTTACCAAATCGGTATCGGGCGACTATATCATATTGCTCCCATAGGAACAATCGGAAAAAAATGTATGAAGATTTTATTTTTGTTCTTTAGATACTACGGAATTACGTTTTTAATTAAATTAAAATCGGACATCTATATTATATAGATACATATATCCCATAGAAAAATATAAAAACTAAAAAAAAATACAAAATTAAAAAAATATATATTTTGCTGTTTTTCTATTTATCAAAATATTCCTTTGAGATATAGTAATTATTTACTATATTAGAACTACGCTTTTAGCTTTGTCAAATCGGACAACAATATCACATACCCACCATAGAAACGATTGCAAATGCAGCACAAAATCGACATAGCTTCATTGTTTTTATTAAAACAAAAACGGAATGGAGTCGTTTTGTAATAACTGCAAGGTCCGATTTCTCTCGCAACTTAAAAACCGTTTTTCATATTCTTAATATTATTTCTTTCTTGATTTCAAAACGATTTACGCCATAAAAAACTTAAAAATGGAGTTGCTGCTTGTAATTTTGGCAGCAATTGACAGCTGTCAAACAGATGTAGCCCGGTAGCACGCGACATTCGCGGTTTGGCCGTAGGAAAAGAAAATTTTGATAAATTTTGAATTGTAAATTTCGTGCTTGCGAAGAAAGGCTGCCCAAACGAATACGGGGATGGCTGGATAGACGAATGATGGATAGCGCCTTCTTGTGCGACTGTCAAATGTGGCAAACAACTTTTTGAGCTTCTTCTCCACGTATGGCGTCACCTGGCGCAACACGGTCGCTTTCTTCCCACACTCCTCCCTCAGATTGCATAGAGGCTGCCGCCAGACAACCTCTTCATTCATTCCACTAAAAATGCAAAATCTCTTAAAATTTCCGTTGTAGCTGAAACTGCAATGCAATTTACACTTGAATACGAAATTTTGCGTGTGTCGTCCCTGGAATAAAAAAGCAAAAGAAAACATAAACCTGAACCGGAACCGGAAACAGCTTTGGGGATGCTGGGAGTTCTGGCGAGGGGCAAATTTCAGGGCTTGCCAAGCAACAAATTTCTATGCGAAAAATGCTAAAACTGTCGTGGCCGCACTCCCACTCTTGCTCTATTGCAATTGCGCATATTAATTGAAAATTTCTCACGCAAAAAAGACTCACTAGTAAATTGGTACGCTTCCAGCTGCTCTTCCTCCCGCCTTCCGACCTTCGAGCTGCATGCATAACAATTCCGTCGGGGGAGACTGTGCGGAAACCTCGATTGGTAGAACAAACCGTTATTACTTCGGCCAAATGGAAATGCTAATCAAAAATTGCATGGAGAGATCGATATCCGCGGAGTGATGAAATACTGAAGTACAATTGAACGTTTTAGATTGTCATGAATTATTAACATATATTGATATTTACATTGGATGTATGATAATTACACTCATAAAAACTTCAATTTTCGGCTTAAAATCGAGAAAAATAGCATTTGAATTTTTTTCAAATTAATTCATATCGTTCTTGATATTTTAAAACAAAAATTTCTTATTTTAAGGAAACCAACTTAAAACAAAAGATATAGAAATTTAGTTTAACAAATATAGTTTTTTAAATCAAGAAACATTAATCCTTAAGATATACATACGACTATTACAAGCTATAATGTGCATTGTAGACTCTTCGGTATAGAATTGGCACTACAAAGTATGAGTTATATTATGAAGTATTATTAAGTTCAATAGTTTCTTTTGTGTTTATTGTGTTGTTACTCCCTCACACATTGTGCTTTACGTTAAAACTGAATTTGTTTTGGGCTACCTGCAAGCACTTTCCACAACCATGACTGGATGCATGTACATATGTACATACAATGGCTCACAGCTTGTATGATATTTTCATACATAAATGAACTAAAATCGATATTGACAAAATTCAAATGATGAATTGATGTTATATGTTTAACAATTTCGTTAACTGCGTTTATACTGCGTGCAAAGAAACGAAGGGTGTGTGCGAAATTTCAATTCGATATCTTCAAAACTGAGAGACTAGTTCGCGTAGAAAACAGACAGACGGACATGCTTATATCTTACTTATAGGGTCGGAGATGTCTCCTTCACTGCGTTGCACACTTTTGACCAAAAATATAATACTCTTTGCAAGGGTATAATAAGGAAGCTAATATGATCACATTGTTTTGGTACGAATTGGGTGAATTTCCGGAATTAATTAGCTATCTGCGAAAAATTATGGATTGTTTTATTGGGTGTATATGTGCAGTTGCGAAAAAATCGCAAATTCATCGCGCTGCTTTCATTGTAAAAAAAGTTAGTTTGCTGTTGTTGTTTTTTTTCAAAATAATTTTTTTTTAAGGTTTAGTATTGCTGAAGTCTAAAACAAAGTTTCCGTTTTTTTTAATCCCGCCTACATATATTTTTTTAGTTTTTTACTAAAGAAGTCGGAAGAACAGCGAAAAACAAGAAAGGAAAGATAGCTTCGGGCGGAGCCGAAGTTGAAATACCCTTGCAAAATATTCTGTTAATTATATTCTCCAAAATTATTCATATGATGCATTCTTAACACTCATAAAAATCCCAACTTCCTAACTTTAAAAACACCAAAGTTATGGCATTTCCAATCGTTCAGTTATATGGCAGCTATATGATATAGTCGGCCGATCCGGCTCTTTCCGACTTATGTACTACCTGCAATAGAAAGACAACTTTTGGAAAAGTTTCAAGCAGATTCATAGCTTTAAAACTGAGGGACTAGTTTGCGTAGAAACGGAAAGACGGACGGTCAGACGGACATGGCTAGATCGACTCTCCTGGTGATGCTGATCAAGAATATATACTTTATAGGGTCGGAGATGTCTCCTTCACTGCGTTGCACACTTTTGACCAAAATTATAATACCCTCTGCAAGGGTATAAAAATCCAAAACACGTGGAAGAAAACGATCTTTAACACTTTGACATGCTAAAAGTTTGATTCATGAGTGTAAGAAGGATCCTTTCAAGTCTGCTACTGAGCTTAAAATGGAGCCCAGAAAGGTTTACACTTTTAAATGCCAGGCATATTGCTAAGCGCATGAAGTTAGCAAAGAACATGTTAATTGGCCACTACAAAAATGCAGGAATATCTAATGGTCAGATGAGAGTAAGGTCGTTCTGATGATGGAAAAGGATCTCGATCGTACGTCAGGCGTCCCAAAAAATCTGATTTTATGCCGCAGTACACCACAAAGACCATAAAACATGGATAGAGTATTTTGATGGTATGGGCCTGTTTGTCCTATAATGAAGTAGGTGCAATACATTGGATTAAAACCATACTGGATCAGGACATGTACGTAAATATTTTGGATACGATTACGCTACCCTTTGCAGAGTACGAAATGCCACTCGTATGTGTCTTCAAACAAGATAATGACCCCAAACATACCAGAAGAAAGACAAAGGATTGCACTATGGGGCCAACGACCACTTTGGTTGGCCAAAACCCATTTTTGAAAAGTCGCCAAAACCAAAAAAGTTGTTTTAGGATATATTAACAGAAGACCAATCTGCAATGTTACATTTCAGGAATTCCGATAGAGTGCGCTTCTGTTAAGATAACAGCTGTTAAATCAGATGTTTAAGATGCAAGCCACGTGCTTTTGAAATTCGACTTATAAATTGCATTTTTAAAGTATTTAAAAAAGCACTTTATAAGCGTTCCAAAAAATTTTTGTGATATGAATTCGATGAATGGTGGTGTGTACTAAGTGTTTGTGTGTTTAAACGGTTGAAATCTATCGTGCTGTCTTTGTAATAAAGTGTTAAAGTGAGTTATCTAAAACGCGTTTTTTAATTAGAAAACTAATTTTTAAGTAGAGTAACAAAGTGAGTCCAGCGGAGTCCACTTCTGAAACCTATTGAGATTTTTAGAGTATTAAATTCTTTTTAAAATGTATGTGGTTAGAATCGCCACTTATTGCCACTTTTTCCGAAATTTAATTTTTAAGCACATAACCTCAAGTTTTGCAACCTTAACCGTAGTTGCGTTGAATATTAGAATCCTTTTGATTTTCAATGAAATATTGAACTAGAATCCGAAGAGCATGATGTTTAATAGCAGGTGCCATTTTTGTACATATTAATAAAATTAGTTTAATCCGATTTTTGTGCGTATTCATTGAAAATTTGTGGAACGAAGAACATTTTGTTTTGCATTTTGAATTCTATTCAGAAGCAGATATAAAAAATATAAAAAAATATAATATAAATGTAATTATAAAGTATATAATAAAAAAACAAAATTATTCGATTATCTTAAAAAATAACAAAGTTGACTAAATCGATCGTATGGCAGCTATGGGATATATATGTTCGATCCTATTCTTTTTAGCATATATGTTGCTTAAGGATACCAAAAAACGATTATCTCGATATCTCTAGAATTGAGCGAGTTATTAATTTTGGCCAACAAAAGTGGTCGTTGGCCCCATAGTGGATTGGTTCGAAAGAAACTCTGTCAATGTGTTGGAGTGGCCTGCGCAGTCGCCTGACCTAAATCCAATAGAGAATCTGTGGTCCGATGTCAAGAAGGCAGTTGCTGCATCCAAGTCAACCACCGTAAGATCACTTTGGAAAGTAGTGGAGGAGTCTTGGACCCATATTCCCACTAAACGGTGCCAGGACTTCGTTGACTCCATGCCAAGACGTTGTGAGGCTGTTATTGCCAATAATGTATGCACAACCAAATATTAAATGAAGAATCTACACTTTATTTGGATGTATAAATATAGAAAACTCATGAATTTTTTACTTACTAGTCGTTGTTATAGTTTTAAATCCATTTTTGAAAAGTGGTGCTATTATTTTTTTCGTTAAATTTCTTTAGTTTCAATAAAATATCTAACATATCTTAAGAAATTAAATAAAATTTCACAAATTAAATAAAAACGGTATTCAACGTTTTCATAGTGTAAAAAAGTATAGGTACAGTGACCGTTTAAACATACATAGCTTATTTTTTCACAGCTGTATATATACAAAAACGCATTTACATATACATATATGTATGTACAAAATCCAATTATGCTCATTGGTATATCACAACTGCACATAATTAATAAATAACCAAATATTCATTTAAATGTAAATCATTTATGACTTTACTAATTAAGAATAGAAAAAAACGAAACTAACTGGCATAACTCACCAAATTTTTAGGTTAACATTCGAGATATCAACAAATTTGCACATTCTATAGAAAAAATTAAAATTCCGAGAAAGGCGAACTAAAATAATAATAGTATTGCTCACATATGTACATACGTTTATACACCAAAATACACGGTTATACAAAGAAATTTTCTTGATACGACTCTGACCAAATTGAAAGTTTCCCCGTTAACTTCTTCTGTTGCGCACTTGCTACACTCTTTCCTCTCTCTCTATCTACTGCGATCTCCCGCTCTTATGTTTCCTAACAGCGCGTGGCAAAACACTGTAAAAATAAACACCGCAAAAAACAATTTGAATGGTATATTTTTACTACACTATCAACAAGAGCGAACGCTATAGTCGAGTGCCTCAACTATTAGATACCCGTTACTCAGCTAAACAACTTAATATAAATATGCAATTGCAACTGTGTACAATGTAAATACATACATATGTATAGGCTTACATACATACACACATACGCCATTTTTTGACTCAGACCTCGGAAAATATAACCTTATTCCAGAAGTCTTGGTGTTTGGAAATATACTCATTAGTAAAGGTTAGGCGCTTTTGTCTATTGACTTCCGATATGAGAGGTTTTTTGGGGGCGACTCTGCTACGGTAGTCAGCCTTTTTTATGGTCCGGCGTACAGTATCCTCGGAAACTGTTTTGGAAAATCTATCCTCGACCTTCAGCTTTGCCTGATGAGCTGTCGTCCTTGGGTTGAGCTGAATAGATTTGATAATATTCCTCTGCTCGCGGTTTATAAGCAAAGGCGGACGGCCAGAACGAGCCTTTGGCAAGATACTTCCAGCCGAGTTGAAGTTATTTATCACTCTTTGGATGGATGAGTGGGTTCCACCAACTAAAGCACCAATTTCTCTATAAGATTTTCCATCCAAAAAACCTTTAATATAATTTTCCACTCCTCAACAGAAATTTCCTTGCCTTTTTGTTCCATGTTGCAATATGTCCGTTATTATAATGAAAAAGTTTCATTTTAACTGCGTAATATCTATTTTTAGACATTCTAAAGTAGATTGGCGAAAACAAAATTAACGGTAATCGCACAATCCTGCATTCCTCGAAGTTGAAAACTGCTGTACGCAGACTTTTGCGCGTACACTTTTTCGTAGTGTTAAGTTTAAAATTAAAAATAAAATATAACCCCCTGTTGAATATTTCTAATATTTCTACGTCAATGAAGACAATAACCTACAGTTTTGTTTAAAAAAAGAATGAATAAAATACATGCATAAATGGCCGAACAATTAAGGTTCAAAGTTTAATTTTGACATTTTTTGGGGGTGTACGCAGAGATATGCGAGTGAGTGTAGTTCGGTATTGACAAATGAAAACCATCGCAATTTCCTTTAATAGAAATCCTTATCGAGAATTAACGTTGACTCTGTTGAGCACCTTGGCCAGCTGTTCCAATGTCATCCGTTAGATGGCGCCATGAAAGGCGGAAATGTAGGCGCTAGCCAGGCTTAAGCGTTTAATGGGTTTTTGGGCGTTAGAGTGGGCGTGGCAAACTTTTATTAGGCCAATCGATAGGTATTGACGAAACAAATACATATCAATTAAAATTTTCATAATAGCATCAAAACTTTGGCCACAGCTTGTGGCTTGTGGGCGTCAGAGGGGGCGTGGCACCATTTTGAAACAAACTTGCGCTGCGTAGGAACTCCTAAAATCTACATGCAAATCCCAATCTTCTAGCTTTTATAGTTCCGAGATCTCAGCGTTCATACGGACAGACAGACGGACAGACGGACATGGCTAGATCGACTCGGCTAGTGATCCTGAACAAGAATACGCTTCCTTCTACCTGTTACATACTTTTGCACGAATACAATATACCCTTTTACTCTACGAGTAACGGGTATAAAAACCGGGCCAAATAGATTTTCGCCAAAAAAACGGCTTTTGAGTATTCTGGCAGCAATTACTGTAAAGAGCACCTAAATTTGATAAAATATCGACTTTTTGCTTAGTTTCTTTGTTTAGAAGATACATAGCTAGAGCTTTGGTGAAACGATCAAATGAATCGTTAAAGCTTAAGGAAAAACTTCACCGAAGGAATTTTTGAATTTTCAGTTTAGAAGTGCCATTTTTCGACGTTTGAAGATATTTTTGGATAAATTGTAATTTTAGAACGGGTGTTAAAAATAGTAGTAAAGGCTTAAATCAAAGCGGTCAGTTTTTAAACATTTATAATGTCTTAAACTATTTTTGGGCGAAAACACGGATTCGATTGGTTAAACGGTTTACCGTCCAGAATTTTTGAAAGGAAAATTGACCTTTTTTCCAATTGGAAGCGATTGGGGCCACTTGGGGAGCCCCAATAAATCTTAGCAAATCAGTTTAAAGTTATTAGAATGTAATAAAAATGCATATTAATATTGTTAGCCAGTGGTTTTGGCTGTGCGTTGATTCCCAGTTTTCTTACTAATAGCTTTATATATAGAGATTATTTGGTTGCAGTAGGTAAGATATTAGGAAAATGTACCTTATTGGGGACTTAACAACCAGTTTATTTGATGGACCGTGGGCGTGACTGCAGTGCGGAGGAGAGAAGGCTCATTCGACGACTCCGAGATTAAGGAAAGACGTATAAATCCGTTGTCATTTTAATAAAACGCTCTCAAAACTTCTTAACCAATGCCTTAAAACCGAAAAAAAATGGGGGAAACTCGGAAGCACCTAGAAAATTACATTTTAGACCAACGATCGCATGATTAAGTTGTAAGTGTAAGTATTCCAGGATGATTCCCAATAAAATTGGGAATATTGTGTCATTACGGTTTGGCGACGACTGGCAATAGCAAACCTACCAGGTATGATTGCTCGATATACATATACATATATAAACATACATTGCGATTTTAAATGGAATATAAGAAAATAGGGGAAAAAACATGTTTTTTTTTTTAATTTAAATTAGTAAATTTTCATAAGTGTTTTACATTTACCGTCAAACAGTGAGGTTAAACAGTCATTTTCTGGTTTTCACAGTCGATGAAACCGTTATATTTCTTAACTTCGGGACTAGAACAAATACGGAAACAGGTTATTTCTATATTTACCGATGAACCAGTCCTAGTTATTTTTGACCCAAATTATTGATTTTATTAGATGCAAGTTGGAGTGGTTACGGTTCAATTTTATTACACAGAATTTAACTTGCCAAATGCCTAAATCAACCTCAGGAAAAATTCATGCTGAACTGGATCGAATCCCAAAAGTAAATATTCCTTGGCGCACTATCCACATCGACATAACAGGGAAATTAAGCGGCAAGAGTGACCAGAAGGAGTATGTATGTTATTGTTCAAGTCGACGCGTTTACCATCCATCATATTATACCCTTAAATTAGGCACTGAGAGTTCCATAAAGTCCGCTGTTTCGTTGTTTGGAGTACCAAACCGAATAATAGCTGACCAGGGAAGGTGTTTCACAGGAACAAAGTTTAGTCAATTTTGTTCAGATCACAAAATAAACTTGCTCTTGAATGCCACCGGTGCTAGTCGAGCTAATGGCCAAGTGGAACGAAAAACAAGAGAAAACGCTAAAGTCGAGTGCCTCGACTATTAGATACCCGTTACTCAGCTAAACAACTTTAGATTTGCATTAACATAATGTGAATTAGAGTGACCACAGGAAAAAAGGACAAAAAGTTCAAATTATCAATTTAAATTCGGCGATCTCAGCTTTACAGCACGAGCATCAGCACCAGCGCTGCTTTAGCGCAGGTAGCTTTTGTCCTGCACCAGCATACACACATACGCCATTGTTTGACTCAGACCTCTAATTTGGCTAACTTGATTTGATTTGCATAGTTCTTGGGATATAGTTCGGTATTGACAAATGAAAACCATCGCAATTTCCTTTAATAGAAATCCTTATCGAGAATTAACGTTGACTCTGTTGAGCACCTTGGCCAGCTGTTCCAAAGTCATCCGTTAGATGGCGCCATGAAAGGCGGAAATGTAGGCGCTAGCCAGGCTTAAGCGTTTGGGCGTTAGAGTGGGCGTGGCAAACTTTTATTAGGCCAATCGATAGGTACTGACGAAACAAATACATATCAATTACAATTTCCATAATAGCATCAAAACTGTGGCCACAGCTTGTGGCTTGTGGGCGTCAGAGGGGGCGTGGCACCATTTTGAAACAAACTTGAAACAAAGAGACAGACGGACAGACAGACGGACAGACGGAGAGACGAACAGACGGACATGGCTAGATCGACTCGGGTAGTGATCCTGAACAAGAATATATATACTTTATAGGGTCGGAAACGCTTCCTTTTACCTGTTACATACTTTTGCACAAATACAATATACCCTTTTACTCTACGAGTAACGGGTATAATGAGCACTTTGAAAAATATGTTAACGGCGGCTGAAACTGAAACATATGTAGAAACAAAATAGAAAATTATGTTGATCTGTCGATCGTGAGAGCACAAGCTGAAAAAATGTTTTAGTAACTGCAGTTTATGATAAAAAACGCTTTAATAAAAGTAAGGCGAAATTACCCATACACAATGTTGAAGATTTTGTATTACTTAAAAAACGAGAAAAGTTATCAAACCAAGCTGAGTGCAAAATTCTAGGCCTTTTGAAATAACACAGGTTAACTAAAGGGTGTGCCAATAAGAGTGTCAGGAAAAGAAATTTAAATTAAATAAATACGGTTTGATGTATCAAATTGGTTTTGGTCTTATTTTAAATCTACTTTCATCCAGTTATGTACGGAACAAAATATCGGCAAATGGCCGCCACGGCTCTGTTGGCAGTGCCGCAGACGAATAGTCCAATTTTGGATGACGTTGTCCAACATTAGCCGCGTTATGGTGCCGACAGCGACCCGAATATTGTTTTCGAGTGGGTCCAAAGTGGCTGGCTTGTTGGCATAGACCAATGACTTGACGTAGCCCCAGAGAAAAACATCGATGGGTGTCAAGTCACACGATCGCGGCGGCCAATTGATGGACTTTCGTTTGGTGATGACCCAGAAGCCAAGCTTTTTTCGCACAACTTCGAGCGTTGCGTTGCTTGTGTGGCATGTGGCCCCATCCTGTTGGAACCATATGTCGGTAATATCGATGTTGTCGAGCTCTGGCCACAGAAATTCGAGCGTTGCGTTGCTTGTGTGGCATGTGGCCCCATCCTGTTGGAACCATATGTCGGTAATATCGATGTTGTCGAGCTCTGGCCACAGAAATTCCTTTAACATCGCTCTGTATCGCTGGGAATTGGTGGTAACGGTGTTTCCTTCCTCATTTCGAAAGAAATAAGGACCGATGATGCCGCCATGCCATAATCCACACCACACATTCAGTTTTGCTGGGTACTGGACTAGCTCTACAGTCTGTTGTGCATTGTGCGGTGCCCAGTAATGGTAATTTTGTTTATTGACGTGGCCGCTGAGGCAAAAATTGGCCTCGTCGGAGAAGATGAGTTTTTTGCCAAAATCCGCATCTTTTTTTTAAATCAAGTTTTGGTAACACTTTGAAGTCAAAAACCGTGATTTTAGCCTAAAAATTCGATATATTAATTATATAAAATAAAAAATAATCAGTAAAAAAAAAATCGACGTCAGTACCCGCAGATTTAGGTACATTAATTGTGTGCAAAATTTCAAAACGATTCGTCCAGTAGATATTGCAGGATCGTGTTCACCGACTTTGAAATTGCAACTTTTCAGGAGAGCGTTTTAAAGTTTTGGACACCGAAAAGTCGCATACAAAACGAAAACCTACGTTAAACTGCCCATAACTTCGGAAGTTTTAGTCGGATGAATCTTAAATTTTAACGCAATATTCTTCAAGTGTTGTGCATTCAGAAAAAAAAATTTAAAAAAAGGGCCAAAAAAAATTTAAATACCAAACCCTTTCTATTTTGCACGCAGTATATAAGTCGGAACGGCCGGAATCGGCCGGGATCAGCCGACTATATCCTATAGCTGCCATATAACTGATTGATCGGAAATGCCATAACTCTGGCGTTTGTAAAATTAGGAAGTTGGGATTTTTATGAGTGTTAAGAATGCATCATATAAATAATTTTGGAGAATATTATTTACAGAATATTCTGTATTTCAACTTCGGCTCCGCCCGAAGTTAGCTTTCCTTTCTTGTTTTTGTTTGAAATTTTACATGTTCTAATATTTTGATCCAAAATTTACCACAAATTCTTAATGACATTGAGGTCGGGAGATTGAGCCGGAGGAGTCATTAAATGGGGGCATTTGTAAATTAGCCAGGTCTGGACTATTCCAGATTTGTGTTTGGGATCGTTGTCCTGATAAAATCTAAAAGGTTCCTTTACTCCGAGTTTTTCCGCACTTTGAAGGAGGTTTTCTTTAAGAATGGATTAATACATTGTCTTGTCTATGTTCCCTTCGATAAAAACCAGATTTCCGACCTCAGTGGCTGACATACAGGTCCAAACCATCACATGCCCTCCTCCATGCTTGACTATCGCTTTGAGTTTTTTTCATCTGAAGCTCTGTTTTTGGTTTTCTCATTACAAAACTCAATACATCGGAGCCAAATGGATTAAACTTCAATTCATGCGCAAAAATTACCGAGTTCCAAATGGTGGAATCTTTGTCAACATGCTCTTTTGAAAACTTGATCCGCATAGTCAAATTCTTCTTGCTGATGAATGGTTTGTTTCTGGCCACTCTGCAATCTATTACTTCGGAAGTTATATTTGGAGCACTCAATTTGGGGTTTTCCTTAACTTTTCGTACAATCAGACGCTCCTCTGCCTCCGTTAAGATTTTGTTTGTAGGCTTTCTGCCTTTGTCAACCACCCGATTTTTACAAAACGGAATATTATGTGCTGAACCGTAGAGTCAGCGGGATAAACCATTTTTATAAATGACTAGCAGGGTGCCCGCAGCTTCGCTTGCGATGTCTTATGTTTGCATTATAGCTGTCTCCATACAGGAAGCTCTTAAATATTAAGACAATATTTTTTAAATAGTGCAATTTATGCAATATTTATATCGAATAATAAGATTAACAAGATAGGAAAGCTAACTTCGGGCGGAGCCGAAGTTGATATACCCTTGCAGAATACTCTGTAAATTATATTCTCCAAAATTATTCATATGATGCAACTTAATACTCATAAAAAATCCCAACTTTCTAACTTTAAAAACACCAAAGTTATGGCATTTCCGATCAATCAGTTATATGGCAGCTATAGGATATAGTCGGCCGATCCTTATGAAATTTGGTAGGTCAGATTGATTGGCCAAATATAAAACCCATAGTAAATTCCAGCTTCCTAACTTAACAAACAACAAAGTTATGGCATTTCCGATCAATCAGTTATATGGCAGCTATAGGATATAGTTGGCCGATCCCGGCCGATTCCGACATATATACTGCGTGCAAAGGAAAGAAGGGTGTGTGCAAAGTTTCAATTCGATAGCTTTAAAACTGAGAGACTAGTTTGCGTAGAAACAGACAGACGGACAGACGGACAGACAGACGGACAGACGGACATGGCTATATCAACTCAGGAGGTGATCCTGATCAAGAATATATATACTTTATAGGGTCGGAGATGTCTCCTTCACTGCGTTGCACACTTTTGACCAAAATTATAATACCCTCTGCAAGGGTATAAAAACTACAGAAACGCATTTACATATATATGTACAAAATGCAAGTATGCTAATTGGTATATTACAATTGCACATAATAAATAAATAACAAAATATTCATTTAAATGTAAATCATTTATGACTTTACTAATTAAGAATAGTAAAAAACGAAACTAACTGGCATAACTCACCAAATTTTTAAGTTAACATCAAAAATATCAACAAATTTTCACATTCTATAGAAAAAATTAAAATCCGAGAAAGGCGAACTAATATAATAATATTATTGCTCACATACGGTTATACACCAAAATACACGGTTATGCAAAGAAATTTTCTTGATACGACTCTGACCAAATTGAAAGTCTCCCCGTTAACTCCTTCTTTTGCGCACTTGCTACACTCTTTCCTCTCTCTCTATCTACTGCGATCTCCTGTTTCCTAACAGCGCGTGGCAAAACACAGTAAAAATAAACACCGCAAGAAACAATTTGAATGGTATATTTTTACTACACTATTAAGATGTTCGCCAAAAAAAACGTCTTTTGAGTATTCTGGCAGCAATAACTGTAAAGAGCACATAAATTCGATAATAGATCGACTTTTTGCTTAGTTTCTCTGTTTAGAAGATAGCTAGAGCTTTGGTTAAACCATCAAATGAATCGTTAAAGCTTAAGGAAAAACTTTACCGAAGGAATTTTTGATTCTCATTTTGCCATTTTTCGACGTTTGAAGATATTTTTGGCTAAATTGTAATTTTAGAACGGGTGTTGAAAATAGTAAAAAGGCTTAAATCTAAGCGGTCAATTTTTTTAAACATTTATAATGTCTTAAACTATTTTTGGGCGAAAACACGGATTCGATTGGTTAAACGGTTTAGCGTCCAGAATTTTTGAAAGGAAAATTGAACTTTTTTCCAATTGGAAGCGATTGGGGCCACTTGGGGAGCCCCAATAAATCTTAGCAAATCAGTTCAAACTTATTAGAATGTAATAAAAATGCTTATTAATATTGTTAACCAGTGGTTTGGCTGTGCGTTGATTCCCAGTTTTCTTACTGATAGCTTTATACATATATAGAGATGAATAACTCCCGTTCTTCGACACTGGTACGTCGCCCATGGTGTGTCTCAGCCAGTAAACAAATAAGATCAACTAAAATTTGCGAAATAAATTCTTGCAAACACGAAAGAAGATGTAGCAAAAGGAAATACCGTAATTTGTTCAACAATTTCTGAGAAAACGGAGTAAGAAGTGAGTGGATGTGAGATGTTTTTATACCCTTGCAGAGGGTATTATAAATTTGGTCAGAAGTTTGTAACGCAGTGAAGGAGACGTTTCCGACCCTATAAAGTATATATATTCTTGATCAGGATCAATAGGGGAGACGATATAGCCATGTCCGTCTGTCCGTCTGTCCGTCTGTCCGTCCGTCCGTCTGTCCGTCTGTTTCAATACCGTTTGCGAGCTCAGTTTAAAAGCTAGCGATCTGAAACTTTCACAGTCGTCCTAAAACATGTGTACGCAGATCAAGTTTGAAAATCGCCCCGATCGGACGTCTATATCCTATAGCTCCCATAGGAACAATCGGATATATCTATCAAGAATTGATGATATTTCGCGCAGTGTAAAAGCTATTGACATGAATCTTTCCAAATCTTATTTTTTATGCATACCTTGAGCAGGGTAAAAGCGCTTGGCGATCGGACGTCTATATCCTATAGCTCCCATAAGAACAATAGGGTGAAATCAGTTAAAATTTAATGGTTTTTAGGATATTTCGCACAGTATATAAGCAATTGACATGAATCTTTCCAAATCGTATTTTTTCATGCATACCTTGATTAGGGTAAAAGCACGTGACGATCGGACGTCTATATCCTACAGCTCCCATAGGAACAACAGGGTGAAATCGGTCCAAATTTGATGATTTTCTGAATTTTTCGCGTAGTGTGTAAGCTACTGACATAAATTTTTCCAAGTCTTATTTATTTACGCATATCTTGATTAGGGTAAAAGCGCTTGCCGATCGGACGTCTATTTCTTATAGCTTCCGTAGGAAAAGTAGTTAAAGGCTGCGAAAGTATCCCTTTTTTTCTATTTTTATATGACATTTTTGCAGTATAAAAGCAATTGACATTAAACGATGCAAATCTAGTTTATTTATGTATACCTTATTCCTTTCGCTACTTTTTCAATTTTAGCAATTTCGGCAAAGTCTGCAAGGGTATTAAAACTTCGGCTTGCCGAAGTTAGCTTCCGTCCTCGTTTAAGGTGTATTTTACTTTTCTCCTGCCTGCTCGCAAACGGTGAAAAAATTGATCATATTCTTTGAATTTGTAATGGAAGGGCCGTTTCTAAAAAGTATGTACATATGTATATTATTTTAATTTTCTTCTCAGGTTTGCTGAATTTCTAGTAAAACCTACATAAAGTTTGAAAGTTGCACTGGTTCATTTAGGCTGTTAACCGCTGTAGGCGCATGAAGATTTAAGAATTTTACCAGAAGGGGAAGTTCCTGAGATTACTACTCCGTAGTAGCGAGATGAATACAAATATTGCTATGCTATTGCTATCGCTGACTTTTTGACGAGAGCCGTAGCAGAGCCATAGCAGAATAACGAGAAAGTTTGTGCTCTGCTCTGCTCGCAGTTTCGCAGTCGCGTGAGAAACTGTAGCACTAGCGGTAGCAGAAAATCAAGTCCTGTGCTCTGTGTAGCAGTAACGGTAGCAAAAAATTGATAGCGAGATGAGAGCAGAGCACTTGCTATTTTTTCATGTGTTAGTTTTTTTATTTTCTGCACCTTTCTTATGTAGCGTTTTCTTTTTACTTGTCGCGTTGCCAAAATGAGAAAGAAAATATTTTCTGTCAGAATAAAGTGGTTTGAAATAATAAAATAAAAAATAGTATTTTATTCAAAAACTAAAAATCAAAATAAAAACGTATATTCATTCACAGTATTCAGATTAAATCAAAATTAAAAATTAAAAGTCACAGTATTCAAATTAATGTATTAAGTAAATGTTAATTAAATATAAAAAATAAAATTAAATAAGAACTTATGCATTTAGAAACGCGAATCACCCCTCACCTTCTTCGTCTTCAAATAAACTTAAATTGTCGATGGCACTATACAAGTGAGTTGAGTTAAGCCGAGCAAGAAGAATATTTTCCAATGTTTCGTGACTTAATCGATTTCGGTTATCCGACAACACCAGTTTATTTTGTTTTAAATTAAGTTATAATTCTTACTTGAGTTGGTGGTATAGCAAAGCATACTTTGCTTAGGGCATACAGTTCTGGATCGCTTAATTTCCTTACTTTCCAGAAATTTAAAACATTTTCACTAGATTTCATATAACGCAATTTCAACGATTCAATCTTTCCATGGACATCTGTTGACTCATTCGGAACAATGTTAGCACTTAAAAAGTCGTCCAAAAGATCGAAATTACTTCCTTCATGTACAGTATCCGAAGCCTCTAAATTATTTGATGATACTAAATTTGGAATGGGGCTATGGATTTTAATTTGTGCCCACAATTTCTTTAGAAAATGAATTGCTCTGTCCTTTTGTGAGCCGTCCATGGTATGATGAAATATTGGGTCTAGGTATAAGCAAGCGTCGAAGCCAACATTTGATACTAATTTTTTTGTTCTTACTTCCATACTTTCAAGAAGCGTCTCTCCAATTGTATAAAGAATGGATTCTTTACTTAAAGCGTTGGTTGCTAAATCTGTTAAAAAATTCCCATAGTGCAATTGTTCTTGTTGAAACTGCACTGTAGTTTTTTGCAGTGGAGCCATAATTGTAACGTAGGAGTCTATGGACTCCCATAACAGTTCATTTACAACGAAATATCCGTCTTTGGAATTATTTTCAACAGTTTCAATAGGGCCTAATATAGCTTTCGCTTTATTGAGTAGGTCAATCATTTTATATGTTGATCCCCATCTAGTAGGACAATCCAATTGAGGTAATTTTTAATTCTGTAGTTCAAAAAAATTACGGTAACCGTTTGATGGCTTCCGAATGTGTTAGGTAAAATTGCGGCAGGTTAACAAATACTCTCTTATATTTGCATTTTTTGTTACATCGAGTGCACAAAGCTGTCCAGTGTGTGCCGCACATCGAACTATTTGTATTTCACCCACATACATATGTACATATGTACATTTTTGATAACATTTTCGAAGTTTTTATCTTATTTGCCCCATTATCCGATGTAATTGATACAATTTGGGTCAGGGCTATTTCATATTTGTCTAAGACAGCTATAATTTCTCTAGCGAAATTTTGTGATGTACTTGAACCTGCTCCTTTGAGTTCCACCATTCCAAGAATTCGCGATTTTATTTCTTGTTTGCTGACGAATTGAGCACTGATGCCGAATATATTTCGATCAAGCCGCGATGCACTATAACATACATATTTTTAAAGAAAGTAGTCGATTTTAACATTCTTGATGTATTTCAAGTCTAACATTCGCTGATACCTGTTTCTATCTCCTCGTAATATTTTAAAATGTTGTTACTTTTCTTTGCCGGTGTCATGTTTTCGCAGTTAATCAAAACATATTTATGTATATAATTGATGTTATAGAGCAACCCCGCTTCACATTATGAGCTGAATGCTTCGGGTCATTATCGTGCTGGAACCAAAAGTCCTCAGCTAAAACTAATTTCCTTGCGCTATCGTGCAAATTATCCTTTAGGATTTGCAGATAAGTCTTGTGATCCGTTGTCGACTCGGAAACACGAGGTTTCCAACTTCACTTGCGGCCATACACCACACTCCATACCATCACACCGACACCACCAAGCTTTACTGTTGGAGCAAGATTTTGCACGTCCAGCGCTGTACCACTTTTACGCCACACAAGTTCCCGCCCTTTAACTGCTTATTTCAATGTCTCAGCTTATTTGACCCATTTCTAAATTTTTTTAACTACAAAGATATAACAAATGTTTTTGAAAATTTGGTCTATGACCGATTTAAGGAGTTTTGGTATAGATTCTACCAACTTTTCTAATCAAACAACATTTAGGTCGGTTTTGTTTAAAATCTGTCGTTTGCGGATATTGGAATCTAAAATGGACCACAATTTTTTAATTACGTTAAGGGTCCATTCTAGTTAGTTGTGTCAAAAAATAGGCAATCTTCAGGAACTTTTTTTTGACAAAGAAAAAAACTTTTCAGGTATATTTCTGATATTTTAAAGATAATTTCGTAAAAATTTCAAAAATTTTGAATCATTTCTGGAAGCAGAACACAGGGCGACGTATATAGGCCAATGTACGAAACTACTTTTCAAAAAGTTCCAAGCGTCGACGAAAATTTAAAGAGTTTCAAACTTTCTTAGATTCTCCTGCACACAATATACTTAACCACTACGATACGTTGGCTATCGTTTCATTCTTGTGTGGCACGCATACTAGAACATTGCGATGCCCTCATTGCATCCTTCCAAGAAGAATATGAAATTGATAACAACTTATCAGCTGAGTATATTCTATCTAATTTAAAAAATCCAACTGTTAAACTTTATCTTTAATTTTTGGATTATATACATGCTTTAGTGAACAAATTCAATATTATATTCCAGTCTAGTCGATCTGTTGTACACTATTTCTATAAAACTATGGTCGAATTTTACAAAAGTGTATTGGCTTGTCATATGCAGGAGATGTACAGTGGCTCCATCGCATAATCGGACAAGTACCTTCTTATAATAAATGTGCTGTAAAACTTTACAAAATGGACCGAATTTGTCTGTCATTTTAGTGTTAAATTTCTTTTGGTACACTCTTCTAGCCAATTCTTTCCAGAGATGTTCAATTACATTAAGGTCCGGGCTTTGCGTTGGCGTTTCGACAACTTTGGGACAGTTATGGATCAACCAAAGCTTTGCATCACCCGATGTGTGATTAGGATCGTTATCCTGGTAAAAGGCAAAGTTGTTAGCGATACCCAATATCTGAGCACTTTGCTTTACATTCTCTTTTAAAACCTTGAGGTAACCAAACTTATCCATAATACCATCTATAAAATGTAATTGGCCCACTCCAGCACTGGACATGCAGCCCCAAACCATCACAGAACCTCCTCTATGCTTTACTGTGGCCTTTGTGTTTTTGGGTTCAAATTCGGTATTTGGTTTACGCCAAACAAACTTCTGAAAACATATTTTGAGCTCAATAACTAATATATTACCGTCTTCCAAAAGTCTCCTGTTTTCTTCAAATATTCTTTTGCATACATATTTAATGCGATTTTTTTTGTTCTTGGGGCTAATAAAGGGCTTCTTTCTCGCAACTCTTCCGTGGAAATCAAATTTATGTAAAGTGTTACGCACAGTATTGAGACACACGTCTTTACCAGTTCGGTTTTGTAAAGAAATCTTAAGTTTTTTAGCAGTTTTGAAGGGATCTTGTATAATTTCTTTTAAAACCGACCTTTCTCTCGGTCATTTAAGATCTTGTTTTGGCCTTCCCTGCTTTTATTGGCAAATCTAAATTCATCACGGAACCGCTTAATAATATCGTGGACGGTAGATTTGCTTTTTCCAACTAATTCGGAAATTTCTCTTTCAGTTTTTAATTCAAAATTTAGCTTAACAACTAACTGCCGAATTATGTTTTCTGCTCCTAATCTCTATTATAAACCAAACGCAATGCAAAAAGCCCAAAGTTTGCAGCGAAATCCAGGAAAAAAAACGGTTTTTTGTGTTAATTTTGGGATTGTCCGATTATTCGTTAAGCGCCAAATATCGATATACATTTGTATTTGTTTGAAAACTTTGGGTTCTTAACGAAAATGTTGAGTTTTAGAGAGATGAAAGTGTATATTTAAAATAAAAAAATTTTAAAAAAATTAATTGAGCCCATTTAGTTTTTGGATCCAAATGATTTTAGTAATCAAAATTGTCAATCGTTGTTCAATCTGTATGAACGGTTTTCCGATTTTGTCAATGATCCACAGATAATTGACAATGAGTATCGATCATTGAAAACTGACGACATGGTTAAAATGCTTTTGACTAAAAATCTCAATTGCGATACATTCTGGTACGAATTGAGTCAGTTAAAAGATATAAATAATTGCTATAAATATTCGAATATTTCGAAATTTGCTCAATCTATGTACATGTTAGTTTTGCCCGTTTCTAATGCGTCGTGCGCACGCATATTCTCTCAAATTAATTCAATCAAAACGAAAAATCGAAACCGCTTTAAAAATGTAAATGTATCATACATGTAAAACAATCATTGCGCGAAAATGGGTGGAATAATTTTAAGCCCAATGAACAAATGTTATGTAAAGATCTCAACAAATTTAATTTAAGCAGCTCTGACGAAGAAGGCTAGTAAATATAATTAAATGTTATATTATGATCTTAAAAGAAACTTACAGACTGGACAAAGAAGTTCCTTTATTATTTTATTTTCAGAACATATGTATTACTCGATGACTGGACAAAGAAGTTCCTCTATTATTTAATTTGAAGAAACAAAATTAATTTTACAAAATGAATTTTAAGCATTTAATTAATTTTACGACTTTAAATATATATTGCAATATGGAATTGAATACGAATGCATATTGTTTTAGTTTTATGTTGGACTGAAATATTATTAATCTTGTAAAATGTAATAAAAAACAAACATTTTTTGCAATGGGAAAAACCTTATTTTTCTATATATAATAAGTCAATTATTATTTTTACATATTACATATTATAATTTGAATTTCCAGGCGATTTATTTGTTATGGTATTTATAGTGGTATTTTGTAAAGCCTAGTATCCTGATCGACGAAAACCGTACGCCAGTCATGAGAGAGAGCGAGAGGCAAACAGCTGGCGTTCACTTTTCGTCGGGCCTTTTTTTCACGTCGGTCTCCTGATCGACGAAAAAAATACCAGAAAATTCCATAGCGTTGCCAGTCTGCGGAAACGTGAACCCTAGCGAAAAGATTAAAAAATTTAATCTTTTGGCGTGCGCTTCTCACTGAACATTATAAGAAATGGAGGGAAAAACTCAAAAAACTCAAAAAAGTCGATTGCAGGTGTTTACATGTGATAAATTAAATTACATTAAATTAAATTAAATATTATTTTCTCTTCTAATAAAACTGCATTCTAGGTTAGCTTAATTTGAAGGTTGGTGGTGGCTCTAAGCATGGATAAATATTTGGTCAATCTAGAAAGAAAAGGTAATTATATATATTCTTTATAAACAATGTATGTATATCTAGTAATAGTTATTTAACTATGTATGTATCCTTAGATAACAGCTCTGATGAGGAAAAGAGCGTACCAAAAAGACTTAAACTTTGGAGATATGCCGTTGTCTTTATCGAAGATTGACGCTTTTGTCAGTACCAGCTATGATTCGAGTTCTCGTCGGAAAGCCGAACTTGATAAGGTGAGCTATGTAGCAGACATGCGTCCGTTTTCAGTTGTAGAAGACACCGGATTTCGTGAAATGCTGAAGGCTTTTGATCCGCGCTGAAAATTACCATCTCGTAAAAAGTTGCAAAGTGTGCTAATGGCAGAACTTATGAGGAAAAACTAATTAAATTGATGAATATACTTCAGAAAATTGATTTTTGCGCTATTACAACGGATCTTTGGACATCTCAGGCTAATGAAGCATTCATTACTGTCACATGCACATTTGTCACAAATGATTTTAAGCTGCAAACTGCCGTATTGTCGACAAATAAATTGCTTTGCGAAACAAATCACACAGCACAAAATATTCAAGAGACTTTACAAGCCGTTTTTGATAAGTGGAACATATCTTCAAAAATTGTTGCCATAGTAACTGATAACGCGAGCTCAATGATTAAAGCGTGTGATTTGCTTCAGAAAAGAAATGTACCCTGCTTTGCTCATTCCATCAATTTAGTAGTGCAGGGCTGTCTCAAAATAGATTGTTTGCTCCCTGTGCTTACTAAATGTAAGAGCACTGTGACGTATTTTAAAACCAGTGCCATATCATATAAAAAGCTGAAAGATTATCAAGATGGAGAAACCAAATATAGTCTGAAACAAGAAGTTCCTACTCGATGGAACAGTGCTTTTTATATGATAGAGAGGATTTTGAAAACGCATGAGGCTATTGGGAAAGTTTTTCTAAGCACATCAAAAGCACCGCAACCATTTACTGTGGACGAATTAGACATCCTTTCAGACCTCATAAAGTTACTTTCCCCATTTGAAAGTGCTTCGAGACAAGTATCGTCTAATACACCAGTGACGATATCATTATGTATACCAATAGCATGTGGTCTCCTGCACACTTTGGAATCCATAAAGTCGAGTCTAAAGTCTAGAGAAGGTCTAGAAGCCTGCACTTTTTTAATAGACAACACCACAACGAGGCTGTCAAAATATGAAGAGCGTTCGTTGCCGCGAATTGCAACGTTGATAGACCCTAGATTTAAAAGCAAGGCTTCCGTTCTCCCTTTAACTCTTTGCATGCCGAAAAGTTTCTAGAAAATGAGATGACCGCTTTCCGAAATTCCTCAGACGATTCCGCACTCCATGCTGTAGAGCCACTACCACCAACTCAAAACCGCCAACCTCTATTCCAATTTGTCCAACAAAATATTAAAGAAGTGCCAAAAACAAAAAGGGCTGACGCAATTGTCGACCTTCGGCAATATTTTAATTCTAAGCATTCTGATGAAACTGATAATCCCCTAGAATACTGGAGGGTAATTATACCAATTTGCACTAAACATAAGTAAAAACATAAATAACATTTATTTAATTTCAGCAAAATGATTCTGGTATTAAAAAAGGTAGTACCAAAATTTTTATGTGTCCCCGCCACATCGACAGAGTCCGAACGAATGTTCAGCAAGGCTGGACTTAAAATGAGAAACCGGAGGGCTTCGCTTAAGGCGAACAATGTTGATATTTTACTATTCTTGCAAAGAAATGCATGGATAGAATAATTTTTATTTTGTTGAGTTGATCTCAGATTTTTGTTTTTTTTTCACACTGAAATGTTATTTTATTTTGATCTCTATTTCTAGTTGTAGTTATAGGATTAAGCACAAAATATAAAAAATATGAAATATAGATACATGCATGGCCCACTGTACCCTATACATTTAGATAATTACGCATTAAGCCTTCTGTATAACAATAAGATAGATTCTCCGTTAGATTTAAGCATTATACTGTCATCCCTTTCTAGCACGTACACTTAGCATTTAAGGATAAAATGTATGCATAGCAGACTGACGCAGTTAAATTGTATGGAAGCATAGAGAAAGAGCGAGACGCGGCATTCGGTGGCTTGCGTTTGAGAAGAACAGTTGACAGAAATTGAATAAAGAAATTAAGAGAAATACATAAATAATTAAACGAGTGAAGTGATTTATCCTTTTACAATTAGAGATTGCTTATAATTTAAATTTTTATAAAGAGCCGCACAAAAAAACGATACTATCGATAGTATCGAATTTTTGTTCCCAAACCATCGAAAATATTGAATGGCACCACCATCGATAGTTTCCCAGCTCTAGTTTGGGCAATCCTTTTTCATTTCTTTCCAGACTTCGTAGTCAACGAGTACGGAATGTTTTTTCGACACATTACATTTGTTTCTCCTCAAATCTAAAATTCCAAAAGTGTTTGGAAGGACCACTTTCCCGAATTATTTCTGGGTAAAGCGTTAAAAAATTATATTTTTATTAAATCTGTTAAGGTATTAATAATGAATATCTATAATTTTTATTTAATCTATCACGTACATATTGCCAAATTTATTTTATGCTCCTTTTAATTTGATTTGTAAAACGCGCGCCTATGTTTGGAAAGAAAAGCGCGCAAACCTTTTTTGTTTCCCCTTTGGGTTTCTCTTTTTTCTAAATAATTAAAATAGTTAATTTACAAATATTTATATAAATTAAATTTATATTACGATAATAATTTTATATAATGTTATCATAACACGTAAAAAAAAACATACCTTTTAACACAAAACATATATACCTGCTTGACAAATAAGAATAGATTTAAATGAAGGTTGAAAATATCAGATATGATGTTATTAGTATTTACTTTAAATATTTTAAGTCATTAGATCAAAGTTTAATTTATTTGAATAAAAATTAAATTAAATTTTTCCATTTTAAAGTTAATAAAAAACAGCCTTGGATTAAAAAATAAAGCGAAATATATTTAATTAAATATCCTTTAAATATATTCAATTTAAATATAGTTTTTGTTTAACAATCATAGTATATTCAAATCTATTCAACTTTATTAAAATATTTTAAAATTTAATCAAGCAGTTTTATATGTTTTGTATTAATAGTTATGATTTTAACTTTAATTTAAATATGTAAAACGAAACTATGAATTAAATACGCAGATATTAATTTTTAAGGTATATAAAAAAGTTTTACATCAAGCTTCATTGCCATATATACATACATAAATGCAATTTAAATAAACATCCTGTTCAATCATAGAAGTTCTTTTGACACACAATTAGTTTCTTAGTCCAGAAATGATTTCTGGACGAAAATCGTCTTCTCGAACAAATACGCACACATACGCACTTCCTTATTCGTGCAATTCTATTTTTAGATTTTTACACTCTCAACTTTGTGCGAGTGGAGAGAGCGGAATTTTCGTCACCACCAAAAAACGAGCTGCATATTGCAAAACCAATGTATGGGCGTTACGCATCTTAGAGATTATATTGGTCTTTGCCCAAACCATTACATGTCCCCCGCTATGTTTAACAGTTGGCTTTAAGTATTTGTCCTGCAGCTCTGCATTCGGTTCTTCCACACATAGGATCGTCCATCGGATCCAAATATATTAAATTTGGATTCATCAGCAAATATTACGTCATCCCAGAATCCTGAGTCCCTTGTAATGTGTTCCTTCGAAAATTTTAAACGACCATCCCGATTTCTTTTGTTGATTAATGTCTTCTTGCGGGCAACTCTGCCATGAAAATCGTGTTCCCTCAGCACACGTTTCTATGCAAAATTACTTTCCTGTACTATCATGCATCTCAGTGGCCAATTTTTTGAACAATAAAGCGTTCATCTGAAGCACTGAAAACTTTAATTGGAGCTTTTCTTCCCTTATTCTCCACGCGATTTTCAAAAACTAAACGATAGATTATGGCCTTTACTGTACCATCTGGTATATCTTCAATTTGAGCAATTTTTCGGCGAGAAAGTCCATTTTAGTAATGATCAAGGACCAATTCTCGTTGCTTAATTGTTGTTCGCTTTCCCATTGCCTAAAACACGTGTGTTTTTGATGAAATCGAAATGAAAGTGAGAATTCTAGATGTAAAGATAAGTACCAAAGCGAAAATAAAGTACCGTTAGGCTGAACTTCTTAGAGGAGAAGCTGTGTATTAAATATAATGAGTCAAATAAGCTGTGACCTTGAAATAACCAGTTTTTTTTAAGGCAGATTAATTTTAAAACCTTTTGTTAATTTAAAAAAAGGAAGTCATTTTTTTAAACATAACATAAATTCATAAATTCATTTGAATTTTGTCATTGATCTTAGTTCAAAAGTAATACACATGTATGTATGAAAATTTCAGTTGGGTCAAATAATCTGTGAGCCACTGTAAGTCCTCTTTTTCAAAATATTTCGGATTGTATTCTTATGAAGATCCTTATTGTATTTCTTCTTAATGTCTTAACCAACTTTGAAGGATGTTAGTCGAGGATTCAGCTTTACAGTCTGCAAAGTCCCGTTTCACAGTCCCGCTTCTCTCGATCCGTCAGTTTAGGTGGCCTTCCAGAACGTGGCTTATATTATAATTATTTAATAATTATAATTTTGGAGCACTCTTTGTATAGAGGCAACAATTTCCCCAATTTTCCGCAGAGTTTTTCCCTCATCTCGAAGTTTTATAATTAAAATCGGGATAAATTTCTTTTCTCTTCTTGCCCATTGCGATTTTTTCCACGAAGTGACGAAATTAACTCAAAGAACGAGGGCCGAGCAGTTCTTAGAGCTTTAATCACCGATTTTTGTAATGTAACGGTGCCTAAAGTACAAATACACTGTGTTTTTTAAAGTTGAACGCATACTTTTTCTTGATAAAAAATCGTGAGCTAATGGTTTTTTAATTTTAATAAATTAAGATATATGATAAGGAAAATAAAAACTGGATAAATATACAGTGGCTTGTATGTATGTAGACTTTTTTAGCTATCAAAGTTAGGCATCGAGTAAAACAATGAAACAATTAAGATCGTCATTTGCAAAAAATTTGAGTTTTTCATAACACAACAATCTATAAATTCATTGTATAATTTATTAGGTGCGCAACTAAGTTCTCGCTGTTTTTTCGATAAAAATTTAACTTTATTAAAAAACGTGGACGGAAGCTAACTTCAGCAATCCGAAGTTTTTAATACCCTTGCAGACATATAAAAATAAAAAAAGGGATATTTTCACAGCCTTCAACAATTATGCCTATGGAAGCTATATGATATAGACGTCTGATCGACAAGCGCTTTTACCCTGATCAAGGTATGCGTAAATAAGTAAGACTTGGAAAAATATAAGCTAATGTATACACTGCGCAAAATCAAATTTGGACCGATTTCACCCTATTATTCCTATGGAAGCTATGGATATAGACGTCTGATCGGTACCCCCCCATTTAACTTGATCAAGGTAAGCCTAAAAAAATAAGGTTTGGAAAGATTTATGTCAATAGCTCATATACTGCTCGAAATATCCTGAAAAGTATTACATTTTAAGCGATTTCACCCTATTGTTTCTATGGGAGCTATAGGATATAGACGTCTGATCGGCACGCACTTTTAGCCTGATTAAGGCATGCATAAAATAGCTTATATACTGAGCGAAAAATCCTGAAAAACATTAAATTTTGACCAATTTCACCCAATTGTTCGTATGGGAGCTATAGGATAAAGACGCTTTTACCCTGATCAAGGTATGCATAAAAAATAAGATTTGGAAAGATACATGTCAATAGCTTTTACACTGCGCGAAAAATCTTCCATTCTTACAAGTTATATCCGATTGTTCCTATGGGAGCTATAAGATATAGACATCTGATCAAACTTTATCTGCGTACACATGTTTTAGGACGACTGTGTTTCAGATCGCTAGCTTTTAAACTGAGCTTCCAAACGGTATTGAAACAGACGGACATGGCTAGATCGACTCCCCTATTGATCCTGATCAAGAATATTTATACTTTATGGGGTCGGAAACGTCTCCTTCACTGCGTTACAAACTTTTGACCAAAACTATAATACCCTCTGCAAGGGTATAAAAACACCAAAGTTATGGCATTTCCAATCGTTCAGTTATATGGCAGCTCTAGGATATAGTCATCCGATCCTTATGAAGGTTGGTAGGTCGGATTGATTGGCCAAAAATAAAACCCATAGAAAATACCAACTTCCTAACTTTACAAACACCAAAGTTATGGCATTTCCGATCAATCAGTTATATGGCGGCTATAGGATATAGTCGGCCAATCCTTATGAAATTTTGTAGATCGGATTGATTGGCCAAACATTTTTCTGCCTCTGGAGTTGGTGATGCCATGCCCCATTCTTCCGCTCTTGACTTAAAGTCACCTGCTAATAGGACCTTCCCCGAGCTTGCTTGGCAGCAACTTCGATATCTTCGAGTTTTCTTTGGAAAGTCGTAATGTCATCGGAGGGTGTTAGGTAGCAGCTAATAATGGTCCAGTCCGCAACTTGTGCTGATACGTAACAATTCCGTCTGATGGAGGCATGGTGTGCAACGGTGCTGAAAACTGGGACCCAAAAAGCCGCGATTTTTGTCTCATCTTCTATCCACAGAGCGTCCTCTCGAGTTTTGTATTGTTCACTTATAATGGCTAGGTCTTCATGATGCTCCAATGCTATTCGGAGTTGCAGATCATTGGCCGTTCTGCTTCTGTGCATATTTGCTTGTAGGACTTTCATTCTCTATTTTTACTTGCGCCGCTATGACATTTGGTTGTCCCCGGAAGATGGTTTAACTCTTTCCTTTCCTCCGCTGCGCAAATACAACATCTTACTGGGTTTTTGCATTCTTACCCAGCCTGTGCCCAGCCTCTCCCCATCTGATACATAGGTTTCTTCGATCTGGCCCCTTACAGTCCCATTGCGTGTGTCCCCCTCTTAAGCACTTGAAGCATCGCATAGTGTCGATGCATTCTTTTACTTGACACATGGTCCAGCCAATCCTGATTCTTGGGTCCTTCAATATTTTCGCTGCATCTTCTGTCGTAAAGGTAACGAAGGCTCGTCGCTGCTCCGAGCTATTTACTCCAGTCAGAGGAATTCTGATTTCTCCTATCCCAGTTTTAATTGCGGAAATGATCTCGCCTTCCTCTGTAATACTATCAATATCTCGAATTTCCAGTTTGGTTTGCTGTTTCATGGTCCTAACCGTTGCTTCACCCTTGAGCGTGGTTTTCATAGTCTCGCATAATAGTTCGGCTTTGCCTCCCCTAGACACTTCTAGGAGCACCTGATCTTGTTTTTCTTATCGACAGGATATTACTGACATCTTTTTCTGGTTTCTATTTCGTAGGTCCCTCAGAACCTGTGCATAGCTCTTTCCTTCAGGTAGCCTTACTAGCACAGCATCTGGTCGAGATTTTACTCTTGTCCTAGGCTTACCTTTCTTTTCACCATTAACGTCTCTCAGAGATTCTTCCTCTAATGTTCCCATCTTGTATATTAGTTCCTGTCGCGGAGAGCTTTGCTGTGTTGTCGGTGCTGTCCTGTGTGTAGCAGGAGTTTGAGGGTCTATCTGCTGTGATGCTTTGGAATCCTTTCCTTTTTTCGGAGTGTTCTGTTCAGCAAGTTCATTATTTTCCTTCCTTTTAATGGTCGTTTTTCTTTGGGGCGACCTACCCATCAAGTTGCTCTTCCGGAAAGCTTCTTCTATATTGTTTGGTGTTAATTGGGTTTTTCTTTGTATTTTGTTAATATTTAGATACTACGGAATTACGGTTTTAATTTAATTAAAATCTACATAGATTCATTGTTTTAAGTAATATAGGCATATAAATCGAAATGTAGTCGTTTGGTTGCCGAAGTTTGTTTCATTTTTTAAGAATGTGCAAAAGAACTTTTTATTATTTGCTCTACGGGGCCTTAACTGGAATGCAAGCCTTATTTTACCATCCTACTCTAGTAGACTTCTCCTAATTAATCTACCATCCTTAGTAAACCGTAGAACGATGCTTGGCACAACTTTTATCTATAAACTTATTCACGGGGATGTGGAGAGTCCCGAGTTACTGGGTCGCATAAGCTTCTCCGTGCCTAATAGAATTACCAGGAACTATATTCCACTTACATTAAATATTTGTAGATCTAACTTTGATATGCATGAACCGTTTAGAGTACTGTGTAACGACTATAATAGACTATACCACATTATTTCTACTACCGACTCTTTGCCAAGCCTAAAATCATTAATTTTATCTTACTTATCACAAAATTAGTATTAGTATTAGTCTCGTACGTATTTCTAACTTAGTCTGTCCGCTTCTACATTGTGCTTTTAACTTCTCGCGATCTCGTTTTTACGCCTATTAGGCTCCGCGCGTAACAAGCACTGCTTGGTGTCGTAAGGGCCACTTGTTTGCGCTGATCATAGTGCATCAACGTCCGAAAAAAAAAAAAAAAAAAATATACACAACGTATGTATGTGTGTGTGTGATTTTCTGCAAGCGTCACACTATTTCGTCAGAATCCACATTCCATGTGTTGCCTCTTGTAGTCGTCCTATTGTCTTCTTATAGCGTGTAGTATGTAGTCGTCCTATGGTCTTTTTATAGCGTGTAATATGTAGTCATCCTATGGTCTTCTTATAGCGTGTAATATGTGCTCGGCGCAATATTATATCTCCCACCAATTGACAAATACACTTTTCTGTATAGTTTTAGATAAATATTTTAAGTTCCTTAGAACACGTCTTGTCACTTCAAATTATACGGAATAAGAGAGAGCTGAACCAGCTCATCGGAACAAAAACGATGTTAGTGTTACCAGTTACGGTAGTGAGCAAAATACTTTTGCATATACGATATTCTCATCGATATGAAGTAATGTCATATTCCAACACACCTCCTCAAAAGTCTTATGCTCATGAATTATAAATTTAAAGTTTAAGTAAAAACTTTAATCTTTCCAGTGTAACCAAAATTTCGAGAGTTCATCAGAATTAAGCGTGCTACGGTCGTACTGTCAGTCAGCTGGGCTTGTTGACAAGCAGTTAAAATTCAAATATCGTATTTGGGGGAAAGCGCCTTTAAAAGATATTATCAACTACCTTGGCAAGGCAAAACTACCGCTGTATAAAGAAATTAAAAAACAATACAATTTAAATTTAACAGTTTTTTTTTTTAATTTACTGATAAATATTTGCTAATTTAAAGTTTATAGCTGCACTTTTATTGTGTTTTTCGTACATTTGTGACCTAAGAAACATTTTGCTGTGACAAGAAGCACCTCAGATAGTAATAATGTTATTTTGTCTTCACCTGTAAAATCCTGCAATCAACTTTTATGCGTTTTTTGATTTTTTCCTTCCATTTATTAAAATGTTCAGTGAGAAGCGCACGCCAAAAGATTACATTTTTTATTCTTTTCGCTAGGGTTAAGCCTAGTATCCTGATCGACGAAAACCGTACGCCAGTCGTGAGAGAGAGCGAGAGGCAAACAGCTGGCGTTCACTTTTCGTCGGGCCTTTTTTTCACGTCGGTCTCCTGATCGACGAAAAAAATACCAGAAAATTCCATAGCGTTGCCAGTCTGCGGAAACGTGAACCCTAGCGAAAAGATTAAAAAATTTAATCTTTTGGCGTGCGCTTCTCACTGAACATTATAAGAAATGGAGGGAAAAACTCAAAAAACTCACAAAAGTCGATTGCAGGTGTTTACATGTGAGGACAAAATAACATTAATACTATCTGGGGTGCCTCTTGTCAGAGCAAAATGTTTTTTAGGTCCAGAATGTACGAAAAAACACAATAAAAGTGCAGCTATGAACTTTAAATTAGCAAATAATTATCAGTAAATTAAAAAAACAACTGTTAAATTTAAATTGTATTGTTTTTTAATTTATTTGTACAGCGGCAGACTTGTCTTGCCAAGGTATTTGATAATATCTTTTAAAGGCTCTTTTCCGCAAATACGATATTTGAATTTTAACTGCTTGTCAACAAACCCAGCTGATTGACAGTACGACCGTAGCACGCTTAAATCTAATGAACTCTCCAACTTTTGGTCACACTGGAAAGATTAAAGTTTTTACGCTAGCGTAATCGTTTGTCGATCTGGATACTAGGCTTTACCCCAAAGTTAATTTCAGCAGACTGGCAACGCTATGAAAATTCTGGTATTTTTTTCGTCGATCTGAGTACCGACGTGAAAAAAAGTCCCGATGAAAAGTGAACGCCAGCTGTTTGCCTCTCACTCTCTTTCATGACTGGTGTACGGTTTTCGTCGATCTGAGTACTAGGCTTTAAGAAAGAATTTGAAATTTGAATTGGCAAGACAAGATATCTCTGGGAGTGCACATTGACCCAACATTTGCTGCTTGAATTAGGGAAACCCAGTAAAACCCAATTAGGTCAATCTTAAAATTAATATAAAGCGCAATGAATATTTAAAATGACAAAATGATGTGATGCAAAATGAACATACAAAACAATTAAAAGCAATTTCAGTAAATAATCTTATAAATTTGAAAATTATAAAGTTATTAAGAATATCTTCTGTTTCCAAACTTAATAACTAGAAATTATAACAGATTTTAAAGGCAATAACATAGGTTCAAAAATTATTCTCTAAATGATAAATTAAAGTCTTCAACTTTTATGTATGTATATAAAAAAATTAATTGAATCGTCGTCTGCATCCATCAATCGGTTAAGCCAAGACGCTGTCTTAGTTGTGCGAAGCGTGGAGCTGGGAGTAGTTTTGTTAATATATCCGCCAGTTGATTATATCCAATTGTCTTCCACCCCAATCTGAATCCAACAAAGAAGTCGTCTCAGTTTTAGTAAATGTTAGCTTAAAGTCGATAGTACCTTTCAGATACCTTAATACCCTTTTTAAGTATAGCCAAAGCTCTTTATTATTTTTCTGACTATACCGACTCAAAAGATTTACAGATATACTGAGATCTGGCCTTGTACATAGCATTACATACATAAGGCATCCAATCAAACTTTGACACGGAGAATCGTCTCTTTCATCAGAGTCTAATAATTCAAAGTTCAGTTTACTTGGAAATTTACTATTTACTATTAAATTTCATAAGGATCGGCCGACTATATCATATAGCTGCCATATAACTGATTGATCGGAAATGCCGTAACTTTGGTGTTTGTTAAGTTAGGAAGTTGGGATTTTCTATGGGTTTTATTTTTGGACAATCAATCCGACCTATCAAATTTCATAAGGATCGGCCGACTATATCCTTAGCTGCCATATAACTTAACGATTGGAAATGCCATAACTTTGGTGTTTTTAAAGTTAGGAAGTTGGGATTTTTTTTGAGTATTAAGAATACATCATATGAATAATTTTGGAGAATATAATGTGCATAATATTCTGCAAGGGTATATCAACTTCGGCTCCGCCCGAAGTTAGCTTTCCTTTCTTGTTTTCCATTTCACTAGGCTGCACTTCTGATACTACCATATCAGTGTTTATCTGAACCCTTTCACTCTCAATAAGACCAGAGTCTTAAAAATCAGGTTCAATATTTTCTTCAAGATTGTGAAAATCCATGTTGTTATCAACATCCACAGCTCTAGCCATTATCCTGTTTGATTCATCAAACACTACATCTCTTGCAATAACAAATTTCTTATTCTCCACATCCCATACTATATATCCATTTGGTTTATACCCGACGAGTATACCTTTCCATGATTTGTCATCAAAGTTTATTTTTCTCGTTTTATTGAGAACGTATACTGTCGAACCAAAAACTCTTAAGTACATAAGGCACGGCTTTGTGTTGTGCCATATTTCAAAAGGTGTCTTTCTGCATTCATGTAATGCACTAGTTGGGCTTCTTTTAATTAGGTAGGTGGCTGTTAGCACCGCTTCACCCCAGGAAGTTTTCTGAACCTTGCCTCCTATAACTAAAGCTCGAGCTTTTTCCTTTATAGATCTAATCATCCTTTCCGATACACCATTTTGTTGTGGAGTATGTGGAACCGTCAAGTGGTAACTAATGCCTTTTTGAACACAGAACTCTTTCATTTCATTCGATAGATACTCCCTTTCATTATCAATATAAAGGTTAACCATATTTAAATTAAACAAAGCATGCGTTTTAGCTACATAGTCTTGAAATACACTAAAAACTTCCGACTTATAACTCAACAGGTAAGTTGCACAATAATGCGTAAACTCATCAATAAAAACTACATAATAATTCTTATGATCAACAGTAGATGGGGTTATTGGACCACACATATCAGAATGTACAACAAATAATGGTCGATTTATGTGTCCTTATATTTAAATTTATTAAAACTTTATCGCGCCTGCTTTTCCTTGACACAAGCTTCACATAGACCATTTTTTGGTTTTATGTTATTCAGCAAATCTGTATCGTCAAACATATTTTTATACCCGTTACTCGTAGAGTAAAAGGGTATATTGTATTCGTGCAAAAGTATAACAGGTAGAAGGAAGCGTTTCCGACCCTATAAAGTATATATATTCTTGTTCAGGATCACTAGCCGAGTCGATCTAGCCATGTCCGTCTGTATGTCTGTGTGTCCGTCTGTCTGTCTGTCCGTATGAACGCTGAGATCTCGGAAACTATAAAAGCTAGAAGAATGGCATTTTGCATGTAGATTTTAGGAGTTCCTACGCAGCGCAAGTTTGTTTTAAAATGGTGCCACGCCCCCTCTGACGCCCACAAGCCACAAGCTGTGGCCACAGTTTTGATGCTATTATGAAAATTTTAATTGATATGTATTTGTTTCGTCAATACCTATCGATTGGCCTAATAAAAGTTTGCCACGCCCACTCTAACGCTCAAAAACCCATTAAACGCTTAAGCCTGGCTAGCGCCTACATTTCCGCCTTTCATATCCCGTGGTACCAATGTCTTGGGGTGGATGGCACAATACAATATCGCAATCTAACGGATGACTTTGGAACAGCTGGCCAAGGTGCTCAACAGAGTCAACGTTAATCTCGATAAGGATTCTATTAAAGGAAATTGCGATAGTTTTCATTTGTCAATACCGAACTATATCCCAAGAACTATGCAAATCAAATCTAGTTAGCCAAATTGGAGGTCTTAGTCAAACAATGGCGTATGTGTGTATGTATGTAAGCATATACATATGTATGTATTTACATTGTACACAGTTGCAATTGCGCGGCAAAGATAAGTCCTTTCAAAGAAAGCTATTCGCTATACCCGTTACTCGTGTTGTGCAAACATTTAGACTTTAATATACATAATACTATTTAAGAATGTATGTGTTTAGCCAATACAAGTATGTATGTTTAATATTTCTAGTCAATTTATTGCACTCAAAAACACAAATATAAACACAGCTGCTGGTGCAGGACAAAAGCTGCCTGCGCTAAAGCAGCGCTGGTGCTGATGCTCGTGCTGTAAAGCTGCCAGCACTAAGAGATCGCCGAATTCAAATTGATAATTTGAACTTTTTGTCCTTTTTTCCTGTGGTCACTATAATTCACTTTATGTTAAAAAAAAAAACAAAAAAAACACAAGAAGGCATATTTATATTAAGTTGTTAAGCTGAGTAACGGGTATCTAATAGTCGAGGCACTCGACTATAGCGTTCTCTCTTGTTTAGCTTGATCTCGTGATCCAACAGACGATTTTTTACAAAGGCCAAGGTTAAATTATTTTCTGCTAAAGTTTCTGTTGCCGTTATAACGCCGTCATACGAAGATGGCAGTGTTAGCAGTAAATGTAAACCTTGTCCATTTCTTCAACTTTAGCACCTGATACTAGCAATTTGGAAATGAGTTCGTCAAACAAATTAAAATGGCTTAATAACTGAGAATCGCTCTTAAGTTTTAAAGATAGAAATTGCTTGCGTGTAGACAACTGTGAGGCCAAACTCTTCCTCTCATATGTAGATTGAATTTAAATTTTGCAAAACCTGCTTTGCAGTATCTTCACTTTTAGCAAAACCTAAAAACGAGTCACTTAAATTCTCAATGATCACGCTTTTTGCGCATTTCTCCTTTTTCTGCCATCCAACCAAAACAATTAAAAGCAATTTCAGTAAATAATCTTATAAATTTGAAAATTATAAAGTTATTAAGAATATCTTCTGTTTCCAAACTTAATAACTAGAAATTATAACAGATTTTAAAGGCAATAACATAGGTTCAAAAATTATTCTCTAAATGATAAATTAAAGTCTTCAACTTTTATGTATGTATATAAAAAAATTAATTGAATCGTCGTCTGCATCCATCAATCGGTTAAGCCAAGACGCTGTCTTAGTTGTGCGAAGCGTGGAGCTGGGAGTAGTTTTGTTAATATATCCGCCAGTTGATTATATCCAATTGTCTTCCACCCCAATCTGAATCCAACAAAGAAGTCGTCTCAGTTTTAGTAAATGTTAGCTTAAAGTCGATAGTACCTTTCAGATACCTTAATACCCTTTTTAAGTATAGCCAAAGCTCTTTATTATTTTTCTGACTATACCGACTCAAAAGATTTACAGATATACTGAGATCTGGCCTTGTACATAGCATTACATACATAAGGCATCCAATCAAACTTTGACACGGAGAATCGTCTCTTTCATCAGAGTCTAATAATTCAAAGTTCAGTTTACTTGGAAATTTACTATTTACTATTAAATTTCATAAGGATCGGCCGACTATATCATATAGCTGCCATATAACTGATTGATCGGAAATGCCGTAACTTTGGTGTTTGTTAAGTTAGGAAGTTGGGATTTTCTATGGGTTTTATTTTTGGACAATCAATCCGACCTATCAAATTTCATAAGGATCGGCCGACTATATCCTTAGCTGCCATATAACTTAACGATTGGAAATGCCATAACTTTGGTGTTTTTAAAGTTAGGAAGTTGGGATTTTTTTTGAGTATTAAGAATACATCATATGAATAATTTTGGAGAATATAATGTGCATAATATTCTGCAAGGGTATATCAACTTCGGCTCCGCCCGAAGTTAGCTTTCCTTTCTTGTTTTCCATTTCACTAGGCTGCACTTCTGATACTACCATATCAGTGTTTATCTGAACCCTTTCACTCTCAATAAGACCAGAGTCTTAAAAATCAGGTTCAATATTTTCTTCAAGATTGTGAAAATCCATGTTGTTATCAACATCCACAGCTCTAGCCATTATCCTGTTTGATTCATCAAACACTACATCTCTTGCAATAACAAATTTCTTATTCTCCACATCCCATACTATATATCCATTTGGTTTATACCCGACGAGTATACCTTTCCATGATTTGTCATCAAAGTTTATTTTTCTCGTTTTATTGAGAACGTATACTGTCGAACCAAAAACTCTTAAGTACATAAGGCACGGCTTTGTGTTGTGCCATATTTCAAAAGGTGTCTTTCTGCATTCATGTAATGCACTAGTTGGGCTTCTTTTAATTAGGTAGGTGGCTGTTAGCACCGCTTCACCCCAGGAAGTTTTCTGAACCTTGCCTCCTATAACTAAAGCTCGAGCTTTTTCCTTTATAGATCTAATCATCCTTTCCGATACACCATTTTGTTGTGGAGTATGTGGAACCGTCAAGTGGTAACTAATGCCTTTTTGAACACAGAACTCTTTCATTTCATTCGATAGATACTCCCTTTCATTATCAATATAAAGGTTAACCATATTTAAATTAAACAAAGCATGCGTTTTAGCTACATAGTCTTGAAATACACTAAAAACTTCCGACTTATAACTCAACAGGTAAGTTGCACAATAATGCGTAAACTCATCAATAAAAACTACATAATAATTCTTATGATCAACAGTAGATGGGGTTATTGGACCACACATATCAGAATGTACAACAAATAATGGTCGATTTATGTGTCCTTATATTTAAATTTATTAAAACTTTATCGCGCCTGCTTTTCCTTGACACAAGCTTCACATAGACCATTTTTTGGTTTTATGTTATTCAGCAAATCTGTATCGTCAAACATATTTTTATACCCGTTACTCGTAGAGTAAAAGGGTATATTGTATTCGTGCAAAAGTATAACAGGTAGAAGGAAGCGTTTCCGACCCTATAAAGTATATATATTCTTGTTCAGGATCACTAGCCGAGTCGATCTAGCCATGTCCGTCTGTATGTCTGTGTGTCCGTCTGTCTGTCTGTCCGTATGAACGCTGAGATCTCGGAAACTATAAAAGCTAGAAGAATGGCATTTTGCATGTAGATTTTAGGAGTTCCTACGCAGCGCAAGTTTGTTTTAAAATGGTGCCACGCCCCCTCTGACGCCCACAAGCCACAAGCTGTGGCCACAGTTTTGATGCTATTATGAAAATTTTAATTGATATGTATTTGTTTCGTCAATACCTATCGATTGGCCTAATAAAAGTTTGCCACGCCCACTCTAACGCTCAAAAACCCATTAAACGCTTAAGCCTGGCTAGCGCCTACATTTCCGCCTTTCATATCCCGTGGTACCAATGTCTTGGGGTGGATGGCACAATACAATATCGCAATCTAACGGATGACTTTGGAACAGCTGGCCAAGGTGCTCAACAGAGTCAACGTTAATCTCGATAAGGATTCTATTAAAGGAAATTGCGATAGTTTTCATTTGTCAATACCGAACTATATCCCAAGAACTATGCAAATCAAATCTAGTTAGCCAAATTGGAGGTCTTAGTCAAACAATGGCGTATGTGTGTATGTATGTAAGCATATACATATGTATGTATTTACATTGTACACAGTTGCAATTGCGCGGCAAAGATAAGTCCTTTCAAAGAAAGCTATTCGCTATACCCGTTACTCGTGTTGTGCAAACATTTAGACTTTAATATACATAATACTATTTAAGAATGTATGTGTTTAGCCAATACAAGTATGTATGTTTAATATTTCTAGTCAATTTATTGCACTCAAAAACACAAATATAAACACAGCTGCTGGTGCAGGACAAAAGCTGCCTGCGCTAAAGCAGCGCTGGTGCTGATGCTCGTGCTGTAAAGCTGCCAGCACTAAGAGATCGCCGAATTCAAATTGATAATTTGAACTTTTTGTCCTTTTTTCCTGTGGTCACTATAATTCACTTTATGTTAAAAAAAAAAACAAAAAAAACACAAGAAGGCATATTTATATTAAGTTGTTAAGCTGAGTAACGGGTATCTAATAGTCGAGGCACTCGACTATAGCGTTCTCTCTTGTTTAGCTTGATCTCGTGATCCAACAGACGATTTTTTACAAAGGCCAAGGTTAAATTATTTTCTGCTAAAGTTTCTGTTGCCGTTATAACGCCGTCATACGAAGATGGCAGTGTTAGCAGTAAATGTAAACCTTGTCCATTTCTTCAACTTTAGCACCTGATACTAGCAATTTGGAAATGAGTTCGTCAAACAAATTAAAATGGCTTAATAACTGAGAATCGCTCTTAAGTTTTAAAGATAGAAATTGCTTGCGTGTAGACAACTGTGAGGCCAAACTCTTCCTCTCATATGTAGATTGAATTTAAATTTTGCAAAACCTGCTTTGCAGTATCTTCACTTTTAGCAAAACCTAAAAACGAGTCACTTAAATTCTCAATGATCACGCTTTTTGCGCATTTCTCCTTTTTCTGCCATCCAACCAAATTGTCTTCTTCTTCTTGGTCTATAACCTTCAACACATCTACATATTTCGTTTAACAATGCCCTTATACGAAATTTCCAGATGGAATATTTTTCTCCATCAAATTGCCTTATATTTCGTTTATTGGTTTTCTCCATATTTTATTTAATATATAAAATAAAATGATACTTTTACTTAGCTGCAGTTATGGCGTGCTGGGCCCATAACCTTTAAGAATATACACAACGTATGTACATACATACATATGTGTGTGTGTGATTTTCTGCAAGCGTCACACTATTTCGTCAGAATCCACATTCCATGTGTTGCCTCTTGTAGTCGTCCTATGATCTTTTTATAGCGTGTAATATGTAGTCGGTCTTCTTATAGCGAGTAAAATGTGCTCGGCGCAATATTATATCTCCCACCAATTCACAAACCAAGTCAAATACACTTTATGTATAGTTTTAGATATATTCAGTGGCGGACTAAAGTCTATGTACATACGACCTCTTTTTTTGGAGTTTAGCCAGCTCTATAGCGTTTCCAGTAAAAGTAATGATGCAGTCTTTTTCTAAATTTAATTATAAGACAAAAACCAAAATATCGTCTTTATTCAATAATAACTTTCAAAGTTATTAACCAAAAACTCAAAAAAGGCACTGAAAAAAGTCTACATACGTTCTGTTACTAAGCGCTTCTATGAAGTAATATTGATATTTATATTAAAGTTAATATTTAGTTGGGCCACTACCGGCATCTATTACTGCTTGCAAGCGTCTGGACAGCTAAATTTTCCATCTCTGCTCCTGTTATTTTTTGCCATTCCTCTTGAATTTTTTCTCGCAGCATAGGAGCGCTACTTATAGGGTGTTCTATTACATATATTCAAGTCCGGACTTTGTGGTGGTGAATATAATTGCCGGGGGGCATAATACAGCAGCCAATCCTTCACTATCTTCGCAGTATGCTTAGGATCATTGTCCTGTTGGAAGATCCAGCTTGGGCCAAGGCATAGTTTGCCCACCGATGACTTCAAATTGATTTCCAATATGGTCTTATATGGGAAACGATCCATGTTACCCTCTATGAACACCAAGTTGCCTAGTCCCGACGCTGCAACTGCTCCCCAAACCAGGACACTCCCACCGCCATGCTTTACTGTTGGAATGAGGTGCTTGGGATCCATTGCAGTGTTGGATTTCCTCCAAACCTTGGCCCAGCCATCATATCCAAAGATGTTGTATTTGGACTTATCAGTAAACAAAACCTTTTTCCAGAACTCTTAACCTAGTTAAGGTGCTCTTTTGCGAACTCCAAACGAAGGGCACGATTTTTCTCACTTATGAGAGGTTTCTTGCGAGGAGTCCTCCTGCGGAATCCTTTATTGTTTAGAGCCCTTATTATTGTGCGTGGGTTCACATCAATTTTGGATCTGTCAGCTAGTTCCTGGACTAAACTTGTAGCATGTACCCTGGGGTTTTGGCCAACTTCACTGCGGATGTCCCTTCGAGAAAGCTTTTTTGGACGGCCACTCGCGGCTTACTCTCGAATGAGCTCGATTTTTCGAAATTTTTATAAATTGTTTGCACCGTCGCTTTTCTTAAATTTAACAATTTAGCCAAAAATTTTTTCTTCTTTTCTGTGTTTTATCACCAATTTCTGAACAGCCACAGGAATTTCCTTTCGAGGAGACATTTTCGCGATTGTAACGTGTTCCAAATAATAAAATACAAATAAAGCAAAGCCAAATACCGCGTAAAGCATAACTCTAAAAAGAACGGCTGTCTAGCGAAACGTATGTAGACTTTTGTCAGTGCCTTTTTCAGTTTTTGGTTAATAACTTCGAAAGTTATTATTGAATAAAGACGATAATATGGTTTTTGTCTTATAATTAAATTGAAAACAAGACTGCATCATTACTTTTGCTGGTAACGCTGAACCAGCTCATCGGAACCAAAACGATATTAGTGTTACCTGTTACGGTATATAGTATACATGTAAGTATATACTTTAAAAAAAATCGATCATATATATAAAGCTGCAAGATATTTATTAGATATATTCGTTAGATCCAATTCTTTTTAATATGAGCTGCTCGTGGCCATAAGATATTGTATCTTTATCAAAAGATAAAAAAATAAATACTCCGCTTTTAAATCGTTGGAGACCTCTTCAAGTTTACTCTTTCTTGTGAAAATTAAAAGATTCGAAATCGGAGTAAGACCTAATAAAAAATGTGTAAGCTTTCCTGGAGAATTAAAATTTTTACATTTTGTTGCTCTTTTTCCAAAGTTTTGAAAGTAGAATTAACCATACTATTAGTTAACTTTGCTTACTAATTGTATGGTAGCAAAGTTAACTAATTTAATGGTTAATTCCACTTTCAAACCTTCGGAAGAAGAGCAACAAAATGTCAAAATTTAAATTCTTCAGGAATCGAATCTTTTAATTTTCACAAGAAAGAGTAAACTTGAAGAGGTCTCCAACGATTTGAAAGCGAAGTATTTATTTTTATACCCTTGCAGAGGGTATTATAATTTTGGTCAAAAGTGTGCAACGCAGTGAAGGAGACATCTCCGACCATATAAAGTATATATATTCTTGATCAGGATCACCTCCTGAGTTGATATAGCCATGTCCGTCTGTCCGTCTGTCTGTTTCTACGCGAACTAGTCTCTCAGTTTTAAAGATATCGAATTCAAACTTTGCACACATCCTTCTTTCCTTTGCACGCAGTATATATGTCGGAACGGCCGGGATCGGCCGACTATATCCTATAGCTGCCATATAACTGATTGATCGGAAATGCCATAACTTTGGTGTTTGTAAAGTTAGGAAGCTGGGATTTCCTATGGGTTTTATATTTGGCCAATCAATCCGACCTACCAAATTTCATAAGGATCGGCCGACTATATCCTATAGCTGCCATATAACTGAACGGTTGGAAATGCCATAACTTTGGTGTTTTTAAAGTTAGGAAGTTGGGATTTTTTATGAGTATTAAGAATGCATCATATGAATAATTTTGGAGAATATAATTTACAAAGTATTCTGCAAGGGTATATCAACTTCGGCTCCGCTCGAAGTTAGCTTTCCTTTCTTGTTTTATGCTGTTTGTGAAAGAGAGTGTGATATGTGTTTTTAAGCAACTTAACTTTATGTTAACATTCTTTGACAGTTTACACACCAGAACCTCAAAAAGTCATAAAGAAATCGGCCTTAATTTCTGTGAGTTTTTTCTCCCACTTCTGATAATTTCAGCAATAGCTTTGGTTAAGCTACGCCAAATTTATTTTGTTGTCTCTTTTTCCTGCTATCAGTTGCAGTATACCAAAACATTCATAATTTCCACACAATTGACTCAGCTCATAGGACTCTTCCGTCCCCTCGTGAATCACGAACCCAAATGAAGCAGTCACTAACTTTATGATTTATGCAGTGCACTTCCAACGAGATCGATACTGGGAGAATTTATTTTATTTTCCGTTAATTTAGTCACACACAAAAAAATCCATTTGTAAAATTCAACAATAAAATATTTGCAACCCTTGGAATGGAAATTTCTTTTGGAATGTGATTATTCAGTCAATTCACTGTGTTTTTGTATATTACGTTGACCTCGGCATTGGAAACAATTATTTAACAATGAAGATATATTAACGAATATATAGTAATAATAGTAAAAAAGCGACTATTATTGTTCAGTTTTTGAACTGTGGGTTTCGGTGCAGTATCAGTTAGGAATTACAAATACAATTTTATTTTTATTTTGATAGTAATTTAAATATAAAATAGTAAAACGAAGAACCACATGTACTTATTTTACTACATTAATGTAGTTAACATATTTTTTTATAGTCACAGAACAATGGGCATTGGTCAATGTAATTTTAACAAAGGCATGATGTTTTCAAACTGTACGTAACATTTATTAAATAAGTACAGGTATTCCCTTTCATTTATGGTTAGACTCGACAGAGAATCTATTATACTCGTAAGTCGAGTATGTGTAGAACCAAATGTGGTTTTGACATATCTTAAACTTATCGTAAACATTTCAGCCAGTTAAGTTAAATTCGAACAAGTACGGTCTTCTTAGCAATGTCTCACTGTAGAATGGAGAGGCGGAAAAAATTCAATGAAAATAATGCAACAATTTATTTTATTGATGACAATTTCTATCTGCCACTCGACCGTTTTTGTGCATACGAAATCAGTCCGACTTCTGCATCAGCAGCATCATCATCAATAGAGGGCCAAAGTATCCTAACAACAGACAAAAATACGGACCCGCGCACATATGGTCGAGCAATTCAATTGCATTATGGAGCCGAATTCGGGGAACAACACAAAAAAAACACTTGTGCACCCCACAGTCAACTTACTGGTAGCAGCCCGCAGTGATACACTATTTGTTGCGATCTAAGCCAGCGAGCCAGCAAATATAAAATGTATCACAAATTAAAGGGCATCGGACAAAGCCCATTCACAAATATGGTCATGTACATTTGGCGCACAACAATCCGCCAGAGGTCTTTGAAGCGTTGGGTTCACAGCCATTGTTGAAATTTACAATTGCGATTCATCAAAAATAGATTAGGTTTTCATTGCAACAATGCATATCCGTGACGATATGGAAAGGGAGGACACTCCACAGATACCAGATCACGGTCTGGACTCTGTTTGCCCCACCTACTTCCTGGGCATGTATAGTGTATTGTCAACGGTCGGAGGTCTGAGTGTTCAAACAATACACTGTTTATTGTAAATCAAATATTCAGATCCGTTGGCTTGAGGACGCTCACAGCGGCGACAACGGAACTTTCTTTGGCAGCTACAAATTTGATCATTTTATCTGCGCAGAATTCTCTTAATAGCTTCGCGGCAGTTTTTGTACTTTAAACTGGGCGGGCCATCTTTAATATCCGAGCGGAGCGAGTACACCAAAGAGCCATAAAATAAAATAAAAGGAGAAAACTTTGAACCGGAAATAAATTTTTTGACTTTGCCATTGCCTTGGAAAAGTTCTTAACTAAAATAGAATATGAAAGAGCTTAAAAAAGTGCTGGTGGCAGAGATGGCAAAAGAGCTGGAGGTGGATACAGAAACAACTAGCACTCTTATGTGTAGCAGAAAATTCGCTAAAATAATGGGCCAAAAGTCTGGCATTAACTTGGGTTTAAGTGAGCACCAGGAGCAGTCATCCAGATGTGAATGTGTTGGTGATGTGTGTGAAGATGTGCATAAAATTTAAGGCCCCTGCCCTCCGCTTGTTGCCAAGTTTCTGCAAGGAATATGTCAAAGAGGACGGCACATCCTCGACTCTGTTGCATTATGAATGCCGCATAATTTAAGCGCTTGCACTGCAGCATGGCGTGGCGTACGAAGTTTGCCCCAACTTGAAAGAGGCAACTTACGCTTTAAGACCCGTGCGGTCGCATCTGGTAACGATCCCTCGGACCCGGCGTTTGGAAACTCAACTTCTCACTTTGCAGAACAGACGCCCGGCGGAGTGTTTGCTCGGCGCTTCGAAATCTCTGCCGAAGGACCTTCCTCCTTCTTGACGGCTGCTACTCGAAGCCTGCTGCTCATCGACAAACTTTGCCGTCTCAGGCGGCCGCAAGTGTCTTGCGTGCGTGTCGTGTCCTCTTCCGGTCAATCGCTTTGTAATGTCCTGGCCACTTGACCTGCAACTCGAGGGACAAGTGCTTGGAATTGAGTCCCCAGGACGTGCCCAGCGACAGGATATTACGTGCATAAGTGAGTGGTGATGGAAAGAAGGTACAACACAGGCGTGAGTGCATAGGATCGACGGCGATCATAGTGTGCACTGCACGCTCCAGCATCGATTGATCGCATGCCTTGCTTCCATTGATGGACTTCTAAGTTACCTTCGGTCAGACTGCAGAAAACTACCGCAGTGGCCCGCAATTCCAATCATCACTGCACTTACGCAGCTGCTCTGATTGCAGGCGGTCCGTAACTCACTAAAGGGGGAGTTTAAAGTGCCAGCACGCCTCCTTTCCGACTAACAATCTTCCTCACCCATTCTGCTTTTCCGGGGTGACAGTTTTTCTTTAGTTTTACGCGCTGTTGAAAGTCATAAAAAAAACGAAAAAACAACGCCCAGAACGCACGTCGCAGTTTCAGTCTCAGTTTCTGCAAGCCATCTTTGCATTCCGGCATCTTTGGCTGCCCCCGTTTGGTGCACGTGCCACACGTAAAACTCAAAAATGCCGCACTGCCAGCTGCAGCCAACCTCTTTGCACCCGCTGCCTCTTTGCACCCTAACTGCAACTGTTGCTATCGATACCAGTTGCCATTTAGGAAGACGTTCTAAAGGGTACACTCTTCACAATGGGGCTTTTCTGCCTTATCGGGCCATTTGCGATGCAAGGTGGCTCCTTGAGATTTCCAAGCCAAATTTCGAAACTTATCGATGCAGCTCCGCAATGGGCCCACTCAGACCCGCAGAGTTGCGAGCTGGAAGTTGGCAGTGAAACGCTCCGCAAAGGGCATACGCGCTGCCTTGTTTGCTCGCTCGAAGTTCATTTTCCAACTTGCCAGGTTGGCCAAGTGGCCCGAATGCAGCCAGAGCGTTGGCACTTTTGCGTTTTTGCATCGCGCACCTGCACAGGCTGCCGTCGTAATTTACCAACTATATCCGCCCTGCTGCCTGCCGCATTTGGCCCCCTGCCCGCTCCCAGCTCCAATCCCCATTCGAATCCATTGGGCGCGGAGCAACTAGCGAGGGACCACCTCCGCCGGCGGGAACCGGATGCGGAAGCGTGCCATAAAAGTGGCATATTTGCCGCATCCTGTTGACAATAACTGGTCCATGGCAGTGGCGCCCGCCCCTTTCCCTGTGCTCCAGCTGCAAGCAGTGCGCGACTTTTTTCGCCTGGATAGAAACACTTTTTCCGTGCTCTGACGGTTTTCCTGCCTGTTTGGCAGGGCGCGTCTTCATTAGGAAAGGCCTAGTGTGGCGTGCGCGGAGGGGAAAATGTAAGTTTACGGACTGGTTTGGCTGAAATGGCTCTTACCAACAGATAATTCACCATCTCAATGGGCGGCTATTAATAACGGTGCGAAATCAGATAGGAACAAGCAAACGCCTTCGCTCAGGGGACTCCTCCTGGTAAATATACCTAATTGAATTAACTGCCACAGAGATTGACGACAAGAACTCAAACGAGGCAAGGCCTAGGGAGCTAAACAAAACAAGGACAAAGGTAAAATTATTGTCGTAAATTTTCCGAGTGGGAGGGACCGAGGGCGGTAGTGGTAAGGCGGACAAACAATTAAAACAATGAAAAGTGGGCAGGCAACGCTAAAGATCCCAAAGAGACAGGTGTGACCATCCTTAAAGAGCCAGCCGGCTGGCCGTGGGTGGTGTTGGGTTCTGGGTGGTGGAAGGACGTGCCAACTTCATTGCCTGGCAACGGCTGGCTGTCGGCACTTCATCAACTGCCGGTGGCATTTCTCAAGCAACTCCCCGACTTCCTCCTTTGCGCACTTTGCTGTTGTTGCTGTGCTTATTGTTATTTTTGAGGGCAAGGAAAGGGTGTCCTTGTTGCCCGACCCCTTCGCTTTTCCCTCCCCTCCCCTATCGCTCTCTCTATTGCTTTCCTTAGTCTGACGCCGTGTGTTGGCTGGGCTCATGGTGACGACAGAAGGACCTGTGAGCAGGCAGGGAAAATTATTATTTATAAACTGTTGATTTTGTCTCTGTCGCACACGAGACGACACCTTGCGGAGGGGAGCCCCTCGCCCATTGTCGTTTGAACAAAGTTTGCACCGCTGATGGGCCAACTTCTCCCCAGCTGCTCCCTTTGTAGCCGCCCCTCTTCATTGTCCTTTTGGGCCTATTGTTTTATAGTTGAAAAACATTTTGCACGCTTTTGGCATCTAACATGAAAATTATTGCGCCTGCACTTCCTCGACAGTTCAAGTGCACTGTGCACTGTGCACAGCTACTGTGCAGCTGGTGAAAGGAGGGCGGATAGATAGCGCTCGCATTTTTAATTAAATACTGACTACTCCAGATGTACAAATTTATGGGAATGCGGGGATAGCACGAGAGCGTATTTCGAATTTTTTCTCGCGCTCACTTTTTCGTTTCAATAAACAATTTTTATTGCTACAGCGCAAATTAGCCGTGTTGCTTTTGGGCGTGGCCCGTGCCTAGAACTCCCGACTATGCATCTCATTTGAAACTGTATTTCCTTTTTAGTTTTTTGCCCTTCTTGAAACTCTCTTTTGCTAATGATTCTTCGCTTGATTGGGACTGAATCTCCGACAAAATAATATTATTTCTGCAAGAATCCTAGATATTCCCCTGCATTCCAGAATTCGCCTTCAGTCTGGAGCGGCCTTTGCGGGCGAATGTCTGTCATAGCCCATTATCTACTCCAAAAGTCCATGAAATGTATGCTTAGGAGGACGAAGTCCACTTGAGCTTCCAAATTGAATGTGCTGCAGTCCTCTGGGCCGAGCATGAAATTCCATAATGAAATTGTGCAGAAACCGAAGGAAGACAAGGCGGAGATACGGAGGTACGGAGAACGGAGCGAGTCGAATCGAGCGAGATGGACACCCACTTACCCTATGGCCATAGGCCTGTCACGTGCCAGCCATGGTCGCCCGACTGGCCGCTTATTCTGCCTAGATTGTGCCTGGACTCTGGCAAGGAGTGCGACTTAGACTGGGACTGGCCCAGGCCCAGGTCCGTCAGATTTTACGGCTGGTGGTGCTGGTGTGCGGCAGCCATCCTTGGGATGTCAATTCTGTTTGCATTTTTCGCATGAAATTGACGTTTCATTTGTTATAATATGCATTGAGGCAACATTTCGATACTCATAAATATTTAACAGGCATTCATATGTTGGGAGAAACGTTGAAGGAGCCACAGGCTCGGCTGCACCGAAAGCCATGCGATATCTGATGTCGAGGGGATATCGGGAAACGCGGTAGTTGGACGGAGGACTGGGAATTGGGAAATGGCTGCAGGACCCCGGAATGGGCTCCGGCTAGCAGGCGGCCGTATGTGTGCTTGCACATTATAGTCGTAAAAATTCCACCGCCGCCAAAAGTTTCCCACAGACAAAAGTTCTGCATTGAACATGGGCGTTGACACATGCAACAACAACAAAAACATCAAAAGCGAAGCTAAAAAGCGGAAAGAAATGCGCAGGTCGAGTTCTCCGACTTCGCGATACCTGGTAATTATTTTCCTGTTCACATCGTCTCTCTACATTTGCCGTTACAGAATTGGATATAACTTTCTTTTCGATCCGCTAATCAATTAATATATTTAATAGGACACAGAGAATATTCCGACGTTCTGAAATTGAGTATGATGATGTACTCATTTTGAGTACAGATTTTAGCTAAAAAATCACATTGAGGATATTTTTACTCATTTTCTTGGTAGCGGTTACAGATGCCTTGACCTATGTCTCGACTGGCAAGTTCTCTCCAAAGTTTGCTAACGTTTGTTTGTCTATATTTGTGTTATATATAATTCGGGTCCATTCGCTTACCATTTGTAACAATTACTCAAATATTTTACACAAGGCCGAAATCGCTTTTTTGGTGCCTCTTTTGATAGCTCTTTGCTATGCTAGAGAGTGGGTGCACGAGCGGTAAGGGCTTAATGAAAATTGAGTCCAATTTGTTTTTAAACTGAGAGCAGTTTGTGCTAATTCTGAAAAAAAAAATGTTAAAACAAATCGCTGTACTTACTTTGACCATTTTCATTTTTGAAAATGTATACTTAAGCTGAGTAAATTGAAGTAAAGTGATCCTTTTTATTTTGCTTTTTTCTTAGAGTTTAAAAAACTCAGATTGAGTGCATTGTTGATAATAATAATAAAAATATATGTAAAATATATTTATAAAAATCCCTTACACAAAATTTGCAGCTGTAAAAGTATGGGAAATCAAGGCATTATATGGAGTGGAGCCGCTGCCGCATGTCTTCGTACAAAAACAATATACCTTGAACTCCGTGGCTACCGGGTATAACAATAACAGACAGAACAGGAAGCGAACGGATCCAGCTCCGTCGCCGAGTGTAGTGAAGTGCATTAATTATTGATTTAAATAATACTTGACTCGTGAGCTGCATCGCTACTTGGGCATTACTTCGATTTGGCCGGTTTGATGCAGTACGGACCAAGAAATCTTAAAGCACGACCCCGAAAATCAATAAAGTAGTGGAAAACTCACTGTTTCTCACGCACAGTTCGTTTTGCGCTAAATCAAAACAATCATCACTAATTGGAATTTTAACATTTCATAAAAAAGCCCCTCACATCTACATAAGCGCACCGCCTTGTGCAGACGCCGTTGTTGACCCAGATAGCGATTAAAGCTCGGGAGCACGGCTTTGCCAAAGCCTAAGGCGGAGCAAGAAAGGGCTGAGCTGGATATTTTGAGTGAATTAAAACCAATAAATTGGCAGAATGATTCAATTAAATACTAATTTCCGGTACCGCCAATTTTTTACAGACGTCCCAGGTCAAAAACAGCCCCTTTGGTCCCGCCACTGGTCTAAGGCATCGACCTCGCTTAAGGCTGCGAATTTGAACACCGTGTGGGAGGATGTGGTCCTGATGAAGTACTTTTTGGAGCATCTGCGCGTGGCTGTTATACATCAACAGATATGCGCACACATTAAAAAACTATCAGAGTGTGTTTCACTTCAGTTCGAGCTGCTTTCTCCCTTTGATCCACTCGTCCCGCTATTCATCTGCTCTCCAGAATAACACTAATTTCACACCCCTAATTACACTTTTTTCGCAAGCCTCTTTCCCGCGCCCCCAGTGTCCCTAATTATGCGAAGTTAGTTTTGCTACTTAACTCTGTTGGGAAATATCGTAATAAAAATTACACCAACCAAGTGCTGTTTGGCTGCGATGTTGTTTTGCTCGTAATTGCTGCAATTCCTGCTGCTGCAGCAGTTACTTTTTATTTATAAGGATTCCCGAAAGTGGGGGAAAACTTTGATCTAAGTACACGGACTTCTGTGGAAAAGGAGCTCGCAATCTCCAGACAGGCCTCTGAGATACGGAATCGATTCCAATTCCTTGAAAACTATGTCGGTAATTTACCTTTCTCGGTCCGCCGAGTACATGCGGGCCATGCGAAAGCAGATACAAGCCAGAACACAATTTACTACATCAACTGCTTCTACCAAGCACGGAGGCAAGGTGATCATCAGCAGCAGAACGACCTTTCCGCCCTACTCTCATCCTAAAAATAAGTAAGAAAAACTTTTCTCTGCAACATGCAACAGTTTTGGGCTCAACCCACCTCCACCAAAGCCCAAAGGCACGCTGGCAAAAGTCATGCGGGAAAATGGAAAAAGTTGGCTGGATTTTTAAATGAAATTGAAAATAAGCTGCCGGTACCAAGCAGCAAAGATTAAGCGCAGAGCTTAAGAAAGCAGAAGGGAATCGAAAGCCAAAATTTGCGAACGCATTAAGAAACACTGTACACCGCCGTAATAATCGCTTTAATTACAATTAAGCGGGGCTGTAATCATTCTACGATGGAGTTGTTGTTCTTACCATGATGATGAATGACTACCCATTCATCCCGACAGTTAAGCAGCCAGGCCAGGGGCCGTGGTGGAGGGTATAGTCAGGGGCAAGGATCAGGACGTGCGGAAAGGTGAGTTGGAGGGCAAGGCAGTCAAAGTCGGGAAGTAGAATGCTACTTTAATGCTAATGACGTTTAATCGCTTTTAGGTTGAAGACTCAAGGGAGCTTCTCAATTTGCATAAAGTTGAACCGTTTAGTGGCCAGAGTAGTTGAGCTTTTCTGACCTTGAATTTATTATAAACTGCGGAAGCGGGCAGACAGCCAGCCTACTTATACTAATATCCAAAGGGGAAGGGATTAAATTTGTAAATACAACGTTGTCTTATAGTTCGGAAATGTGTAATTTTATTTGTCCTCTTTTTCGAACTGTTTTGATTTAAAAACTATTTCATACATTTAATGGTAAACCACGCTATACGCTCTAGTGTTGTCCTTTATGGCACATAATACAGACTTGATTTTTGCCAATTACTTCAATATTTTACAGAATGTAGACGTTAGGATGGGAGCTGCAAAGAGAAAATAAAATAATTTATTACATTGGCATGACTTAGACAATTCAAAAACGTCTAGAACGGTTCAGAAAGATAATCCCCTCTAGCCCATTTTCCATTGGAAAGCCCCCAATTAACCATTCCCATTATGGGCGATAAATCAAATTTTACGACCATTTCGCCTAATTAAAAAGCCTCAGAAAATATTAGCCGTAAAAAGTTTTATGGCCACACTCGAATAACTCCAGTTCCTCTGTCGGAAAAGTGCCGGAAAATGAAGCAGGCAATTAGGCGCCGCATAAAAACAAGGGCTAGAAGCAAATGTCACAGAATGAAAAGCAAATATTATCTGGGGCAGATGAGAGTTGCCCAAATAGCTGAATGGGTGGCATTGAAACGCACCTGTTTCGGCTCAGAGCCCAGTTTACCCCGCTCAGTCGGCAAATGGGATGGATATGGTTGGGAGTGTAATGGAGTGGTGCGAAGTGGAGACCTAACCGCTTGACACGTTGTTAACTTTGGGTCTACAGCAGTGCAGGATGGCAAAAAAATCTTATGGACAAACGAAAGCAGGGGGGCAAAAACGAAGGAGCACAGAATAGCAGACTATTCTGCTCCTTGACGTGTGTGTGGCTCCCGCAAAAAGAAAACCGCAGGTCGAGAGCAGGATGAGCCGGCAGAGGACTATGTGGATTTTACGCACTGCTAAATAAGCAATTTGCAAAATGTCGAAACCAATAACATAACAAATGACACAGTGGCTCCTCCAGCAGCACCAACAACAACCACTTTGCGGTGAGGGCCACTTTGCCAGCTCTTTGAAAATACAGAAAATGCAGCTAATAAAAATTAAAGCAAGGCTGTCCTTGTGAAGAACATGAGTTGGAAGGTTTTTAGCTGAAAAAACATTTAGAATTCGCCCCACTTGGCTTAAAGCTTGATTATTCAAATAAGCGACGAGGCTGTAAAACAGCTTCCACAAGGTAACCTTCAGAAGCAGTATGACAGAAATCCTTACCACGATTTTCCAAATCAGCCCCAATAGGGGAACTCCAGCTCGCCCACCCTCTTGACTGCCGGATAATCATTCTTCAGAGAGCCTTTCACCTTTGTCCCCCAGGACAAGTCACTTCTCTTCCCAAACAATGCTCTGAGTTCGTTCCCTGCTGAAATCTCATTAATTGGCTTGGGACCGCAGAGAGAAGGACAATAACATGTCAGAGGCATAATGGACAAACTCCGGGCTAAAAGCGCACTTTAAATATTACAGCCAAGCATCTCGAAGGACACTTCCCTTGGCTGCTCATTTCTGACCTAGCACAACGTCAACACAACCGCAAAACATCAAACTGCCGAGAAGGAGGAGGAGATTAACTGGGGCTGGTCCAGACTTCGAGGTTGGGGAGGCTAAACGCAAAAGCGTATAATTTACATCGCACCTCAGGGGCTAGGGTATATGGGTGGTGCCTGCGACAGCCACGAAAGGGGCGTGGTCAACACCTTCGGCTAGGAGGCCGATAATGATGATTATCATGGCAATGGTGGTGATGAAGATGATGAGTGGGATGGCGACGGCATTGACAGCAAAGACAGCGTCTGTTTATGAATATAACGTCGGCAGGGGCAGAAGGATGCTGAATTGGAGGCGCACGCATAAATGGCGTAGGTCATCTCGAAAGGCCCCATGCGGAGTTATGTGAGAATTGATGGCGGAAGGCATGGGTTCCTGGTCTGGGGCAGACGTGCCGGAAATCAACTTAACACAACCGCAAAAGCGCAATCTCCTTTTTGGGCAGTACCATCACCGGCCACATCCCCAGACCCTTAATGTTGTGGGCTTGTTTTTGTGTGTTGCCATTTTTTGATAATTGGTGTGTCCATGTTGGGGTCCATGCGCGGCCTTCTCCGTTCCAGCAGGGCCACAGGTCCTTGCTGGACATTAAGTTGCCTTGGCGCCTTGGCGCTCACAAATTGACTTAATGACGCTATGGTGCATCTGAAATTCTGCAACGAACCTCCGTTCTCCTGTGTATTTCCGCTGTTGTGGTGCCATTTTGTTCGCTCTTTGGTTTTACGCTTTCTGATTTCAAACAGGACCTGTCTGGCCCGAGTCACTGCAGTTGCGGGTCTTGTTGAAGGTCAAGTTGGTCCCTGCGGTCTCATAATGATGTGGTAATGTGTCTCGCTGACCTTTTCGCATCCCAGGCTCCCAGCACAGGGCCTTTTGGCTGGATTTGGCTGTCTGGCGCCTTGAAGCCTGGCATGGAAAATAATAAATTACTTATGCGTGCTAGAAGACGTGTCAATATGCAAACCAAATATGCGGTTGACACCCCAGGGTGGCGAAAGAAGTAAGCCAACATTTTTGAGCTTCAGCGGTACCGTGACTTATGGCCACGGGACGTGTTCAACTGCCGGAAATAGTCTTAAACGCAGGCTTCAGTAGTTTTTCAGTTTAATCCTCTTCCGTTAACTGTCATGCTTTCCCAATTTAATTGCCAAATACGAAATAAATGCTTATACCCGTGCAAAGGGGTATTATAATTTCAGTCAGAAGTTTCCAACGCAGTGAAAGATACATTTCCGACCCTATAAAGTATATATATTCTTGATCAGCATCACCAGGAGTGTTTATCTAGCCATGTCCGTCTGTCCGCCTGTCCGTCTATCCGCCTGTCCGTCCGTCTGTTCGTTTCTACGCAAACTAGTCCATCAGTTTTAAAGCTATCTGCTTAAAACTTTCCAAAGAGTTATCTTTCTATTAACGAGCCGGATCGGTCGACTATATTAAATAGCTCCCATAAGAACAATCGGAAAAAAACAATTTAAAATAATTATAAATTTGCTGTTTCTACCCGTTACTCGTAGAGTAAAAGGGTATATTGTATTCGTGCAAAAGTATGTAACAGCTAGAAGGAAGCGTTTCCGACCCTATAAAGTATATATATTCTTGATCAGGGTCACTAGCCGAGTCGATATAGCCATGTCCGTCTGTCCGTCTGTCTGTCTGTCCGTATGAACGCTGAGATCTCGGAAACTATAAAAGCTAGAAGATTGGCATTTTGCATGCAGATTCTAGGACTTCCTACGCAGCGCAAGTTTGTTTCAAAAAGGTGCCACGCCCCCTTTAACGCCCACAATCGCTTATATACGATTTTAAAAATTTAAATATTTCGGAAAAGTAAAAATGCAGTTTTATTGTGTTTATCATTACCTATCGAAATGTAAATGAAATTTTTCAAATCGGACCATTCGTTAAAAAGTTATGCGTGATCAAAGTTTCTATCTCCATCTCCCTCGCAAATCCCTTTACCTAAGTAACGGGTATCTGATAGTCGGGGCACCCGACTATAGCGTTCTCTCTTGTTTTAATTTGTTTTATATTTTCTTTGGGATTTGGTAATATTTAAATATTATGGAATTACGTTTTTAATTAAATTAAAATAGGACAACAATATCATATAGCTGCCACAGAAACGATGGCAAAATGCAGCGCAAAATCGACATTGCTTCAACTGCAAGGGTATATAAAGAGTCTTTCCTTTCATGTTTTAAATTAAATTGCGTTGTTCTAGAAGATATTGATTTAAAGTCTGAGAACCAAACAAACAGAAGGAAAAACAAGAAAGGAAAGCTAACTTCGGGCGGAGCCGAAGTTGATATACCCTTGCAGAATATTATGTACATTATATTCTCCAAAATTATTCATATGATGCATTCTTAATACTCATAAAAAGTCCCAACTTCCTAACTTTAAAAACACCAAAGTTATGGCATTTCCAATCGTTCAGTTATATGGCAGCTATAGGATATAGTCGGCCGATCCTTTTGAAATTTAATAGGTCGGATTGATTGGCCAAAAATAAAACCCATAGAAAATCGCAGCTTCCTAACATTACAAACACCAAAGTTATAGCATTTCCGATAAATCAGTTATATAACAGCTATAGGATATAGTCGGCCGATCCTTATGAAATTTGGTAGGTCGGATTGACTAACCAAATATAAGACCCATAGAAAATCCCAGCTTCCTAAACATCAAACATCAAAGTTATGGCATTTCCGATCAATCAGTTATATGGCAGCTATAGGATATAGTCGGCCGATCCCGGCCGTTCCGACATATATACTGCGTGCAAAGGAAAGAAGGGTGTTTGCAAAGTTTCACTTCGATATCTTTAAAACTGAGAGACTAGTTTGCGTAGAAACAGACAGACGGACAGACGGACAGACAGACGGACAGACGGACATGGCTATATCAACTCAGGAGGTGATCCTGATCAAGAATATATATACTTTATAGGGTCGGAGATGTCTCCTTCACTGCGTTGCACACTTTTGACCAAAATTATAATACCCTCTGCAAGGGTATAATAATTTAAAAATTGTACACTTATAAATTAAATTTTGAATTCCTCTTAAATTTTTGGCAAAGGTAATTATATTTTTATACCCTTGCAGAGGGTATTATAATTTTGGTCAAAAGTGTGCAACGCAGTGAAGGAGACATCTCCGACCCTATAAAGTATATATATTCTTGATCAGGATCACCTCCTGAGTTGATATAAGCATGTCCGTCGGTCTGTCCGTCTGTCTGTTTCTACGCAAACTAGTCTCTCAGTTTTAAAGATATCGAACTGAAACTTTGCACACACCCTTCTTTCCATTGCACGCAGTATATATGTCGGAACGGCCGGGATCGGCCGACTATATCCTATAGCTGCCATATAACTGATTTATCGGAAATGCCATAACTTTGGTGTTTTTAAAGTTAGGAGGTTGGGATTTTTTATGAGTATTAAGAATGCATCATATGAATAATTTTTGAGAATATAATGTACATAATATTCTGCAAGGGTATATCAACTTCGGCTCCGCCCGAAGTTAGCTTTCCTTTCTTGTTATACCCTTGCAGAGGGTATTATAATTTCAGTCAAAAGTTTGCAACGCAGTGAAGGAGACATTTCCGACCCTATAAAGTATATATATTCTTGATCAGCATCACCAGGAGAGTCGATCTAGCCATGTCCGTCTGTCCGTCCGTCTGTCCGTCTGTCCGTCTGTCCGTCCGTTTCTACGCAAACTAGTCCCTCAGTTTTAAAGCTATCTGCTTGAAACTTTCCCAAAAGTTGTCTTTCTATTGCAGGTAGTATATAAGTCGGAACGAGCCGGATCGGGCGACTATATCATATAGCTGCCATATAACTGAACGATCGGAAAAGCCATAACGTTGGTGTTTTTAAAGTTAGGAAGTTGGGATTTTCTATGAGTTTTATTTTTGGCCAATTAATCCGACCTACCGAATTTCATAAGGATCGGACGACTATATCCTATAGCCGCCATATAACTGATTGATCGGAAATGCCATAACTTTGGTGTTTGTAAAGTTAGGAAATTGGGATTTTCTATGGGTTTTATTTTTGGCCAATCAATCCGACCTACCAAATTTCATAAGGATCGGCTGACTATATCCTATAGCTGCCATATAACTGAACGATTGGAAATGTCATAACTTTGGTGTTTTTAAAGTTAGGAAGTTGGGACTTTTTATGAGTATTAAGAATACATCATATGAATAATTTTGAAGAATATAATTTACAGAATATTCTGCAAGGGTATATCAACTTCGGCTACGTCCGAAGTTAGCTTTCCTTTCTTGTTTTAAGTTTTGATATAGCCATGTCCGTCTGTCCGTCTGTCTGTCCGTCTGTCTGTTTCTACGCGAACTAGTCTCTCAGTTTTAAAGATATCAAATTGAAACTTTGCACACACCCTTCTTTCCTTTGCACGCAGTATATATGTCGGAACGGCCGGGATCGGCCGACTATATCCTATAGCTGCCATATAACTGATTGATCGGAAATGCCATAACTTTGGTGTTTGTAAAGTTAGGAAGCTGGGATTTCCTATGGGTTTTATATTTGGCCAATCATTCCGACTTACCAAATTTCATAAGGATCGGCCGACTATATCCTATAGCTGCCATATAACTGATTGATTGGAAATGCCATAACTTTGGTGTTTATAAAGTTAGGAAGCTGGGATTTCCTATGGGTTTTATTTTTGGCCAATTAATCCGACCTACCAAATTTCATATGGATCGGCCGGCTATATCCTGTAGATGCCATATAACTGAACGATTGGAAATGCCATAACTTTGGTGTTTTTAAAGTTAGGAAGTTGGGATTTTTTATAAGTATTAAGAATGCATCATATGAATAATTTCGGAGAATATAATTTACAGAGTATTCTGCAAGGGTATATTAACTTCGGCTCTGCCCGAAGTTAGCTTTCCTTTCTTGTTTTTATTAATTATACTCAGCAGAGGCTATAATAGTTTCATTCAAAAGTTTGCAACTCACTGAGGAGACGTTTCTGGCTCTATAAAAAGTATATATTCTTGATCAGGAGAGTTAATCTAGCCATGTCATTTTGTCCGTCCGTCCTTCATTCCGCTTATACACAAACTGGTCTCTCAGTTTTTAGCCTATTCGGATGAGACTTTCCAAAAATCATCCTTCTATTCCGGGTAGTATATAAGTCGGAACGGGCCGGATCATAAGAACAATCGGAAAAAGGTAAATTATAAGATCGTTGTTTCTTAACAAATACTCATATACTCAGTGATAAAGTAATTTTTAACGATTTAACAAATGTTTTAGTTTTATAAAAATGTATTTCATATTGCTGCCATATGAAAGATCTAAAAATAAGTATCAAAAAGGCATGCAAGTTCGCAAAACTAAGTTGTTCTTAAAATGTACGGAAATTCTCTTAGATTTAGTTATTTTTACAAATTTAACCATGCAGTTAAAATTTTATAAAAATCAGATATGGTACTTTTTTTCCGGCATCTATTCGGATAGCTGTAATCATTATAATTTCAGTCAAAAGTTTGCAAAGCAGTGAAGGAGACATTTCCGACCCTATAAAGTATATATATTCTCGATCAGCATCACCAGGAGAGTCGATCTAGCCATGTCCGTCTGTCGTCCGTCTGTCCGTCCGTCCGTCTCTACGCAAACTAGTCCCTCAGTTTTAAAGCTATCTGCTTGAAACTTTCCCAAAAGTTGTCTTTCTATTGCAGGTAGTATATAGGTCGGAACAAGCCGGATCGGGCGACTATATCATATAGCTGCCATATAACTGAACGATCGGAATGAATTTTTTTTCTTGGTCTAAAGGCTGGAACACATCAATGATGATGTTTCTAAATTTATTTTTATTAGGGGTGTATATTAGAAAATTAACCACACTCATCCGCCGAACGGAATCTCGGATGGGCCATCTTTTTCTTTTTGTTAGCTATTAATCAAAGCAAATAGCTATAGGAGAAAACAAATATTTTACTACCACTCAGCAACAACAAGACTATCCGACAAGCGCTCTTCTGAAATTTGCATTGCCTATCGCAGTAGGGAAAGCTTGAGCTCTCGGGACAGGGCTGAAATATTGTTAGACTGTATTTCGTTTTGTTTTCTTTGCATTTCATTAGGGAAATGCACAAGCAGCGAGCTGGCTTGCCCTTCCTCACAATTCTCCATTCGCTTCCCACTCCTGGTTTTCTGAAGAGTCGCTGTATACCTGTAGGCACAGTCTGCTACCGTGTGCTGTCAACATGTTTTGTGGTGATTTGTGGGTTATATTGCCAAGCCTTCGGGCTGAAGAGTTTAACAACCAAACAACCGAAGTCTGCATTACCGTCTAGCATTTTGATTGAGTTGAGAGACAACTAGTTCTGGCAGATAACATAATTACATTTTTTTAATTTGCCTAACTGATTGCGGAACACAGAATAAGCCATTTTCCAAGACAAAATGCCTTTGGGGTTATAGTGAAAGAATATACATATCTTATTAGAAGACATTGGATTATATGCAATGACAGATCTTAGGCATTCGATTTCAAGAGAACTTTGATAAAAAAAACTTCCATTTTACGAAAATTTTGTTTAGAATTAAAGTTTTTTTGGATGGTTAAAGATATGGCTTTACATAAAACCCGAGAAAGGCATAGTCGAAATTAAAACTGCCGTATTTCGAAAATGGTGACAAGTGAAAGTGGTACGCCAAGTATTAAGACAACATAATCTCATCAAATCGAGTATCACTTATTAATTGTTTTTTTCTGTGTGGATGCTTGAGAATTGTATTTTAGTTATTAATTGTGTTTTTCTGTGTGGATACTTAAGAATTGGTTTTCTGAAAATGTACAACAACTTTCATTAGTACCAAGTTTACAAATGAGAATTTAGCTTCTATTATTATCAGATATCGATACATTGCAAATAAAGTGTCACTATGAAAATCTTAAGATATTACCTCATGTTAACTAAAAATTATCCTGTATAGTTGAAATATATTCATTCTGTTTATAAGAGTAAACATTTTTTTATTCAGGATCATTACCGCTAGCCATTTCCATCTGTCTGTCTGCCCTTATAAGCGTCAATATCTGGTGAACTATAAAAGCTAAGGAGTAGGGACTTTATTGGGAACACCAAGTCAAACAATTTTTTTTAAGTTTTTAAGAAATTAGCGCTAGCAGATATATATATACCTTACCGCCAAAAGAAACCGTAATTACAAACGGAGCCATCCATTATTTTGAAATTGGTTATCAGAGTATTTAAAAGTCGGCGTATTTGAAAGCCTTGTTTACCCGTGTACCCTTGTTTAGGGTATTACAATTGCAGTCAAAAGTTTGCATCGCAGAAGAAGACATAACACCCAAAATGGTTTTCGAATCGTTAAGACCAGTATTTATAGGCTTGGCAGATTGAGGAACACTCATTTTCGTTTCCCTGCATTTACAACTTAATTGCCAGCTTCTGCTTTATTCATTAGCTCACGACGAAATTTTTTTAATTTTAAAACTTTGTAGCCAACCTCACAAAGTCTGGCGCAGCGTTCTCTTTGCTTGTCAAAGTACCGTTAGGCAAATTTTAGCGCTAATGATGATAATATTTTGAGAAAAACTTATACAACAGGGGCGCAGAAAGTTCCCTGGAAATTCAAGAGGCAATCAAACTTATTAATTTAAAGTAGCGCGTTTCCACTTGGCAGGGCGTGTGCGAAAGGTAAACCTGCGATTAAATCCCTGCGACTATTTTGGTTTGGTCCTTTTAACAATCTGGAGCCAGCTGGCGACGATTTAATGCCTGATTGATATGCAAGATAGTCCCCAAGCTTCTAACGCGGTGAAGGTGGAAGCGCCAGTTCCCTAACTGGGCGAGACTTTGGCCGGACTTGCTGGAGAATGTGCAATACCTACAGCCACTGCAGAGTTTTATGATTGCAGTCAGCGCACGTCGAGCTACACTCAAAGAATTATTTTCCAAGGTCGGCAAAATAGAATCAACATTTCTTAATTAAGGAACTCTGAAAGTATTTACTCTTGCCGTTTTTCAAATGAAAAATTAAAAGGGGATTTCGTAAGTGCTTATTTTCGTTATAAATTTGAAATTTTTGGTTGTTAAATTTGAGATCGACCAGGTCAATTTATGGCTTTGTTTGATGTCGAAATTACTGTGTTTGCTAAGCTCATAAGAGCACAGTTATCTTGCAGTTATTACAAAATGATTACCTATACTACTAAAAACAATGAAGCTATGTCGATTTTGCGCTGCATTTTGCCATGGTTTCTATGACACCTAAATGATATTGTTGTCCGATTTTAACAAAACTAAAAGCGTAATTATGATATAGTAAATAATTACTACATGTCAAAGGAATATTTTAATATATATATATATAAATAATATATATATAAATAATATATATATAAATAATATATATATAAATAATATATATATAAATAATATAAAGACTGCAAAATAACATTTTTTTCAATTAAGTTTTCTTAATTTTTTGTTTTTCTAATTGGAGCTACATATATGATATAAATGTCCGATTTTAGTGTAGTTAAAACCGTAATTCCATAGTATTTAAATATTACCAAATTCCAAAGAAGTTTGCTTGTCGAAGTTTGCTTCCTTTCTTGTTTATTCTATAGTCTCCAGCTAGAACTGGTTAAATTTTAGTACGAGTTGAACTAATTTTGTTGTGTTCCTAATAGTTTTCGGGCAAACTTTTATTTTATGAACAATTTAACTTTATTCAATCGGTTTAAAACCATTTTAAGATCAACAAATGCCGTTCCAAATGTAACCTCGTTTTCCACTCTTCCCTCTGTGTAGTTCCTTTTATTTTATTTAGACAAAATTTCCCTTTACGTCCCAATCAATTGTCATTTTTCTTTGAGTGTAGTTTCTGTTCTTTTGACATGTCCTGCGGCCATTAATGCCAAGGAGATTCGAGGCATCCAAGACGGGTCGTGTGTGAAGTTTCCGCTCCGTCTTCCGCTACTTCTCAAATTAGCGGCCCCTGCACCACCTCTCAATCCTGCTGGTTGGCAAGTTTCCAATCGCAGACGAGTGGCAGTTCGCAGTCATCAGCCACCAGGCAACAGCGGAAGCCAGGACGAGGCGCCTCCTGCACTGGTGCTCATTAAAAATGCAGCACTGCCGGGAGACAGTGGAAAGTCGCAGACTGTCCCAGCCTCCCACGGCCAGCCTTCTATCAATGTCTCTGCTTATTGCATAAAATGCCAAATTAATGGCCTGTCAATATTGATACTGCTCATAGTTATAGCCATCGTCATGTGCTCGGGCGCAGGCATTGACATCAGCTCGGCATCCTTCAGGCCAAGTTCTTTGTGTGCCATTATTGCTGTGCATAGAGCATACCACCGGGTATTGCCGATTGGGCCCGTGCGTCTGACAGACGGAGGAAGTTGCCGGCCAATAAATTATGTATCCTCGATGGGCGGACAATGCATGCAGCTAAACATATGCATGAGAATGCGAATAAACATTGGGTATCTGACACTCGATCACCATTATGCACTTCCTGACCGCCGCAGCTTCTGTTGCCAGATGTCAGATTTTCTTTGGTACTTGTACATATGCTCGGGATGACTGCAACTAGCAACACCAGTTGCAAGCTTTCGGTGGCTTATGTTGCTAATGTTATTGTTATTGCCACTGTGCTGTGGCTTTGGGCTTCAGGCTGGGCCGTTTTTGTTGCCTTTTCAATTTGGGCGTGGACTTACACATGATTCAGAGATATAATTATGTTGATTGGCATATGCATTTCATTAGATGATTCGACCAGGATAGAATGCTTTCAATCACTGCAGAAATTAGTTAGATGGGTTTTAGCAAGAAAGGTAGATAATAAATGCATCAGAAACAGGTGCGGAGTTCGTTCGGTTTCCATAATTTGTCAATTGCAGTTTGCTTTCCCATGCTAATGAATTAGTTTTAACACTTAATTAGAATGTGTATATCAAAGTCCTGGGCAGTCCCCAGCCCACTCCAGTGTTTATCCGTTGCCACTCACTAAATATTAGTAGAACAAAATCATTGTATACCCGAAAATTCACACCCTGACAAAATCATGGCAAAAGGAAGGAAAATAGAAGCCAATCCCCAAAACAGAATCAGCAAAAGTTACTATTATTATTTTGGAAAAAGCGGAAAAAAAGCTGCATATTAATCAAATAAATGCATTTTGATTATACAAACAGCGCTAAACTTTGGGCATCCGTGGTGTTGGCACCCCAAAATCCTACCAAGCTCGCACATACATACACACAATGTGGTGCGGCCCACAGAAAAAAAACTTATTCCGAAAGTTACGATCCTAAGCCACCGTTCGCATTCGCTGCTCCCGCAGTGGCTGGCAAAATCCATTAAACTTTTACGACTATTGTAAACATTAACTTGCATATGCATTTTATGTGTAAAGAGGAACGCGCGCCGCAGGGTATGCAATACTTTTTAGCGCCGCCATTTAAAACTTGCCACATTGACTAGGAGACTCAGCATTGCTCTGAGCCATGGGCCGCAGGAGGTTGTGGTATGGTTGTCGTATATCAGCATCCTCAGACATTGTAAAAAGCAGAGATTTGATTCTGAGCGAAAATTCGAGGGAGCGAAGTGAAGTGTGAAAAGTATTTGGGAAATCTGGCAGGCTGGCACTCTGGAAGTCACGCACTTTGCCTCTCAGGAAGCCAGCAAAGATCCGTTCATGAGTCGCTATCTAGGCAATGAAATGGTTTGCCTATTTACTGCGAATTTCACAGATAACAGTGCCTATTGTGGCTGGAGAGGCCTTATTTTCATATTTATTGATTCCTTTAAAATATTTCAATGATGGGGCCACACGCTGTGGACCTTGCTGCTGGCTACTGCGGCCCGCTAAATGTTCATTTTGTATCAAAAGTATCTTTGTGGCCCATCGTGACATCAGCTGCATCCATAAAACGATAATTTATGGCAAATTTATAATGCTGTAAGTGCCAACAAACTTGCTGTAACTATCCATAAAAGGTCGGACCAGCCACCCACTGTGTCAGCTAATGTCTGGGCAACTGGCACCCATAACCCCTTTGCTCGTAAAGAGACTAGGCCAAGCCATAGATAAGAGTGGGGAAGCGGGTTCTGAATGCAAAAGGGCCGCAAGTGTGAGGTCTGAAGCCGCCATGCCATGCAAAGGGCACACACCAAAGGCGTCGCACCATAAATACTACAAAATCGTAAATAGACACACCCCATGACTGCGACGCTTTGAAGTGCCGAGTGCGAAACCATTCGCACAGTTGCAGCTACTAGATACAGATTCAGGAGCGAATACAGATTCGGACGCAGATACATATAAGGATTGAGGCGTTGATCCTGCAGTTTGCCCATCCAGCTACCCTATTCCAACGGTTCGCACAAAGACATTCATCACTGTAGTGACGAATTGCTACAAACGTGAGCGAAGGGACCACTTTACATTCCCGCAGAATTGAAAATCAGCTACGATTGTCCGATCACAACAAGTTTTACTTTGATCGCAAGGTATAGTTGTGCTCTTCAAATTTGCATACAAAATTCGGATAATTAATACAATATTCAGTATGTTTGTTGGCCTGTCTTTAACCATTATGGTTCTTAAATAAGTTTGTTTTATTTAAAAACTCTTGAGCTAAAACCACTCTTGGTTTTTCTAAACGAGTAAATTTAAACGGTCTACGTGTCGTTTGGAAGGTATTTTGAAATGATAAAATATTTTTTTCTTAATAACATCCTGAATGAGGATTTTTTTCCAATTTATTCCTTATTCGTTTAATGGCTCTTGAGGTTCCTTATTTATTGAAATATAAAACATGTGCATAAAAACACACGTTAAAAGTGTGGAAAAACATTTCGCAGACAATTATTATAAATTTCAGTCAAAAGTTTGCAACGCAGTAAAGGAGACATTTCCGACCCCAGAAAGTATATATATTCTTGATCAGCACCAGGAGAGTCGATCTAGCCATGTCTGTCCGTCCCTCCGTACGTTTCTACGCAAACTAGTCTCTCAGTTATAAAGCTTTGGTTGAAAACTGCTTTATTCGGAACGAGCCGAAAGGGGCGACTATGTTGTTTTTTATACCCTTGCAGAGGGTATTATAATGTTGGTCAAAAGTGTGCACAGCATTGAAGGAGACACCTCCGACCCTATACAGTATATATATTCTTCATCAGGATCGCATCCTGAGTTGATAAGCATGTCCGTCTGTCTGATTTTACGCGAATTGAAACTTTGCACACACCCTTCCTTCCTTTGCACGCAGTATATAAGTCGGAACGGCCGGGATCGGCCAACTATATCCTATAGCCGCCATATAACTGAACGATTGGAAATGATATAACTTTGGTGTTTTTAAAGTTAGGAAGTTGGGATTTTTTATGAGTATTAAGAATGCATCATATGAATAATTTTGGAGAATATAATTTACAGAATATTCTGCAAGGGTATATCAACTACGGCTCACCCCGAAGTTAGCTTTCCTTTCTTGTTTTAATTTTTTTTTTGTTCTTTGGAATTTGGTAATATTTAAATACTATGGAATATAGCTCCCATAGGAAAATCAAAAAATTAAAAAAAATAAAAATAAATGTATTTTGCTGTTTTTCTTTTTATTAAAATATTCCTTTGATATATATTAATTATTTACTATATCAGAATTTCGCTTTTATTTTTGTCAAAATCGGACACCAATATGCCTTAAAAACGATGGCAAAATGCTGCGGAAAATCGACATAGCTGCATTGTTTTTAGTATTTTAGGCATAGAAATCGAAATGTAGTCGTTGCTTGCCGAAGTTTGCTTTCTTCCTTGTTTGAATTTTATTACAAAAATTTAATTTTTCTTTTTATTTTTAAAAATTATTTAATATACTTGATTTATAATATCGATTTATAAATATAAATAATATTATATGAATATCGGATATTTCGTTTAGAATTTAAGGACTAGAATGCGAACTCCAGGGTGCAGTCGCATAATTGGAAATCCGATTTTTTTCTGCTTGCCGCAACTCGTCATCGGGTTAGTGTGTGGTAAGGTCCGAATGCGAGTGCAAATCCAAAAGCAATGCTGAGAGCTGTTTGCGAAATAGCTTGGTCGCTTTTTGTTCTAATTTTGATTTTTGGCTCATTGTGCGTAGTCAGTTCGCTTCTGGGCCTCTGGGAAATTGGGCTTGGGGATGGTCAGAGAGCGGTCTTGGCTCCTGTCATGTGGCATGGTCCTAGGCATTTTATTTATGCGTGAAATGCTCTTAAATCTCCAAACTTGCATCGTTCTGGTCCACTGTGTTCTGTAGTCCGTCCGTCTGCGAGTCTGTGTGAGTGTCCGGGACCCACTTCAGCGTCCGGAAATTAAAACTTTTTTATGGCACTGGTATTTTGTGTGTAAATAAAGCAACACATTTAAATGTTGTGTGTGTTGATAAATAAATTGGTCAGAGCAATACATTTGTGCAGCAAGCCAAGTAGTTAAAGATTACTTGCGCTAGCACTAAATCTACGAGTACGCAGCATTTTGGAATTGATTAGCGCAGAGTTATTTTAAGATTTTAGATTTCAAATATATTTTCTATATGGCCAGATTTCAAACCACCCCCTCCAATCACATATTTAGTGTTTTTAAATTGGTAAATCATATACATATTATGTTTTCGGCGAATTAAATGTAACTTTAAAAGCTGCAACTGTGTATTTTTTCACATAACAGCTGGCTAATAAATTATGTATCAGGAAGAAAGAAATTTTTAACGAGAGAATTTATTTCTGTAGAGATAATTCTGTAGAGGTAATCTAATATGCTTGTATGCATATTTTCTATGCAAAGATTAAGTCGTTTTAAAACGGAGTACTTTACAATTGCAGTTTTATTTACTTTGAAGAAAATAGTTATTATCTGATCTTTCTACCACGTTTGTACGTTTTTTCAACAGATATATTATCATCCACCACCTATTAAAACTCTGACAATATTCTTTTTATATGAATGAATAAATATTTTGGTTTAAAAACAATAAATGAGACAGAATAATAGTTAAAAACAAGAAAGGAAAGCTAACTTCGGGCGGAGCCGAACTTGATATACCCTTGCAGAATATTATTCTCCAAAATTATTCATATGATGCATTCTTAATACTCAAAAAAAATCCCAACTTACTAACTTTAAAAACACCAAAGTTATGGCATTTCCAATCGTTCAGTTATATGGCAGCTATAGGATATAGTCGGCCGATCCTTTTGAAATTTGAAAGGTCGGATTGATTGGCCAAATATAAAACCCATAGGAAATCCCAGCTTCCTAACTTTACAAACATCAAAGTTATGGCATTTCCGATCAATCAGTTATATGGCAGCTATAGGATATAGTGTATAATAAATGACATGTAAAACCCTATTATGATAAAAAAAAAATTGTTCATTAGTTAATATAATATGTTTCTAGAGGTAACTACGTTGAGTTTTTTTGCACACACCCTTCTTTCCTTTCCATATATGTCGGAACGGCCAGGATCGGCCGACTACATCCTATAGCTGTCATATAACTGATTGATAGGAAATGGCATAACTTTGGTGTTTGTAAAGTTAGGAAGTTGGGATTTTCTATGGGTTTTATTTTTGGCCAATCAATCCGACCTACCAAACTTCATAAGGATCGGCCGACTATATCCTATAGCTGCCATATAACTGAACGATTGGAAATGCCATAACTTTGGTGTTTTTAAAGTTAGAAAGTTGGGATTTTTTATGAGTATTAAGAATGTATCATATGAATAATTTTGGAGAATATAATTTACAGAGTATTCTGCAAGGGTATATCAACTTCGGCTCCGCCCGAAGTTAGCTTTCCTTTCTTGTTATACCCTTGCAGAGGGTATTATAATTTTGGTCAAAAGTGTGCAACGCAGTGAAGGAGACATCTCCGACCCTATAAAGTATATATATTCTTGATCAGGATCACCTCCTGAGTTGATATAGCCATGTCCGTCTGTCCGTCTGTCCGTCTGTCCGTCTGTCTGTCCGTCTGTCCGTCTGTCCGTCTGTCCGTCTGTCCGTCTGTCTGTTTCTACGCAAACTAGTCTCTCAGTTTTAAATCTATCGAGTTGAAACTTTGCACACACCTTTCTTTCCTTTGCACGCAGTATATATGTCGGAACGGCCGGGATCGGCCGACTATATCCTATAGCTGCCATATAACTGATTGATCGGAAATGCCATTACTTTGGTGTTTGTAAAGTTAGAAAGTTGGGATTTTCTATGGGTTTTATATTTGGCCAAACAATCCGACCTACCAAATTTCATAAGGATCGGCCGACTATATCCTATAGCTGCCATATAACTGATTGATCGGAAATGCCATAACTTTGGTGTTTGTAAAGTTAGAAAGTTGGGATTTTCTATGGGTTTTATATTTGGCCAATCAATCCGACCTACCAAATTTCATAAGGATCGGCCGACTATATCCTATAGCAGCCATATAACTGAACGGATGGAAATGGCATAACTTTGGTCTTTTTAAAGTTAGGAATTTGGTATTTTTAATGGGTATTAAGAATGCATCATATGAATAAATTTGGAGAATATAATTTACAGAGTATTCTGCAAGGGTATATCAACTTCGGCTCCGCCCGAAGTTAGCTTTCCTTTCTTGTTTTTTTATTAATTTTTTGGATTTTTGGATACACTTTAAAGTCAAAAACGTGATTTTAGCCTAAAAATTCGATATATTTGTAATTATAAAATGAAAAATAATAATTAAAAAAAAAAAACTCGACGTCAGTACCTGCGGATTCGTTAAGTAAATTTAGCAGGATCATGTTCACCGACTTTGAAATTGCAACTTTTCAGGAGAGCGTTTTTAAAGTTTTATACATCGAAAAATCGCATACAAAACGAGCTAACTTTTGTATTTTACAATACACTTCAAGAATAGCATAAATAAAAACAAGAGGGACTAAAGCCGAGGCTCCGATGGGAATTAAGAAGCACTCACCTAATCCGTTCCACATTAAATCATTTCGGAGGCGCTTTCTGCCCCGCAATCACTACTTCTCGGCGATTAGTAGCAGCATCTTGTTCATCAGCTCGTTAGCTACAGTCTCATGCAAAGTGTTTAGTCGGGCGGCCAGAAAGTCGCCAAATTTCATGTAGAGCAGTTCCCTGGACGTGGGCATATGGCGTGCCTGGGAGTGGGATCGACCCAGGCCCCTGCTGCAGCCCCCACCCTCTCCAGTGTAGCTGCTTCCGGCCGAGAGCCTGTCGTCGACACCTATCATGTCCGATTGATCGACGACTGGCAAGCAGTGACCGGCTACGTCGTCATCCTCGTCGAAGTCGTCCAGATCCTCCTCCAGATCACCGGCGTCGGCATCGATAAGCTCGTTATTGGCATTGATGATCAAATGGGGCGGCGACGTGGCGTACGCCGATGTGTTTTTGGGTGCTGGCAGCTGCAGCCGCGCCTTGAGTTGCTCTTTGGTCTGTGGACGAATTGTGGCCAATTTCTTCCGCGTCCCCTCTCGCCCATTACCGGTTAGCCCTTCGTCCTGGCACCTTACTTCGGGTGAGCCCGGCTCGTCCTTGATGTAAATGGAGGGCGAAGAGCTGCAGGAGCGCGAGCTGGACAACAACTGGGCGGGCGAGATGTGGGACAGCGGCGTCGTCGCCGGCAGAGAAAGAGAAGGCTGTTTCTGCAGCGAGGTCAGCGTTACGTCCGGCTGCAGCTGAAGCGCTTGAAGGTGCTGGGCCTGTTGTTGCAGGGCAGCGGGCAATTGGCTGAGGTTGAGACTTAGACTCGGAATGGCCACCGCTGGCACGCTGCTCTTTGGCGCTGGCTGCGGCTGGGGCTGATTGTTCGGGTTGTTGGGGTCGCTGGGAGCAAAGTACTGATACTCGTCCAAGGCCGCACTGCTGCTGTTGTTGTTACTGCTGTTGCGGCTGCCGTTGTTGGTACTGTTGTTGTTGTTGCTGCTGCCGGTGGGCGCAGGAGCGGAGTCCAGCGATCCGTGCTTGATGCGTTCGCGGGATCTGAAAGAAGAAATGTATAATTAACATTCTGGAAAAAACCTGCGGCTTGCAGAGAGAAGAAGCAAGTCAGTATCAGTTCTACTATTATTTGAAATGTATAGATATTTAGCCAACCGTTTTTTGTCTGTATTTTACTCTTGCAGAAGGTATGTGTTATAATTTTGTAATGCATTGCAGGAGCCTTCTTGACCTATAAAGTATATATTATTATTATTTTAACAGGAATACTATTTATTAACAGAGTAACAGGTCTACAAGCTTGACCAAACCGTTACTTCTTGTATTTTAATAAATTGATACAAAATTGAAATTGCTCGCGGAATTTAAGTAGGTAAATAAAGTTACAACGATTTCCCTAACCGGCTGTTCAAAAGGAACGTAATCCCGTTTTCTTAGCTTTTTTTTAAGTGCAAAAATGTGAATATGCTCAGAAATTTGTTGATACAATTTTATTTTTGTCTGTTTGAACAATTTTAAACCTATAACAAGAGAGAACGCTATAGTCGGGTGCCCCGACTATCAGATACCCGTTACTCAGGTAAAGGGAGTGCGAGGGAGATGGAGATAGAAACTTTGATCACGCATAACTTTTTAACGAATGGTCCGATTTGAAAAATTTCTTCTACATTTCGATAGGTATTGATAAACACAATAAAACTGCATTTTTACTTTTCCGAAATATTTAAATTTTTAAAATCGTATACAAGCGATTGTGGGCGTTAAAGGGGGCGTGTCACCATTTTGAAACAAACTTGCGCTGCGTAGGAACTTCTAAAATCTACATGCAAAATGCCAATCTTCTAGCTTTTATAGTTTCCGAGATCTCAGCGTTCATACGGACAGACAGACAGACAGACAGACAGACAGACGGACAGACAGACGGACAGACGGACAGACGGACATGGCTAGATCGACTCGGCTAGTGATCCTGATCAAGAATATATATACTTTATAGGGTCGGAAACGCTTCCTTCTAGCTGTTACATACTTTTGCACGAATACAATATACCCTTTTACTCTACGAGTAACGGGTATAAAAACTATAAAATCAAACTCGAAACATTTTCGCTATAACTTATATTTTAATTTGTTTTGGCTTTTTAATTGGTGCAAGACGAGAAATCTGTCAATATCATAAGAATTCCCGAGTACTTTTTTGGTTTGCCTGCTTTTAATGATTTTGTAACACAAAATTGTAAATAAAAAAAATATGTAAATATGTAAAAATTGTAAATATAAAGATTAATATTTGTTAATTTTACGGATCTTGATAATGACTATAAAAAGAAAACCCCAAAAAAATGTTTTTTATGCTACAAATGTCACGACCTAAAGTACAAGAAATTAATCGATGCGAAGCATCGATATTCTGATGCTACTACAAAGTTTACCTAGGAAGCCCTTGATTTTTGTATGCATTCTCAGCTTAGGCCCTTTGTGAGTTGTTCGAAGATTTTCACAAAGACAAGTGTAATAATGGCCAATTAAATAAGCCATGTTTTTATTCATTTTATTAATAGAAACATTTTTACCCAGATTCAAAAACTATCTTCATGAAAAAATTGTAACAACCAACGAACAAATCTGTAAGACGATTACTATTTCGATTCCATTGCATGACCATTTCATTACGTAGTGGACAGCGCCTAAATTGAATAAATGGGGGGAGGTGGTCCAAAATTTACAAAACTATATTGACTAAACAAATTTGACAAAATTTGAAATTAAATAAAATTAAAAAAACAAAAATATGAAATTTGCATGCAGGAGAATTTAAAAATATTTAAATGAGTTCGAGTTTTTCTTTATTATTGTCTATAGCTCGATAAATCTCAGTTTTTAATAAACTATGACGTATTTTCTTTTTACGATCAATTAAGTATTTATTTTTTGGACTGCCCGCGGAATTTTTTGGAAATCCAACAATTTTTCTTTTATGTCATCTAAGACCTTTTATAAGAAATTCTCATGCTATAAAAACAAGTAATCCTGTAAAACCGTAAAATATGTCGGAAATATTGTTGGCCTTAACGATATTTCGAATATGTGGAATTAACATTGGCTTAATCAAATTAATTTTTTTTAATCAAACTTATTTTCGATCAACCATTTAACTACGTTTTTGCATATAATTAGATTTCTAGTGATAACGTCATATCTGAACAGCCCCTAAGTTTTCGACATTCTCTGCCAGTGTGTAAAGTAGAAAAGTAGAAAGGTTTGCTCAGTATCTCTATACAGCTCAGAAGGCCTTGTTACTTGCGCTCCCTAATGACCTCCTTGAGGAAGGCCATAGCATCGTAGTACTCCCACTTGGACTTGAATCGTGTCGTGCCCAGCATCTTCTCGTGGTTCAGCTCGCGGCGAAAGATCTCGCGGAGCGATGTAAAGGTGCGCTGCACCCGCTCTCCATTGACATTGAAGAGCCGCCCCAGCTCGTTCCACTTTATGGCCTTGCGCTTGTCGGAGCGCTTGTAGTGGGGCAAGCGGCAGTCCCAGAGGATGGGGTTCAGGCGCACTAGCTCGATGAGTCGGCGCTTCTCGATGTTGTGGCGGGAGAAGGCCATGGTCCTTCGCTCTTTCAGGCGCTATTAGCCAAACTGCAACTACCAAAGAAGCCACTGCGCATGTCCTGTGTCGCTGGATGCTGCGCTGCGAAGTGAGCAAGGAAATGAAGTGAGAAAATCGTTAATATTAGCTTATGCTGATGGTCGCAATGGCCGGTGCATACTTTACGGCGCTTTTCTTGGGTGGTCGTTACTGGGGTTCAGAGGTGTTGATTCACGCACCCACGCACCCTAAGTGCAATGACCTCAGCAGGTGGGGGTGGTATTTGTTTTTGAAATAAATAAATACATTTGGTTTGGAGACCATTGGACTGAGGCATGAAAAAGCAGGGGACAAATCAAATATGGAATTGATTACGGTCTGGCTGTTGGCAGGGGAAAAACTTAAAGCATACCCCTCCCACTCCCGCACATTAATAAATTTCGCTTGTATACAAGTGGAAGTTCGCATAAGTGGCTGTTAGCTAAACAATAATCGAACAGTGTAAACAATGGTGTTCTAGGAACCCGAGGTGAATCCGACTCGGCGAGAAAGTTTTTATTTATTGGACGATCGAGTTATTTCGGCAGCTACTGTCGATCTAAGGCGAACTGAGAGAGGTCATCCAACAATAGGGATTGGTAGGACCTCTCGCTCTCTTTATCGTTTTTTCTTCGAGTTTTCCGAAATTTTTAGTTGACTTGTTTGCAATTGGTCTTGCAGTGCAGACACTCACTAATGGGAACACACTGGCAGCTATAAATAAACGCATGTGCAGCTTTGTTGTAACTGCCACGCACTAGCTGTGATACCAACATTGAGATATTCACTTATTTTCGGCCAGAATTTTTCGGATTTTTATGGTTGGTTCTTGCCCGCTCTACGCTCGAATTCACACAAAGTCGTTTGCCGCCTGGCATGGAACTAAAAACCACATTTGCTCACTTTATTGTTTACTGCCGCTGGTTCCACTGTAGCCCGTCCGCTCTTTATTAACAATATGAGCAGCAAGTCGGGGAATTTATTTCAATTTATTTCAATTAACAACAAACGCGGCTGTCGTTGCGGCTGTTGTTGTTCTGCCGAGCGTCGCAGTTGCTGCCACTTATTGGGGATGCTGCTGTTGTCTGTTGGAAGTAGCTCGAAGGGCCTTGCCACAACTATTGGCTGCCACAGATACAGACACAGATATTCGGCAACACGGCAAAATTAACACACTCGCACACACTTGCACGGCCTAATGCCAGTGTGCGTATGTATACACACTATTTAGGCGGGCGGATGGAAACAGGCAACAACAATCAAACCAAACCAAAAAACCGAAAACGGTCGAAAACTTCAGCTGCAACGGGCAACTAACTTGCGATTAGCACTAGTGTCACTGTTCACATTTTGGTACTTCCACTTGCCACTTTTCACTCGTCACCTCTCACTGGCCGTTGGCAGCTTCCTTGCGGAGAGTGCGCCGCTGCTCTCCTCGTCGATTTTCACAACTGCAAACGAAACGAACTTAATTTTCTTGCAAATTGGCGGCGCAGCACAGCAGCCGCCGCACAAAGAGAGCCGGACGCGAGAGAGTGGAGAGCGAGAGCTCTCGCTTTTCCACCGCGCCGAGAGAGTGCGAGTTTGTGAGAGAGCCGCTGGGGCTGAGGATGCTGATGCTTTTAATATTCCGCCTCCGCTGATGTAAACAATTCAGAGAATAGCCGAGGACCTGCTGCCAATCCGATGCTTATTTACACTGTACAACATCGAGAATTCACCAGAACAACGTCAGAGCTTTGGAATCAGAATCTTAAAATGCGCTATAGAATTTATGGGGGAAATACAAATGTACAGAATTAAATTAGACAATTAATCAAGCCTGTTGCTTGGCTTACCTTATTGCAAATGTAGGAGATATCAATCTTATTTGGACGCCCACTGTGCGGCTTATTTTCCAAGCAGCTAAAATTTTCGAAGTTTTTATATTTTTATACCCGTTACTCGTAGAGTAAAAGGGTATATTGTATTCGTGCAAAAGTATGTAACAGCTAGAAGGAAGCGTTTCCGACCCTATAAAGTATATATATTCTTGATCAGGATCACTAGCCGAGTCGATATAGCCATGTCCGTCTGTCCGTCTGTCTGTCCGTCTGTCTGTCCGTATGAACGCTGAGATCTCGGAAACTATAAAAGCTAGAAGATTGGCATTTTGCATGCAGATTCTAGGAGTTCCTACGCAGCGCAAGTTTGTTTCAAAAAGGTGCCACGCCCCCTTTAACGCCCACAATCGCTTATATACGATTTTAAAAATTTAAATATTTCGGAAAAGTAAAAATGCAGTTTAATTGTGTTTATCAATACCTATCGAAATGTAGAAGAAATTTTTCAAATCGGACCATTCGTTAAAAAGTTATGCGTGATCAAAGTTTCTATCTCCATCTCCCTCGCACTCCCTTTACCAGAGTAACGGGTATCTGATAGTCGGGGCACCCGACTATAGCGTTCTCTCTTGTTTTTTCATTTATTTGTTCATATCTTTGAAAGTTGATGTTAAAAAAATATTAAAATGTTAAATATTTCTTTGGCTTTCGACTACTTATTTCCAAATATTATTCAGATCTCTCAAAATAAAACCCATTTTTCATGAATTATATTTCTACATATATTCTTGGATGCAGAAAGATTTCAAATATGATGCTCCGATTTGGCATATATTATAAAGTCGATTCATAAGAAATTCAAAACTGAAACATAAAAAAAGATTTATAGTTTGTTCTATTTTAACGGAATCAAAAATGACATGTCCTTTTTTAAAAAATAAATTATTTATCGATGAAAGCGAAGATTAAATCTGACAAAATGTATTATACAATCTTAAAATACTTTTATTTTAATTAAAGACAAAATAATATTTCACTAAGATTTGTACCTAACAGATTGCCAGGGCTGAACCACCGTAAATATACAGTGGATCGCAGCTTATTTCGTGCAGTTACCTAAAAAAAGTTCAAGTCGTTATTCCTGCTAAACTAAAAAAGATAACAGAAAAATTTAAATGCAGTATTTTAAAAGGGAATATTAACTTGTTTATTAAATTTAAACGATTTCCTTAATCGTAAAAACAAAATACTTATTAAATAAAAACAAAATGTGCAGGCTTTTTTCATGCCGCAGCTTATTTCGTGCAGTTCACTTTTCTTAACTTATTATTTGTAATTTAAAAGCTAATGTTTGGTATGTCCTCCTTTCCGGTTCAGGACAGCTTTGAGACGATTTCCCAAGGAAGAAACTAACTTTTTAGTGGTTTCCACTGGAATTTTTGGCCATTCTTCCATAAGAACACTTTACATGTCGTTTTTGTTCGAAATCTTCCTCTTCCTTATAGCGATGTCCAATATTTCCCATAAATTTTTGATCACATTTAAATCTAGAGACTGTGCTGGCGTTATGACGGCATGAGGGCAGTTCCAGACAAGATAAACCTCCACAATTCCTGCTGAATGCTTCGGATCGTTGTCCTGGTAAAATCGAAATCGATCGCGTATGCCCAGTTTTTCAGCAGTTTGGAGCAAGTTTTCCTTATGAATCTGTAGGTACATTTTTGCCATCCATGATAACTTCAAAAAAAAACGAGGTTGCCCCGCCAGAAGCTGCCATACAGGCCCAAACCATAGCATGACTCCCGCCATGCTTGACCGTAGCTTATAGGTGTTTGCTTTCCAGCTCTGTATTAGGAACAAGGGAGCATATTCTTCTTCCGATTTCGATTTGGAATGACTTTTTATTTGCAGACGAGTCAAAATGTAACCTTTTTGGTTTAATATGTTTGGCGGCGACCTAATACAGAGCTGGAAAGCAAACACCTATAAGCTACGGTCAAGCATGGCGGGAGTCATGCTATGGTTTGGGCCTGTATGGCAGCTTCTGGCGGGGCAACCTCGTTTTTTTTTGAAGTTATCATGGATGGCAAAAATGTACCTACAGATTCATAAGGAAAACTTGCTCCAAACTGCTGAAAAACTGGGCATACGCGATCGATTTCGATTTTACCAGGACAACGATCCGAAGCATTCAGCAGGAATTGTGGAGGTTTATCTTGTCTGGAACTGCCCTCATGCCGTCATAACGCCAGCACAGTCTCTAGATTTAAATGTGATCAAAAATTTATGGGAAATATTGGACATCGCTATAAGGAAGAGGAAGATTTCGAACAAAAACGACATGTAAAGTGTTCTTATGGAAGAATGGCCAAAAATTCCAGTGGAAACCACTAAAAAGTTAGTTTCTTCCTTGGGAAATCGTCTCAAAGCTGTCCTGAACCGGAAAGGAGGACATACCAAACATTAGCTTTTAAATTACAAATAATAAGTTAAGAAAAGTGAACTGCACGAAATAAGCTGCGGCATGAAAAAAGCCTGCACATTTTGTTTTTATTTAATAAGTATTTTGTTTTTACGATTAAGGAAATCGTTTAAATTTAATAAACAAGTTAATATTCCCTTTTAAAATACTGCATTTAAATTTTTCTGTTATCTTTTTTAGTTTAGCAGGAATAACGACTTGAACTTTTTTTAGGTAACTGCACGAAATAAGCTGCGATCCACTGTATATTGATCTTTAAAAGCATATGTTACTTTCATCCAAAATTCGTGTTTAAAATATTTACAGAAAGTCGTTTCTGATAGTAAGTAGATTATGGCAACTAGCTGGGGTATCAACGATAGTTTATGTCAATAAGTTGGAACAAAAGAAGAACAAACATCAAATTTTGTAAGACAGTGCTATTTTATGCGGAGAGCACTTATCGTCACTGCGCTGCCGTTTGTGGCAGTGGCACGTTATCGCCGCTCTGTTGCGAGTGAGTAATCCAAAGAGTGATAGCAAGAAGTGTTTTGAGTGGAATTCGCTAACCACAAGCGGGATAAATTAAGAACGCTAGAGCCCAGGATTGGCAGCACGAGAGGAACCCAAAGCAACAATTGTAAGTTGAAGCAACAGCTTAGTGGGGAGAGTGACTTGACTAAGAGAGCAAGGGTTGTATTTTGGTAGCTAACTTGCGGGGCTGGGTTAATGCAAGAAGGGGGATTGCTCGCTCACTACCGCTAACAATGGTAGTCACTCACTCTCTCCGCTCTCTATTCGTCATTTATCATCCCATTTTGCTGCTCTGTGGATGCGGACATTAACAATGCGAACAAACACAAGCGCTACGCACACACTCGTAGGCAAATATTCAATTTGCCACTGCTGCAATCAACTTTATTACCCGCTGTTGCTCTTGTTTACTCATTGTTGTCTCCCGTTTGGTCATCTGAAAAATAAGCCTTAAAAACGTACTCACATTTATCAATCGCACCAACACAAACACAACCAGTCCGTGTTTTCGCTCTCCCTTTTCTTTTTCAACAGAACTTATCAGTATGCGTTCTCGGCTCTGATGAATCTGCAATCGAGTCGAACACGGTCCACAGCTTAAATTAAATCAATTACTGCCATGTATGTAAATCCGTGACACATAAATATTTTGGGAGGCAAAAAGATGGTACTGGCTAGATAGCTTGGTCTAGCCGATAGCGAGGCAGGAGACTCCAGGCGTTACATACAAAGTATCTGACAGCAAATTTGTCGATGAAAAATGAGTATAAATTGGACTAAACAATACCATTTTTTTAAATTTTCTCAATCTGTCCAATGCAAAAAATTTTTTAACTTCTTGACTGCATAAAAAATGTTTTTAAAATCAACCCCAACTACGGTTAAATGCTTCATAAAGCATTTGCCGTCAAAAACCTCTTACATGTGGATAAAAATTGCTTTATTAAATATTGCCTTCTTATTTTTGTAAGACCATTTTAAGAAATTTTGACACTAGTTCATAAATTGCAAACATTTTTGCATTTATTACAAAACGACTACATACATTTCGATTTGTATCCCTACATATATTACTAAAAACTATAGTTTCATCCAAACTGAACGACTTTTTTAGAGCTATTTAAATGGAACTTTCCCCAAAAGTCTTCTTTCTTTTGCAGACAGTCCATAATAGAATAAAAAAATAATTGAAAAAACAATGTTAACTTGGTTTTTTTACTTTTTTATATCATCAAAAAATGACTAAGGTATTGCTGTTTAACAGGCTCGGATATAGTGGTACACCGAAAGTTATCGTTTCGAAAGAAAATACTGTTTTTTAGTCTTGTTGCACTCTTATTCCGAATATGCGTCGAACGATACTCGGTTCAAAAGTTATCAAATAAATGAACTTTTGGCAGTCTTGTTAAAATCAATCAAATCAAATCAAACTTAAAAAACATTTAATCATCCGATTTTAAGAAACCAGAAGGCCTATGAGATTTTCGTACTTTGGTCATATAACATATTTTATTAGGCGTTAAAAAGTGTAACTCGTTTCAGTTAAAATTGGTTTAGTAGTTTAATGATCGTCTTATCAAGCCTTAAATTCATTAAGAAATTGCAAAAACAAAGAATAAATATGGAAAATATGGGAAGCAACATTGTATATACTCAAACAATTTTTTACAAAATACATAGCAGTTAGTCTTAATCTGCACTTTTCCGCACTATTGGTGGAAATGTAATTTTTCTCAGGTAACCTAACTTTTTCCTACATGGATTTGTTCGCTATATGGAATAGGCAATACAATGCTTTTTCGAACGCCATTTAAACAACAATGTGGACAATGCAATTTAAAAAGAAACAAGAAAGGATATTAACAAACAAGAAAGATATTAGAAATCGACTACATTTCGATTTCTATGCCTATAATACTAAAAACAATGAAGCTATGTATGTCGATTTTGCGCTACATTTTGCCATCGTTTCTATGACAGCTATATTATATTGTTGTCCGACTTTAATTTAATTAAAACCATAATTCCATAATATTTAAATATTACAAAATCTCAAAGAACAAAAAAAATTAAAAACAACAGAGTTATATTTTTTTTAAATTGTTTTTTTTCCGATTGTTCCTATGGGAGCTATATGATATAGTCGCCGATCCGGCTCGTTCCGACTTATATACCACCTGCAAGACAACTTTTGGGAACGTTTCAAGCAGATAGCTTTAAAACTGAGGGACTAGTTTGCGTAGAAAATTGCTTACAATATGGGAGCTATATGATATAGTCGCCCGATCCGACTCGTTCTGACTTATATTCTACCTGCAATAGAAAGAAAACTTTTAATCAGATAGCTTTAAAACTGAGGGACTAGTTTGGGTAGAAACGGAAAGACGGATCTATATCGACTATCCTAGTGATGCTGATCAAGAATACATATACTTTATAGGGTCGGAAATAAAAAGACTGAAATTATAATACCCTCTGCAAGGGTGTACAAAAAAACTGTTAAATTAAAATTGTATTGTTTTTTAATTTCTTTGTACAGCGGAAGACTTGTCTGACCAAAGTAGTTGAGAATATCTTTTAAGGGCTCTTTCCCGCAAATACAATATTTGAATTTTTATTGCTTTTCAACAAACCCAGCTAATTGACAGTACAACCGTAGCACGTTTAATTCTGATGAACTCACTAAATTTTGGTCACAATGGAAAGATTAAAGTTTTTCCGCTAGCGAACTCGTTTGTCGATCTGAGTACTAGGCTTATAGTTCTTGCAGGTTTGGCAAAGCCTAGTACATTTTTTCCTTTTTTCACCCCGGTATTCAGATCGACGAAAAAATACCAGAAAATAGCATAGCGTTGCCAGTCTGCTGAAATGAACCTTGGGTGAACGTTCGTCAGGCCCCAGCGAAAAGATTTCAAAATTCAATTTTTTAATGAAATGAATGCCAAATTAGTTGAGAATATGCGTTAAAGGATTTTCCAGCAAAGAATATTTTTGAATTTAACTGCTTGTACTTTCTACTTTTTGCAAAAGTAAAAATAATAAAAGAGAAATAAATTAACTTATAATTAATTAATAATAGTTTAAACAAAATTATCTGTAATTTCAAGAAAAGATTGTTCATTTATTTTTATTTATTAAAAAACAGAAAAAATGCAAATATGAGCCAAAATAATTTATACGGTTCACTTGATTTGTCAATCGCACGTATAAAGGGGCGGAGATCAAGATCAAGTTTCAGTTCCATTTTTATACCCTTGCAGAGGGTATTATAATTTCAGTCAAAAGTTTGCAACGCAGTGAAGGAGACATTTCCGACCCTATAAAGTATATATATTCTTGATCAGCATCACCAGGAGAGTCGATCTAGCCATGTCCGTCTGTCCGTCCGTCTGTCCGTCCGTTTCTACGCAAACTAGTCTCTCAGTTTTAAAGCTATCTGCTTGAAACTTTCCCAAAAGTTGTCTTTCTATTGCAGGTAGTATATAAGTCGGAACGAGCCGGATCGGGCGACTATATCATATAGCTGCCATATAACTGAACGATCGGAAAAGCCATAACGTTTGTGTTTTTAAAGTTAGGAAGTTGGGATTTTCTATGAGTTTTATTTTTGGCCAATTAATCCGACCTACCAAATTTCATAAGGATCGGCTGACTATATCCTATAGCTTCCATATAACTGAACGATTGGAAATGCCATAACTTTGGTGTTTTTAAAGTTAGGAAGTTGGGACTTTTTATGAGTATAAAGAATACATCATATGAATAATTTTGAAGAATATAATTTACAGAATATTCTGCAAGGGTATATCAACTTCGGCTACGTCCGAAGTTAAATTTCCTTTCTTGTTTATCCGTGAAACGAGTCCACTGCTTAGTATCCCATTTGAAATTCGGCCGTCAATTGACTCGGTCATTAATGTGCATCTCAGGTGCTCCAAAAGTTAATTAAGAAATTTACCCAGTGGAAACCAATCCAATAAGAGCGCTATAATGCAAACGGTCTCATGCTTTCCCTCGGTTCATTTGGCTGAACGTTAATCGGATGCCTCCAGACGTGTGTGGATTAGGCAGAGCAAGTCGATCGAGATGTAGACTTAATGGATTTTTAATGGAAGCATTGGGCAAAATACTGTATAGGAAAGTGGAAAACGAAAAAATCTGCAAGAAAATCTCCGACAAAACTGATAAAAAAATTGTGAGGCCGTGCAGCGACCTCCAGCTGTTTCCTAAGACCCCGGTCCCCATGTGTCTCCCATTTTTTGTTAGCCCTGTCGGCTTATGAGGTGGACGGACTCAAGCCGATTTCACCTTTAATACGTCACCTCCATTTGCCTACCTCACATTTGAATTGCATTGCTGCTGAAAAGACACAAAGAGCAAATCCTATATACTAAATATTAATATACAGGGGTGGTCAAAAGTATTTGCACATTTCTTATGAGTAAGTACGTGTAATTTGTGCAAGTACTTTTGACCACCTCTGTAGAAGGCCCGACCTGGGTCAGGGTGCTGGTCGGTTATACCTAGGTTGGGTACAACGATAATTCGGTTATACCTAGGTTGGGTACAACGATAATTTAAAATATTTCATAAGTTTGCGCTCGAAAAGTTTTTGCTTCCAGAAAAGTTTCTGCATCTGGCTTTTTGAGAGTTTGACTTTGACGTTTCCTGTGTGCTTCTGTTTCTTTTGGCAATTCGCTGCTAATTGGGTATGTTAAGAGAACCAGCCAAAGGTAATAAATTTCCGAAACTGACTTGTCCATTAAATAGTGCACAAACATCAAAGGAAAACTCAGGAGTGGCAGCCGCTTATCGGCATAAATAGGTACACATAGAAAAATTATTCAATCGGGTACGTTTTCATAAAAGAAAATATCCCACAAAGGGAATACCAATTTGATATTTTCAAATATAAGCTTAGTATTCAGATCAAAAAAAATTTCGCCAGTGGAAAAAGTTGAATCTTTCCAGTGTGAGCAAATTATTAAGAGTTCATTAGATCAGAATGTGGTTACGGTCTTATTGTCAATCCGCTGAGTGTAAGAATCAAAATCGTTTTTTATACCCTTGCAGAGGGTATTATAATTTTGGTCAAAAGTGTGCAACGCAGTGAAGGAGACATCTCCGACCATATAAAGTATATATATTCTTGATCAGGATCACCTCCTGAGTTGATATAGCCATGTCCGTCTGTCCGTCTGTCCGTCTGTCTGTCCGTCTGTCCGTCTGTCTGTTTCTACGCAAACTAGTCTCTCAGTTTTAAAGCTATCGAATTGAAACTTTGCACACACCCTTCTTTCCTTTGCACGCAGTATATATGTCGGAACGGCCGAGATCGGCCGACTATATCCTATAGCTGCCATATAACTGATTGATCGGAAATGCCATAACTTTGGTGTTTGTAAAGTTAGGAAGCTGGGATTTACTATGAGTTTTATATTTGGCCAATCAATCCGACCTACCAAATTTCATAAGGATCGGCCGACTATATTCTATAGCTGCCATATAACTGAACGATTGGAAATGCCATAACTTTGGTGTTTTTAAAGTTAGGAAGTTGGGATTTTTTATGCATCATATGAATAATTTTGGAGAATATAATTTACAGAGTATTCTGCAAGGGTATATCAACTTCGGCTCCGCCCGAAGTTAGCTTTCCTTTCTTGTTTTTTAATATATTGGTATTTGGTTATTTATTATTGCACTTTATTATTGCAGCCGATTTTGTTTTTTTTTGTGTTTTTTCGTCCATTTTTTTAACCAAGAAACTCTGTGCTTTGTGAACAGGCACTTCAAAAGATTACATTATTAAGCAGAAACATTAAAGAACTTTAATGTTCTCAGAAGAGTGTGTTCAACGGTTTTACTGTCAATCCGCTGAGTCCGTGTTTGTCAACAGTTATAATTAAAAAAACATATCTCCAGGAAAGGACCCTTCAAGGATTCTCAAGTAAATTGACATAACTAATCTGCCGATGTACAAATAAATTAAAAAACCAAAAAAGGTATATATTTGATTAAATTCATAGCAGCATTATTTCTTGGAGGCAGATTTCTTTTTTTTGTTTTTTTTTTCCATCCATTTTAAGAACCAAGAAACACTCTGCTCTGGCAACAGAGTTAGGACCTGACAAACGTCTACGTAAAAAAAAAAAATACTGAACTTTGGTGAACCGAAGGTATATATTTTCATCAGGATAAATAGCCGAGTCGATTAAGCCATGTCTGTCTGCCTGTCCGTATGAACGTCGAGATCTCGGAAACTACAAGAGCTAGAGATTTGGTATTTAGCATGAAGATTCTAGATTTTCTTACACAGGGCAAGTTTGTTTCAAAATGGTGCCACGCCCCCTCTGACGCCCACCAGCCACAAGCAGTGGCCACAGTTTTGATGCTATTATGAAACTTTTAATTGATATGTATTTATTTCGTCAATACCTATCGATTGGGATACTAAGCAGTGGACTCGTTTCACGGATAAACAAGAAAGGAAAGCTAACTTCGGGCGGAGCCGAAGTTGATATACCCTTGCAGAATACTCTGTAAATTATATTCTTCAAAATTATTCATATGATGCATTCTTAATACTCATAAAAAGTCCCAACTTCCTAACTTTAAAAACACCAAAGTTATGACATTTCCAATCGTTCAGTTATATGGCAGCTATAAGATGTAGTCCGCCGATCCTTGTGAAATTTGGTAGGTCGGATTGATTGGCCATAAATAAAACATAAAATAGAAAATCCCAACTTCCTAACTTAACAAACACCAAAGTTATGGCATTTCCGATAAATCAGTTATATGGCAGCTATAGGATATAGTGGGCCGATCCCGGCCGTTCCGACTTATATACTGCGTGCAAAGGAAAGAAGGGTGTGTGCAAAGTTTCAATTCGATATCTTTAAAACTGAGAGACTAGTTCGCGTAGAAACAGACAGACGGACAGACGGACATGCATATATCAACTCAGGAGGTGATCCTGATCAAGAATATATATACTTTATAGGGTCGGAGATTTCTCCTTCATTGCGTTGCACACTTTTAACCAAAATTATAATACCCTCTGCAAGGGTATAAAAAGGGATACTTTCGCAGCCTTTAACTATTTTTCCTACGGAAGGTATAAGAAATAGACGTCCGATCGGCAAGCGCTTTTACCCTAATCAAGATATGCGTAAATAAATAAGACTTGGAAAAATTTATGTCAGTAGCTTACACACTACGCGAAAAATTCAGAAAATCATCAAATTTGGACCGATTTCACCCTGTTGTTCCTATGGGAGCTGTAGGATATAGACGTCCGATCGTCACGTGCTTTTACCCTAATCAAGGTATGCATGAAAAAATACGATTTGGAAAGATTCATGTCAATTGCTTATATACTGTGCGAAATATCCTAAAAACCATTAAATTTTAACTGATTTCACCCTATTGTTCCTATGGGAGCTATAGGATATAGACGTCCGATCGCCAAGCGCTTTTACCCTGCTCAAGGTATGCATAAAAAAATAAGATTTGGAAAGATTTATGTTAATAGCTTTTACACTGCGCGAAATATCTTCCATTCTTGAAAGTTATATCCGATTGTTCCTATGGGAGCTATAGGATATAGACGTCCGATCAGCACGCGCTTTTACCTTGATGAAGGAATGCATAAAAAAATACGATTTGAAAAAATTTATAGCAATAGCTTTTACACAGCGCGAAATATTCTGAAAAACATAAAATTTGGATTGATTTTACCCTATTGTTCCTATGGGAGCTATAGGATAAAGACGTCCGATCGCCACGCGCTTTTACCCTGATCAAGGTATGCATAAAAAAATACGATTTGGAAAGATTCATGTCAATAGCTTTTACACTGCGCGAAATATCATCAATTCTTGCAAGATATATCCGATTGTTCCTATGGGAGCTATAGGATATAGACGTCCGATCGGGGCGATTTTCAAACTTGATATGCGTACACATGTTTTAGGACGACTGTGAAAGTTTCAGATCGCTAGCTTTTAAACTGAGCTCGCAAACGGCTATATCGTCTCCCCTATTGATCCTGATCAAGAATATATATACTTTATAGGGTCGGAATCGTCTCCTTCACTGCGTTACAAGCTTCTGACCAAAATTATAATACCCTCTGCAAGGGTATAAAAATATAAATATAAAAGGAGCTCACTTACCTACGTTCAACAACCCATAACTTCGGAAGTTTTACTCGGATCAATCTAAAATTTTAACACAATATCCTTGAAATGTTGTGCATTCAGAAAAAAACAAAAAAATTCTAAATACTGTACATCCCCTTATGAAGGAGCAGTTGTTTATTGCCCAAACTGGGTTGACGTGCATTATCGTATCGGCAACCAAAGTTTAAAACTTGCTGAACGTATTGAATAAAAATTTCATCTCAATGAAAATTATTTTGTAATACTACAACAATGTCTAATATGTTTGGCGTATGCAATAAGCATTAATAAAATATCGGAAATAGTATATTTGCAAATGGTCACACATATCTAGCATTATTTCGTTAAAAACTAAAACTTGCTTTAAAAACAAAATGTTCTAATACAAATTAATACCCAGATAAAATAGTTCCAAAATGAAAGACTGATAATAATGCCATAATACATAGTATTTGTAATATGAGAAGACAAAATGACTTTACTTTTCGGTGTCTTAAAAATTTGAGATTTACAAAGGAATAATTTATTAAAACATTAATACATTTTAAAGGCACCATTTTTACAATACACAAACTTTTAATTTATTGCAGAAAATATACATATATATGTCTGATTCACGGTCGAGAATTTTGATAACATTGACCATCAAGACAGGATAGGTATTCTGCGAAAGCTTTTGAAATTTCGGTTTGTCGCTTCCCGGTCATAGTATTAAAGTACTTTGCTGTAAGGATTGAAATAGTCTACATTAACGTAATAAATATTAAAAAAATGTCAGGTATAGCATATTTAATTTAGGGGTGACAAGAAACTTGATTACATTTTATAAATAACTAAAATGCAACTTATAAAAGCAAATATTTTGGCGGTAATTTTTCTCAATGCACCAACTGTTGACCAAAGACCTTGGGAAGCTAATTTCAATCTATTACTAAACGAAAATTCAACTTGAACTCGTTGATAACCTTTTTGGCCTGTGCCGGCTACAAAAAGTCAAGCGCTCAATTACGTAACTTTATATTTGGTGCACAAAAAATGTTTTATTTACTCTTTTCCAGCTGCTTTCGGCCCTTTCCCTGGTTTTGGACCAAGAGCCAAGAGCCGAGAACCTAGAGCTGAGAGCTACGACCAGGACCGCTGCAGTATTGTAATTTGGCTGGCAGTCCGCAAAGCCAACCAAAGAAAACAAAGAAATCAGAGGAAAAATCAACTTTGTGCAAATAAATGCAAAATAATATTACGAAAAGTTGACCGTAAAAAGATGCCGGCCCAGTCGAGCGAGTGGAGCTGAAAAGGAGACGTTGCACTCGGAGTGGTTGCTCCTCCTGCCTGCTGCTTTACCTCCTGCCCTCCAAAAGAACACACTTAATTTGAAAATAGAATTTTGCCCTCTTGGCAAGGGCCAAAAGTTTTTTCCGCTTGTCTTTCGCCCATTACTTGGCCATTGATTTCAATTCCATTTCGCCCATTGGCTTTAGCTCCTAGCCGCACTCCAGCCGTTTTTTCCATACGGTTATTATTTAATGTGCAATTCGGAAAATATGTTAATTTTGGTCCCGTTTTTCCGGCTCTGTGTTGGCGACTCGCTAGGAATTATGTATGCTACAATTTCATTTGATTTTTCGAGAATAAATTTTATTATTCCATATGCTGGGACAACTTAAGGTCTTCGAATTAGGGAAGGGCAAATAGAAGGAAGTCAGGTGGATGGGGCATGCCCCCGTCCGAGTTTACTTCCCGAGTGTACTATCAGGATCAATTTGGTTCAATGTGTCTAGGTTCGGGTCAGAGACTTAGTGGCGGTGGCGGTAGCGCAGACGGCGCACTGTCTTATAGCGGTAGCCGTCCTTGGCGAGCTCCGTTCCCTCCTCAGCGGCCTTGGGCTCGGCCTCGACAGCGGCAGCCTCGGCGGGGGGCAAGTACTCCCCGTTTGGAGCGGCCTCGGCGGCAGCCTCCTCGGCGGCAACCTCACGGCGGTGGCGGCGGAACTTCAGGCGGCGCACGGTCTTGTAGCGGTAGCCGTCGCCCAGGACGGTCTTCAGCTCGGGGGCCAGCTCCACCTCCACGGGCGGCAGGTACTCGTTGATGGGCTCAGCGATTTCGGAGACGTCGCGGCGATGGCGGGCACGGAACTTGAGCTTGCGCACTGTCTTGTAGCGGTAGCCGTCGTCGGCCACTTTTGTGTCCCCGATAGCGGCGGCGTCCACGGGCGGCAAATACTCCTGGCTAGGGGCGCTCTCCACCGGGGGAAGGTACTCCGGGTTGGGTAGCTGGGCAGCTGCGAAAGCCACCAGACAGACGGTAAGGGCGGCAATGAAGAGTTTCTGCACGGAAATTATGGGTTGTTATTAATGTCAATTCAAATTTACAGAAACTTAATACAAAAGTTAGAATTCTGAATGAATGGATATATTATATATATATATTCATTTCAGGAAAAAAGGAGAAGCTTCCTTGGGCCTATACATAATACTCACCATTCTGAAGCTATAGTTCTTTAGGATATTGACGAACTATTCGAACTGACTGAAGATGTTGCTGTGTCGCTAGTATTGAACCCAATGATGCCTTGCTCCAATTCGGCCCGCGACTTTATAGCTTGATTTTGGTCGGGCCGCTGGAATTAAATTTTCATAACCAATCTCTGTGGTAGGTTGAACTCAGTCTGAAAGAAATCATGGCATCCAAGTCGAGTGCTCATCAAAGCCAACATCGGACTCTATTAACCACTTAAGCGATGGCGATGACGATGGCTTTGGGTTTCGGTTGCCGGATTCATCGATCCGCATTCGGCCGCGCACTTGAGCACAATTATTTTTGGATCTGGTTTTCGATGTGAAGTGTCTCGCCCATTCGTGTGGCAGCAATGACTCGTGAATGCTGCTCGATGGAGCTAATGTGTGAAAGCCTTGTGGTAGCAAATGTGCTACATAGCGGCGTACTCCTGGCTGAGTTCCGTGAGTTTCACCAGTCGCTTTCCGAGCTCTTATAACAGCCACTTCGCGAGTTCTTTACTATATTATGTTAGTATTTCGGCAACACTCTTGAAATCTGACCTTGAATACGAATACATTTTTGGCAATTTGTTTCCTGAACGTTTGAGTGCCCCTTGAGGTAAAAATGATTGAGAGCCTACTCGGGCAAGAGAATCTCTTAATTGTTTATTATCATATATTATATATTATTATCATAGGTACCTATAGCTAACTCTACTGTCAATAGAATATTACTGTAGAAGACTTTTTATAGCGATAATCGTAATTGCCGTGAGATCATGCTGCAACGTCTATTTTTGGCCCTCTACTCTCATATTTTTGGCAAACTTTCAACTATTTATAAAGCACCTCGCCTCAGGCACTGATAAAGTGGCCCAGTGCATCTGTAGCTTCAGTAAGCGATAATCAGTATAATTTCGAACACTCGGCAAACACAGAAAACAGGCAAATATAAATGATGACAGCGACAATCAGCAATAACAATAATATGCAACTCTGCCAAAATTTATGCATTGAACAGGCTTCTGGCGTTTACTTGTCCAATCGTCCACTCCATTCCAATCACTTTATTGCTGGTTTAAGCGAATGTTGGTAGTCAGCATGCAGCAGTCGGCAGGACACCTTCGCGGGATATGTTTTGCATTAAAATGAAATTAAATGGATGCAGCTGCGTTACTGGCTCTGTTGATACTGTCATTGTTGAACAACCGTTGCTGCTGCTGCATATTTAATAGGCATCGAGGATGCGTGGCGGGTACCTTGTTGGTTGATGCCTGAAATTGACCATCCTCGCCCTTTAAGCCTATTTAAAGTGCAGTACCATGGCTGGTAGGCCAGGTCGACTGCTTTATATCAACAGAAGTAACATTCATACATTTCGCAGATACACAAAATCAATTTTTTTTAATTTTCCACAAACAATTTTTTGGTGCTCCTGGTTAAATATCTCTTCACCCTCAGATTCCACGGCAATAAAAAAACAATAAAGGTTTTTATACCCTTGCAGAGGGTATTCTAATTTTGGTCAAAAGTGTGCAACGCAGTGAAGGAGACATCTCCGACCCTATAAAGTATATATATTCTTGATCAGGATCACCTCCTTAGTTGATATAGCCATGTCCGTCTGTCTGTACGTCTGTCTGTTTCTACGCGAACTAGTCTCTCAGTTTAAAAGATATCGAATTGAAACTTTGCACACACCCTTCTTTTCTTTGCACGCAGTATATATGTCGGAACGGCCGGGATCGGCCGACTATATCCTATAGCTGCCATATAACTGATTGATCGGAAATGCCATAACTTTGGTGTTTGTAAAGTTAGAAAGCTGGGATTTCCTATGGGTTTTATATTTGGCCAATCAATTCGACCTACCAAATTTCATATGGATCGGCAGACTATATCCTGTAGCTGCCATATAACTGAACGATTGGAAATGCCATAACTTTGGTGTTTTTAAAGTTAGGAAGTTGGGATTTTTTATGAGTATTAAGAATGCATCATATGAATAATTTTGGAGAATATAATTTACAGAGTATTCTGCAAGGGTATATCAACTTCGGCTCCGCCCGAAGTTAGCTTTCCTTTCTTGTTTATCTTCCGATCAATTTTTACACCGTTACTTCTAAACGACTCATTGATGAAGGTACATATATTGAAGTGAACAAATGAATTCAAATTTGTGCCACAAAACATCTATAGTTAGATTTTTAGGAATATCGAAACCAATACTTTTGGCCGAATCTCAGCCTCCGTGGCCCATTGTGCTTTGCAAGCCATATGATCTTCTTGTTATGTCCTTAAACGAAATTAAACGGAAGACCGTTTAAATTAAATCGCATTATCTGCTTGTGCGTGGGCTCGTTTGTCGTTCCAAGCGACAATCTGCCTAAGTGAAGGGTTTGGGGGCCATGTGTACACACTCCTTGCCTTCGACGTCGCTGCCTGCCACGATAATGTGTCATTACATTAAAAGCTTTGCAAGTGCGCCACCTACCGGCCATAGGCTGCGCAGCCTTGACTCCCCCGACCCGACTTGCCCCGCCCACTTAGCTAAACCAAACACCGCTGTGCCGCCTGGGCTGAAAATTTCATTAGCGTTTCTACTTTGTGGCTGTGTTGTGTTTGCTCATAAAACTAAGATGCCAATGGGAATTCGCCGCAGGTTTGTTTGAGAGCCTGTTTGTGTGTCTCCTTCAAATGCAGCCAGCAAAGTAGGCAATTAATTTGTTAATTGGCGTGAATATTGTTAGTCAAATTGAAGGCAATTGACGAGCATGGCCATGGCCGAGGCCGAACTGCAGAGCGAGTCATTTCCGGAGCAAATTGAGTTTTCTGTGCCCTGCAACGGACTAATTTGTCCAGTTGAGTGGATTTGGGACAGTTGACATGCGACAGTCCAACATTGTATTAATGAAGAGGCGGGCTCGTGCTGGGAGCCGAAGATATGAGATTTGATTTCCGTTAGGTTTCCTCTGTGCCTCTCTAGAGGCCCTCTGCTCCTTCACAACCCATTTATATAGCCCCTTGATAATGCAAATATATTCCTTGTTTTATGCGTGCCTTTTCACCTATTCTTTTTGGGATATGCATTTGCATTCGCATTTTATGAATCCTTTTGGCCAAATGCGGCCACCATTGTTTTTATGGTCGCCACATGTCGGTGATATTTTTGTTATTATGCGTAAGGCCATTTTATGGCCTTTTGATCTTTTCATTACGGTCATCAAAAAACACAAAGTCCTGCCTGGCTTTTTTCGTCTGTCCCCATTCCGCTTACACAAAAGGCCAAATGCGATTTCACGGCCATGTTGGCTGTTCACATATTTGCTGGCGTTGCTGCAATAATCAAGAGGTGCGAGCCGTGCAACAGTGCGTATTATGAATTTGGTTAAACGGTTAGGTGCGTCCACGTTTTGGACCAAAACTTAAATGTGCTTTAACCGCACCTGCAAATTCATTCGTATGCGCTTACTTTCATATGTGACGTGTGTGCAAAGGTATATAGCAGGAAAATTCGTTTATTTTGTCATCGGGTACTGCTGTGCGTAATACACTCAAAATAAAATTATGACTTAAAACATTAAAAATTACATTTTTGTCTTCAATGGCATCATACCATAAATTCTTTTTTGTAAATTAATAGCGTTTCGTTTCTAATTGTCTGTAAAAAAAAAAATTATTTTTTATACCCTTGCAGAGTCAAAAGTTTGCAACGCAGTGATATATTCTAGATCGGCATCACCAGGACAGTCGACCTAGCCATGTCCGCCTGTCCGTCCGTCCGTCTGTCCGTACATTTCTACGCAACTTAGTCCCTCAGTTTTAAAGCTATCTGCTTGAAACTTTCACTCCTATATCATATAGGTCCCATGGGAACAATCGGAAGAAAAAATTCAAAAAAATTTTTAATTTGTTGTTTTTAATTTTTTGGATTTGGTAATATTTAAATATTATGGAATTACGATTTTAATTAAATTAAAATCGGACAACTGATATTGTTGTATTCGTTTTGAATATGTACTATATGTTATCTTGATTTTTGGAAGCATTTTAGATCTTCATACACATAGAAGTATATACATATGTAACATGGTCCCATGCATAGAATTCTACGGGTCATGCAATCGATATATTTTAAATACATTTTCTTAGATGATTATAAATTGTATTATGACATATAATATTTTTAATTTACAATAAAAAAAACATGTACTATTTCCATCTTAAAAAATTTTTTTTTTTATTTTATTAAAAAAATGTTTATGGCGTATTTTATTTTGAGTGTAAAATAAATTGTGTATTTGTTTAGTCGCTGACGTTTTTTTGACGATACACCTAAAAAGCAATTAGTGTGAGCATCTGGAAAATGTTAATTGAAAATGCATGTACATCCAGACAGCCCGTGCGTGCATCATCATTATCTATCCAAGCACATTCACTGTATTCAGACAACCATTTTCCCAAGTTTTCCAGTAGTAGAGTCCATAAACGTCATGTCCTTGCTTGTAGCACCTGTCATCGTGGTCGTTTCCACCAACATCCGGAATGTCATCATTACGACCGCACGAACAACCCCCTTTTTTTTCCGTACCGTTTAGCATATGCTGAAAATGTGCGCTTAATTCACTAAATCCCTCGGTGCCCACTCACTCTATCCATTTGGAGACTGTTTTTTGCCCTGGTGCCCTGGTCGATGTCAAACAATATTTATATGTACCTATACTAGTCGCCTTTGCTTTCGCACTCGCATAATGCGCGGATTATTTTCTTAATTGATGTTGACCGGGCTATTATGGGCACATCCCTCAACTGTCCCACAGTTTAAAAGCAAAATTTAATTTTTAAAAACTATGTCTGCGTTGTGGCTGTGGAAAATTTATTCGCGCTAAAAGTTAATTTGATTTTGTTGACCGCATGTACAATTTTGAACTATTTGACTTTGACAAAATTGCGGATTCAAATTGCATTGAGCAGGCGTAGGATGTTGCAGGGTGGGGCGGTTGGTGAACGGAGTAAGTAACAAGAATCATTAGCAACATCGGTTCTTTTTCTATTTTGCAAATTGAAAATTTCTGTTAATTGGTCTGCATAGAACAAACAAGCAATCGACCTATTTTGCAATCAAAATATTTTTGAAATAGAAAAACAATCTGAAGGGTTCTGAGATAGCCTGTCTAATTAAAGCGAATACATAATGGCAAGCCTTCAGTGCTTTCGGTGCGTACCAGCCTGCACGGTTTGATCCCGGCACTCCTAACTCGTCCGATTTGGTGATAGGCTTATACAATACATGCAACTCAATATCCGGTAGGCTGCCGTGCTTTCTACGGCACGTTTCGCTTGCCGCTGCACTTTACAGGATTAAGCACTTAACAACAATTTTACGCACGCATTTTAAATTAATTATGCATTATTTATAAATAAATAAAATGCACACGCACCGAAAACTTTGCAAATGATGTGCAGTCCCGGAACCAACTCATCCCTGGACCCTCACCCATGAGCTCCCCTAGGATGCTGGGAGCTTGGTGTTGAAAGCCGCAGGACGAACATGTTGCGCTTAAAATACTTTGCTAATTTTGCTAATATTTACCAGGTGGACCGACGCAAAGGGAGATTTCGTCCTGCTGCCATCATTCTCTTCGTCCTTGAGCCCGGCGTCCCTGTTGTTGTTCGCCTGGCTGCTGTAGCTGTCTCTGGTCGTTTGGTTTGGTTTGTACGCCTGTCGGAAATAACAAATATTTAAACGTATTTAATTAAAACTCACAAATGAAACCGCAAACGCAGAGTGCGCGCAATGGCGCCTAAAATGGCAGGGGACTCGCTCCTCGCCATTCTCTCTTGGCTCTAATCCCACTGCCCATCTCAGGCATTTATTGTTTATTTATTTACCTTTTACTGCAGCTCGCAATGGGATCGCATCGGATACTTTTAGGCCGAAATTTTATTTGAACCGCACAGAAACACAAATTGCGTTGCATACTCGGAAGCGCTCACGGCACAACGTGTATTTTAATGAATCGATAAAATGAAAATTGCATCCGCAAAGCCAGCAGAACATGGCCATTTAATCCCGCTACTGCTACTTGTACCGACATATGTATCGGCCACATGACAGCACTGACACCCGACGGATACGAATCTGCCATGTAAAAAGTGCCAGTCTCCGATAGTTACAATACACAATATGTACTCCCGGTCTTTTGACCGTAAGACCAAACTTAACGTTCAGGCCCGTTTTCTTTTAACTTCTTGGTAAGCTAAGAGTAAGCTTTAAAGGGCGAACACGTATGCAATTCCGCATTAGAATCGCAATCAAAGAGTTCGGCCTTGCAGGCCTTTTAAATATACTTTAAAGCTATTTCTGGTGGTTCCATTGATTACAAACCTAGTAGGGGAAAAATATAAAAGAAAATTCTGCAGAGAAGCTTATGCTTGGCATTGCTCAAATAGCAGCGTGTGAAAAATAGCATTTTTCTGCATATGTGCGCAGCAAAGACACAAAAGTCAAATTACAATTCTCTCTTGCAATTTTCTTTTTTTGCCTCTCGCCGACCCGCTCCATCCACATAAGCATTTGATATCCTTTTAAAGTGCATAAATTAGTGCTGGGAAGAGATTGAAATAGAAGGGGTTTAGCAAAATCCGGGCAAAACAATTGTATTTTCTCAGTGGACGCCTTTGTGGACCATCCAGCGATAGCAATCCTCCACTTGGCATATTCAGTATCCCGTCCCAACCATTCATATGTGCTGCGAGTGTGTGTTTGCTTGCATTATCCAACAACTTCTGTCTGGCTTTTTGGCTCTGAGCTGCGATTTTTTTCGACCCGCCCCGACTATTTACTCTTAAAGTTTTCCAAGGCTTTGAAATTAGAGGGGAGTGGAAGCAAGAGCAACATAAGGGAACAGACAGGCTGGCCGGGAAAAGAGGGCCAGATTCTTTGCCATTTAACTAAGCCGGTTGGCAAACAGAGTGGCTGTGGATTCTGGTCTTGACCTCTACGGTAGACCCAGTCCGATTTGCCAAAAAAAACACAAGGAAAAACGCTTGGAAAGGGCTGCACAAGCCCAAGAAGAAGTTGTGACTTCGGGGCCGAGTCCATCCAAACTTGCAATGAATGGAGTTTCTGGATAAATATTTATGAGCCCCAGTGCTCGTCCCCAGAGCCCGTCTCAGAACCCAAGGATTTTTTGGTGGTATCCAGTCGCACGTTTCAATTAATTATGCCAAACTCTTTATGTTGAACATCATTGCATTTTTAATAAACAAGAAAGGGGCAAAATTCGTTTCTGTTTTTGGCTAATAATAACAAATTTGGGAAGCTTAGCAGCTAAAGAGCTTAAACAGTAAGTGCGGCTACGGTTGTGTGGGCTGCACGCGTATCAGGGTTCACATAAAATATTATGATACAAAATTCCATTTACATAACGACAGTAATTGTGACAAATTTACAAATCTGCGATCAATATTACTCTATATATTTACAAATATCACAACAAAAAAGGGCATTGCGGCGGAATCGTTTGCGTTGGTTAAAAGTTGGTTACAAGTTGGTTAAAAGTTAGGTATAATGGTGGGTAGAAGGGTGAAATGGTAAAATAGAGTTTGTTCTGAGCTCTCTCTAGAAGTCCTGAGGCGCACCGAAATAACAGATTCGCACAGCCGGGCAATAAGGGCGGGCAGGGTGCAGATCCATTTAATTTCCATACGCAATCTATTCATCTCTCTCACATAAACATGCTAGCTAAGAAGAGGAGTCTTTGTTCCATTAAGAGGAAGATGCAAAATCGAATGGAGTTCAAGAAGTAGTAGAAATAGGGTTATAATACTTGGCTAAAGGCGCTTGTGGCGCCTACAGTTTCTCAGAGAACTCATAAGGAGGCGGCAGTCGGCCGTTTTCCACCTTGCTGTCTGGCTCGAAGGCTGGGTTCTCGTGCTGACCCTGGTGCTGCAGAGCGTTGGCCGCCACCTCGGCGTGGTTGCGAGCTCTGGCTATCTGCGTGGAGTTTCGCATGCCATAGCAGAAGTAGATCACGTAGCCGATCACGATCCATATGAGGAAGCGGATCCAGGTGTTCAGGTCCAGCTGGAACATCAGGTACAAATTCGCGAAGACGCTGAGGCAGGGCACGAATGGCACCAAGGGCACCTTGAATGTTAACTCGATGGTCGACACCGGCTGCATGCCGATCACCACGCAGATGAGGATCAGCACAACGCCCACCAGGCTAAGGGCCACGATTCCGCCAGTGCTGTCCAGGTCGAACACCTTCTGGAAGGAGCACCACACCAGGCAGAATATGGCGAACACCACGATGCCCACCTTGGTGATGGCTGACGTCATCGAGTTGGGCTCCCGAAAAGAGTTGCCGTTGAAAAACTGCCGGAACACATTCGGGGCCTTTACGGACACCAGCTTGGTCATCTCCTCGTCCTGGTAGCGCAGCACGAGTACGCAGATGGCCACGATGGTGTAGGCGAGCAGGGTTCCGATGGACATCATGTCCACGAGCTGGTCCAGGTTGAAGAGCAGAGCCATAATTGCTGCGGGGGGAGAACAAGTTAGATGTCAGAAATCGCCTGGGAGAAGATCTCGCCACACGGGATACTCACAGGCAAAGATGCCGGACACAATGGTGGCCAGGAGCGGGGTCTTCGTATAGCTGTTTACCATGGACAGCTTTTTGAACAGAATACCGTCCTTGCCCATGGCGTAGAGGATGCGGGGCAACGGGAACATGGCGCCCAACAAACTGGTGCAGAGCGCAAACACGGCGCCGATTGTCACGATCCACTTGATGGTGTACCACTCGACGGCATCGAAGGCGTGAGGGAAGGGGGCGTCCTTGTCCTGCAAATAGTAGGGCAGCATCATGGTCAGCACCGTGGAAACGCCGAAGTAGGACAGGAAGATTATGATCAGCGACACCACGATTGAAAGCGGGATATTTCGCTTGGGGTTGATCGCCTCTTCGCCCGTAGTGGCGATGCAGTCGAAGCCCACGAAACCGTAGAAGCACTTGGCGGCTCCGGCCATCACTCCGGCAATGCCGAATGGCATAAAACCACCCGTCCCGAAGCCCTCGGGCACTTCCTTTTCCGCGATGCGCCAGTTGTCGGGGTTGGCGTTCATGGCTCCGGCCACTAGGACAACGGCGATCGTGAACAAGTTGACGGTGGTGAAGATGTTGTTTAGGAAGCTGGACTCCTTGGCGCCAAAGGCCAGGATGCCCGCCAGGAGCAGTACCATGCCGAAGGACAGGAAGTCCGGGTAGTCGCCTAGAAAGTCCACGTCGATGTGCATCGACTCGTTCAATGCCTTCGACATGTCGTTGTTGATCAGCGAGTCGAAGTACCCGCTCAAGCCGCGCGCCACCGAGGCCGTGCCAATTACGTACTCCAGGATGAGGTTCCATCCTATGGTGAAGGCCACAAACTCCCCGATAGTTACGTAGCTGTATACGTAGGCACTTCCCGCCTTGGGCACTCGGGCGGCGAACTCCGCATAGCAGATTCCCGCGAAGGCCGACGCGATGGCCGCAATCAGAAAGGAAATAGTCACCGCTGGCCCGGCAATATTATAGGCCACCTGACCGGCCAGGACGTAGACGCCCAGTCCTAGAGTACTGCCCACTCCCAAGGCCGTCAGATCGAAGAGGTTCAGGACGCGCGCTAGCTGGGACTCGCCTTCGTTTACGTCATCCGTCTTCCGACGCGTCAATGCCTTCCACAGATTGGTCATGGCTGGAAAGAAACGGATGTGAAAAGAGATCTGTTAAACATTGTCAAGTTCAAGCAACTATCATATCTTATCGCAATTTATATATTTCGAAACAATGTTTGGAAACGCCACTTTCAATTCTGAAGTCAAAAATGACAGACGTTTCTGCTTTTAGCTCCACCCCAAGATAAGTGGCTATAAGAACAAGAAAAACTCTAAAGTCGTTGGTTTTAATGACAAATTAGTTTTTCTTTAATATACAAAATTGGTTTGTTCTCAAATTGTTCATAACCATTAACTCGACCAGTACTGTATAAACAAGCAGCAGCGGAAAGGTGGTCGATGAACCGATTGTTAGAAACAATCCGGATTCAATCTTGGAACAAATTAAATTTTTTTTATTTTGTTTAGCTTTGCCTTTATTGATGAATGGAGGGGTTCTTTACTTTAAACTGGTCCTGCAAAGTACAAAAACTCGTTGTCATATGATTAATGCTCGTTGAATACTTTTTCGCGGTTGTCATTAAAGTATTTTTTACCTTGTATATTTTAACCACGTACTCACGTTAAAAAATACACAAAATTTGTTGTTTTTTATTAAAGAGGTCATGACCAACATTCACTAAATGTCCGAAGCTGTTAATTATAAGATTCTTTAAATTCATTTTGGTTCGAAATACTGCAGATTGAAAAAATTGGTAAGCCTAACATATTCAAATTAAACTTTTTTTGCTTATTATACCCGTTACTCGTAGAGTAAAAGGGTATATTGTATTCGTGCAAAAGTATGTAACAGCTAGAAGGAAGCGTTTCCGACCCTATAAAGTATATATATTCTTGATCAGGGTCACTAGCCGAGTCGATATAGCCATGTCCGTCTGTCCGTCTGTCCGTCTGTCCGTCTGTCCGTCTGTCCGTCTGTCTGTCCGTCTGTCTGTCTGTCTGTCCGTATGAACGCTGAGATCTCGGAAACTATAAAAGCTAGAAGATTGGCATTTTGCATGCAGATTTTAGGAGTTCCTACGCAGCGCAAGTTTGTTTCAAAAAGGTGCCACGCCCCCTTTAACGCCCACAATCGCTTATATACGATTTTAAAAATTTAAATATTTCGGAAAAGTAAAAATGCAGTTTTATTGTGTTTATCAATACCTATCGAAATGTAGAAGAAATTTTTCAAATCGGACCATTCGTTAAAAAGTTATGCGTGATCAAAGTTTCTATCTCCATCTCCCTCGCACTCCCTTTACCTGAGTAACGGGTATCTGATAGTCGGGGCACCCGACTATAGCGTTCTCTCTTGTCTTATTTTTATACCCTTGCAGAGGGTATTATAATTTTGGTCAAAAGTGCGCAACGCAGTGAAGGAGACATCTCCGACCCTATAAAGTATATATATTCTTGATCAGGATCGCGTCCTGAGTTGATATAAGCATGTCCGTCTGTCCGTCCGTCTGTCCGTCTGTCTGTTTCTACGCAAACTAGTCTCTCAGTTTTAAAGATATCGAATTGAAACTTTGCACACACCCTTCTTTCTTTTGCACGCAGTATATATGTCGGAGTATATATGATTGATCGGAAATGCCATAACATTGGTGTTTGTAAAGTTAGGAGGCCGGGATCTTCTATGGATATTTGGTTAATCAATCTGATCTACCAAATTTCATAGGGATCGGCCGACTATATCCTATAGCTGCCATATAACTGATTGATCGGAAATGCCATAACTTATTTATTTTTGGCCAATCAATCCGACCTATCAAATTTCATAAGGATCGACCGACTATATCCTATAGCTGCCATATAACTGAACGATTGGAAATGCATTAACTTTGGTGTTTTTAAAGTTAGGAAGTTGGGATTTTTATGAGTATTAAGAATGCATCATATGAATAATTTTGGAGAATATAATGTACATAAAATTCTGCAAGGGTATATCAAATTCGGCTCAGCCCGAAGTTAGCTTTCCTTTCTTGTTACTGTTAAGAGAAAAATATAAATTTATCTTACAATATAATTAAACGCGTAAAATGTATTAAAATTATTATAGAATCCGCGTAATGAACATAATTATTGGCACAGCAAGCATGTTGATTTTAAGATTTTTTTTCTTTATCTAATATGCTGATAATCAGGTGAAAAAACGACTTTATTGATTTATCGTTCATTAAATTCCCTGCGAAAAATTAATAACACATTTGGATTTTAATGACCCAATTTGTCAAAACTAGTCTAAATGGTATAATAATAAATTTTAAAGCTAAAAATTGGGTTTTGGTACCTTAAATGACTGCGCTGGAAACTTTTAAAATTATCTTACCATCTGCAAATATCTAGTCAGAGAGTTCTTAACAGAGAATTTAATAGCGCTGATCGTCATGAAAAAATGACAGTGTAGCCATCAACACGGAAAACAAGTTCGGCTACTGTTAGTCGTTAAAATAAAAAACAAAAATAAATCAAGAATTGTCTAGTTTAGGGCGTAAACATCGCAAATCGCAGACTTAACCCCTACATAACATATTCACATGATTTCGAATTAGAAGCTTCATATCTCGTTTATTCCGGATTGGGTAATGCCAATTTTCTCGACTTGTAGTGGGATGATCGATAATCAAAAAAATCAAGTCATTGAAGCCGTAAAAGCTGTGGGAGAAATATCTAAAAACAAGGCGCATTGCAGGTTAAGTAACGAGTATCTAATTTCCGGAAAACTATTGAAACCTTTCTGGTTTATCCATAGCTATGCAAAACTATTTGGGTCGAAATGTAAAATTATTTTTAAATTATAAAACAGCGATTTGAATAAGAAGTATACCTAAACCGGTATTTCTCAACGCCACCTTGAAAATGTAAGTTTAAAAAACAGTTACATTTTTGGTTGATCGACAAGCAGGGTTGAAATTATTTATAACAAATTGAGTTTAGCTTTCATTTGTATAATAAAATGTCATTTATGTTCCGTCCGATGGTAAATTGGGTCGGAAAACCAAGTCATAATAAAAGTATTTACCACATTGTCGCCTTAATCAGTCTAATCAACTAACCATTCTATAAGTAATTTCACATTATTTGGCTTTACCCAACCCCCATCGAGCGATAAGCCGTCCTAGGAGCCAGTGAAGCACGCGCCGGGCTTTATCTTATCGGGCAGGGTTCCATGTAGAAAAGCCAGATTAACACTCGAAATCGGTGTAAAAGTGAGGACCAATTGGGGCAGCGAGAGGAAAGAAAGATTTCAAGGGTGGCCAGCGAAAGTCAGCCTTCATTCTTTTAGAGGTGATAAGCTTTCGCTGATGGCTAATAACAAGTGCCAGTATTTAAAAGCCCACATGTCGGAAAATGGAGTGGTTACCATTTAATACTTGCACCGATATCGGAAACCTGTTTCTAGTGCCTTATCTATCGGACGAAGGCTGGCATAGACTGGAAAATAAGAGTGTATCCCTGAGCTTGAGTCGCTCAAAATAAATCTTAAATAGTCGTTGAGAAGGTCAACTATCTTGCATATATTCATATTCTATATTCATAGCTTTGTGGTATATGTCGTAGAAGTCCAATTAATTAAAGCTTGACACTAGAACACGCAGTTTGGAATATCAAGGCAATCCGCAAACTTATATCAATAAATCGTAATTTATATGGATAAAAAAAGAAATCAATGATTTGGTCGCATATGGCTTATAAGGTAATCTTTTAATTCGGAATTTGTCACCAAAGCAAACTATTCTTTGATCATGCTTTGTCGGCGTGACTCTTTTTTTTTTCTTCTTTATAATTCGTTTTCATTATTTTACAGAACTTTTTTATAGAAGCTCACATTGGTCTGTGTTGCAAATAAAATTACACAATTTTATTAGCTTGTCATTAAGTTAACGTTTGTTCTCTTTGCCTTCAGCCGGATAATGGATACATCCAGCAGATACGAAATTTAAAAACGAACCAGCCAAATCAGCTTTGCACAATTCAAAACAAATAGTTCTTGCCCATACACACGGTGGGCAATTCGAATCCTGTCACCTGAAATTCACATACTTTTTCCCTCTTATTTTCACGCGGGCTCGTGTCGAATGGCGCACCGTTTCACTTCAGTCTCACTAAGTTCACAAACTCCCAAAAGGCTCAAGAAACTAACTGCCGATCAAATAACCGCGCGCGACGCGCTCTAAAGTGCTTCTGATCGTCGTGCGCTGCTGGCGGATCGGTTAAAGCTTTGCTTTTCGCTTTTGGCCGACGCGTCGGCAGACTGTTAACAATTTTTTCCCAACGAAACGAAAGCAGCGTCGCCCTGGGTTTCCGGTTCGATCCGATTCGCACCCGAGGGCATTTTCATTTTCGGAGCGATCGGATCGGCCAAGATTCGGAGACTCGGACTTGAAGCCGTATGTTGAACTCGGCCAACAACTCCCAATTACATAAATATAGCACCTGATAGCGGGTGCTAGCAGCTGCATTTGCCTCGCCGCCTGACGTCACCGCGATAAGCTGTTTTCGACCGCCGCTCGTGCCACTGATAAGCCATTGTCGAGCGGTTCGGGCCACATCCATTTGGGGCTTCTCGCCCCCGCTCTTCTGGTTGTCAGCGCGGGCCTGAAGGCACGTTTGAACGCCGAAAAATGCGAGCGGAGCGGGCTAGCCATGAATTTGTAGACGCTAACTTGCCGTAAACAAAATGCCTGCAAGTCGCTTAGAATGCAAGCCACTGAACGCGCGTGGCAATGATCGCGATCGCCTGCCGCTCGACCTTGACCCAGTGGGGCGTCCATCCTCTAAGGCCTGAAACCCGAGGCCCGAAAGATTGCAAAAGTGTTCTGGAAACACTCTAAAGCAGCTGTGTTCGTGTGCTCAGCTGGGCTGACTTCGCGATAGAGAAACACTCTTTTCGGATTTGCGAATCAGTTTCTCGCGCGCAGCTCGGTTATTTTCCATACCTCGTCTTGGATTAGACGGCTCTTACGCCGAGTGCGAGTCGCCAATCAAAACAAATATATCGAGCCGAAGCTGGCTTTTGCCTCTGGGCTTCCCATAAAAAATTCCAAGCAGCGGCCCAAGCCCCATGACCAATGTCTTGTCAAAAAAACTTCTTGAGTGCAAAGCCTGGGGCCAAAACAGACGAGACCGGCTCGCAAGGGGGCGGCGGGGGTGGCTGTGGGCCAGTCAAACTCGAAAAACAAATCACGGAGCCGCAAACATCGCGAAATCTTGTTTGGTAGTCCATAGTCCAGCAGTAGGCCTACTTTACAGCAACGTGAATCCCCAAGCAGACATGGATACGAATCTCGAAGCTACGATTACATGTGTGCCAATGCAAATCGATGGGTGGGCGGGAATACATGAACAGCGAAATCCCAACGTCTCTATTTGATGTGTCATTAGCAGCCATCGGTACCACTCTTCTCAGTTCTCGGCGAATAATTTGACGTCAGATGGTCGTTTTGTGACGACACTGCTGGCAGATAAATGGTCGCCAGAGATGGAGTAATTGATCGCTAATTTTATCTGATTGCCTGCAAATATTTGAAGAATCCATTGACTGTGGCCAAATATTTTCACACCTTTGCCAGACTACTCTGTGTAGTGGATTAGCGCCTCGAGCCATCGTCACACCGAAGGCACCACCCCGTGTCCGCTATGGAGCAGCAGCAGCTGTCAGCCGATATCATAGGAATGCCCAATCGGTTTACGATCCGCACAATATATTTGCTCTTTAATTTATGGCCCCTCAACTGGGGTCTAGCTTTTACGATCTCGGCCCGATTGTGCTCAGACGTTAGAACACCCTTGCCGGTCGACCTGTCCCTCCCTCACACCACCCTTTGGAATCACTTGATGGCTCTTTGGATGAAAACTCTATAAACACTTCCTTTCCCACTTCTCACTATTTAATAACCTGGCATTCGCCGAGAGGTTTGTAAATACCTTCTCAATTTTATATAGTATTTCCTTTTTGCTAGATGGGATCAAATCATGTTTATAGCGTTTCCCAGACGAACCATAAAAATTAGTCAAATTGTATAATCCCGTGAGTTTACGTTATCTTTCTCCAGTCGACAGGCGTTGGCATATTAACCGCTCGAGAATTTTCGGGCCTGCGAAAATCCAAGAGGCAAGTAGAGGCACTCATGCTTAGTGCAAAGTCGGCCTCTGGCGTGTCGGCGGAGCCATATAATTTTTTCATTCGCCTAATATCTGATGCAATTAAAGTAGGCCCTCATCCATTTGGCAAGACCCGCGATAAGAGATAACTGCACTCAAATAAGCAATTCCCATGATGTATTGGTGCCATTCGGCCGCGACTTGTGAGTTCACCCGATAACGGAAAGGGAGAGAGTGGTGCCCAGGTTTCGTGGTACTATCTTCAACACTATCTGGCATGGCGTTATTCATTTTTAAGACCGTGTTTACACTCGGAAGTAACCAGGGAGAAGATATTGATGTGACTTTGCAGGGATGAGGAGAGCCCCCCAAACCTTCACTTTTCGGATGTGTCGTCATTAGCTCAATTTCACCAAAATAAAGAAAGGAATACTTTGTTCAAATTGGTTTTCCATTAATAGTGTTGGGCCCCCAGACTGATTTGACACATATGAAAGAAACAATAGATCGATGATAGATGAACTTAAATTTAATTGATTATCTTATCATGCGAGATATTACTAATCTATAATATTTTTAGACGTTTTCAAAATCGGGGAAGTTCCGTTCATGTTCTTTGTATGTATATTTCTTATTATAATGATTCTACCCCATTTGGCTAAGCGCTACCCCAAGGCAGATCTTAATTACTCTGAAGTCAGTGAACTCGTTGAATTATTTGGTTGTTTCAAAAAGATTCTATGCGGCTGGCGGAGAACATTTTGCATGCTATTTTAACTAATTTTCATTAGCTGAGGTGGGAGCGGCGCACGGGTAGTGGGGAAACCTACCTGCCTATAACAATGGGTTCTGTTTTAATGCGGCTTGTTGAGTGCTCAGTGTTGCTTGCAAATTGTTTGTGACTTTGAAGCACCGCATGCGGCTGCGTTTTTGTTGGACTGGGGGAGTTTGGGAAGGGAGTTTTCTTGACTTGACATTCGCGAGCCAGTTGCAATTGAAAGGGTTACTCGGGCGCACTAATAATAAAATGGAAGACCTTGCTTGTGCGGGTGCACTAAAAAGCAAGTGAAACGTAATGCTGAGGCTAGAAAGCAAGCGCCCTCCTCAAAATTTTCTATGGCTGAATCACAGAACCACTAGAGCCCAAACAAATCCGTATTTCTGAACAGATTAATAAAGCAAATTATCGTTATCACCAACAGCGATTACAATATAATTTATAGACCTACCTTGGGCAGTTTCTAGAATCCAGCTAAGATTGTCTTTAAACGTTTTTGCTTGGAATCTGATTTCGGGGACAACAACCAATCACTTATAGTCCTGACCAGATTATTTTATCAGCTCTGTTAATCAACTTTAGTTGCCATGTTGAGTTAACCGTCTTAATTGTCATCGGGCCATCGACGTGTGCCTTGGTGATTAGCGATACAAGGGCCCCGTAAATCACCTGCTCCAAAGAAATCTTGGCCTTCAGACCAAGGTTCCCCAATTCAAGAGCAGATAATCGTTGCCAAAGCTTCACTAAGCCCCATTTAGAACTACCTTCACTGCATCCACAATGACAGCAATTAAAACAACAGCCCCTATCTAAATAAAAACCAAATCATCATATTTACGGAAACTAAACAAAACAAAGTATACCAATGAAAGAAAGATAGGCTATTTTTCAAAACCGACGAATAGAACACTCTAGTAATCCCATTTAAACTATTAAAAATTGTGACTTTTAAAAAATACAAAAATGTATTCCATTGTTTATATTTTTAATGATGTATTTGCTTTTAGGCGTAGTTTTGAACTATTCAGACAACAATAAGTACGGTTCCTGCAAATATAGTTTTAAGCTTCGCAAAACCTTTCGTTAAAATTATAAGACCGACAATAAGGGTATTACAATGATGTCATTTATAGCTACAATGCGCGGAATACAAACACAAAAAGAAAGTCCAAGTGGTAATAAAAATTCAGAATAATGGAAAAAGAGGCAACGTCGAGTACTCTCCAAAACCGGAATTACCGTAGTTTAAGCAAAACTTTCTGGGTTTCAGCTCCAAGCGTTATATATAACTTTTGCGTGATGTGAAGCAGCACGGATTGAGATTACGGCAATCGACAGTCAAATGACACTTTATTCGAAGTACTTTCCGTAAATCATTCGCGCCTTTATTTTATACTTCGAGCCTGCGATCGTAACAAGGGACAAAAAACACTAATAAATTCAGCTCTCCACCCCGCGCGCTCATGCGACTTGTATTAAGCAAAATGCGAGACGAGACGAAGCAAACTGCACTTGAACACCTGGACCGCACAACGAGTTAGCATGGGAAGTGAGGGGAATAATGATAAAACGGAGAGATTCTCAGTGGATAAAGGGACGCAGTAATACCGTTGGCGTTTATTGGAATAAACGCTTAAAATCACTAATAGTGAAGTCCCTTCATTGTGAATGTTGAGCATGCACGGGTATCTCTACCAGATAACCAGTGTAAGTTTAGAAACGCTTGCAAGTGCAAATTACAAATTTTTGAGCAAGCCTAACCCCATTAATTATACAAAATTATACACAGTATGCCGCAACATAATATTGTTGCTCTCGGGCGGACAGCAATATCTCCGATAATTAACTTTATTGCATTAAACAAATCTATTTATTTAAATTTATTTAACTTGCTTGTTTTTTGTTGCCAAATTACAATATTTGTTTGAAATAGTTTACTTGGATGTTTTGATTTTACTGTATTCATATAAAAATCCATTTGTTTTTTTTTATTTTAATTGCATGGGTATAAAAGATGAGAGTCTAAGCTACCAAACATGTAATGGAACATTACCAAAATAACTAATGTAAGAAGGATACCGTAGCAGATAGTATAAGTATTTTTTGCTGCAATTTTCAAATGGCAAGCCAGTTATTTAGACAACTTAGTTGTATCTAAATATAGGAACGTCATCCTATTAACATATGTATGCATATGTAAGGGGTTTTCGCGGGCATCGCAAGTTCCCCACGGTCCATGGAAAACAGGTTAAGGCTGTCACGTGCTGCCTTATACTACTATCAGCAAAGTCTAGGTGAAAAACGGCTCACACTTTAATGCAATTGGATACGTTTTAAAAAATCCCCTTAACGGGCGTGGCTAGGGTTAGTCTTCCACGCGGTTCAAGGCCCAACCATTTGTATTTGCCATATTTTAAATTATCAATTGCAAATTTATAATTAAAAGTTTTGCAAACATTTTGAAGCAATTATTGCATAATTGCGGTATGAAGTAGGTGGAAAAATAACTGAATTTAACGACATTAATCGCTGAGTTTTTTGTTAAATCCCTGTTTTTATATCATTAATTAATGCATGTGTACGTAGGCTTTTCGAATTGGGGCGGGAAAATAGTATTATCATTTTCATTTCAATTGGCCGGAAGTCATTTTCCGTCTGTTGTTGATGTTGTTTTAAAGGAATTAATGAGGAATTCTAGTTGTGTTTTTTAGGCTCATATCATTACAAAATAAGTAGAATGATTAAATTGTATTTGCTTGTCAAATTCATGTGGCTTTAAAAAGGCTTTAAAGGCCCTTGCCAACAGACCACAAATTTAATTATATAGCAATATAAGAAATTAGTATAATTTGTACTGCAAATTTGCTAATAAATGCTCCACGCCCTTTTCAGCAGTCGTCTTATTTGATTAGCAATATTTAAAATTAAACCATAACGATATGGGCTCGATATGAGCTCGAGGGGCAAATCTCACCAAAATAAACACAATGCTAATGGGGCCTCCCCTGATTTCCGATTTATGTGTTCACATCTGGACGCTTTTGATAACGTTTCAGAATTCGAAGCTACCACTGCCTAATTATTCATCACTTTAATTTAATGTCTCTGAAGTCGTCTTCCAGGCTTCATATTTTAATCAGAAATGGCAAAATTACAAGCCATTCCAAACAATTTCAGAGAACTTCAAAACAATGCAAATAACTCTGCCAGCGGCAACCAATCAATTGGGTTGGCTACAATATACTGTAACTTTGGGCTTTCTTCCAGGGAGAACATGCCACGAGAAATAACTTAACAAGTGATTAGCTGAAAACAACTTTTCAGCTTCAAAGTCTGCCCTCCCATCCCATTTCCATTTTATCCTTTTCACCAACAAAAATTAGAGTACCGCTTTGGGGGCTTTTTTCGCATAAATTATTATTACGCCTAAGTTTCGGTTAGTTATTCCCCGACAGCTTTGAATAAATTTGGCAAGCCATTTCCCAACAATGGTGGAAAACTAGAACAGCCCCCGAATTCTTTACTCCCTCAATTCGGTCCCACCCAATTGGCCTTTAATTACCGCGAATTCACATACAGACAAACGTATGTATATAATTAAGAATGATATTTATTATCTGATTCATTCCACTTTCACATATAATTATCACAAGCGACTTGTGATTGTGATTTCTCGCTTTTTGTGTGGGGTGCGATGCGGAAACGTCTTTATATTGCTCAAATGCATACGTTAGTACGAATAAATGAATGTTAGCTGGCATGATGCTGGGCTAGTCAGTAATTAACGAAACAGACTAAAATGTCTGACTGTCGTTTAACTGCGATTTGCGTTCTAAATTATCTTCAATGAACTGAGATTATTTAGATTGGTTACAAAAGGCAACAAATATTATAGTATCTGGTCTGCCAAGGTCGAATATATGTAAGTACTGAGAAAAGGATTTCTGAACCACCCCAGACTTTCTTTCAGATCGTGACTGTCATAAAATATATACAAATAAAATAATCCAAAGAGATGAACATTGGAGAAAGAAACAATTGATATGATGTGAGTTTCTTTGATCCTGTTGATACCACAATACTACTAAAATAACAAAAAAATGTCTTTCTGGACACCAACATAAAATTAAAATAAATTTTGTCTTGTTTGTCAATAAATTAATAATCTACTTATTTGTTTTGCCATTTAAATTATTTTGTAACTTTTATTTTACTTCGCAATAAATCTGTTTGCATCCAATTTTAAAATTGAGTAAATTCTTAATTTGTGAAAGCAAAATGGAAAATAAATAGGGATACTTTGGCCAAACTAATAAAAAAAGCTGCATAAATTATTATGTACCTACATTGAGACAGGTGATAATAATAGTCGGATATGTCGACTTCCGCATTAAGTTAAATACACAAAAAACAAGAAAGAAAAGCTAACTTCGGGCGGAGCCGAAGTTGATATACCCTTGCAGAATACTATGTAAATTATATTCTCCAAAATTTTTCATATGATGCATTCTTAATAGTCATAAAAAATCCCAACTTCCTAACTTTAAAAACACCAAAGTTATGGCATTTTCAATCGTTGAGTTATATGGCAGCTATGGGAGATAGTCGGCCGATCCTTTTGAAAGTTGGTACGTCGGATTGATTGGCCAAAAATAAAACCCATAGAAAATCCTAACTTCCTAACTTTTTAAACACCAAAGTTATGGCATTTCCGATAAATCAGTTATATGGCAGCTATAGGATATAGTCGGCCGATCCCTATGAAATTTGGTAGGTCTGATTAACTAACCAAATATAAAACCCATAGAAAATCCCAGCTTCCTAACTTTACAAACATCAAAGTTATGGCATTTCCGATCAATCAGTTATATGGCAGCTATAGGATATAGTCGGCCGATCCCGGCCGTTCCGACATATATACTGCGTGCAAAGGAAAGAAGGGTGTGTGCAAAGTTTCAGTTCGAATTCTTTAAAACTGAGAGACTAGTTTGCGTAGAAACGGACAGACGGACAGACAGACGGACAGACGGACATGGGTATATCAACTCAGGAGGTGATCCTGATCAAGAATATATATACTTTATAGGGTCGGAGATGTCTCCTTCACTGCGTTGCACACTTTTGACCAAAATTATAATACCCTCAGCAAGGGTATAAAAATGTAGTGACCTGCAAGGATACAGCAACCTAACAATATAGATCGTTAAGCTGAAGAAAAATATCAGAAAACATATATAGTTCCAACTCCAATAGTATATCTTTATAAAACTTTATAAAACTTCACTTAAACTTTTAACATGTAATAAACCAATCGCCAGCTTTGGCAGTTTAGATTGGCTCAAACTAGTTTAATACTAGTTTAAAGCAGCGTTATTGATTTCCATAAATTCTTTATGGGTGTCATAGATCAGTACCTCTAGTCCACAACAGTCCTCCTCCAAACCGAAGTAATCTCTCGGGGCTAGCTCTTTAAAATTCACACGCCAACGCGGGGTTAACTTAACGAGAACACCTTTGGATGCCGAGAGCTTTGGAATGAAATCGAAACAAAGCCCAACCGAATGCGGCAAGCGCTGACGATGAACTCAACTGGGCTTTAGACAAAAGTACGTCAAGTTGGCATGGAGAGCCAGCGAAAAATAAATTTGCTATGAATTGGAGAGGGTTTGACAGCAGCTACACAACGGTCTTAATAATGCTTCGCTCACCTTCACAATTATTAAGCATAACACCAGATCTTAATTGATACAACTCACGAACACCGGTACGAATTGAACTGTATTGGTTTTGCCCTAAATGCGTAGTTGAAGTTTGTAAAATCTATTTACAGAAAGTCAGTTACATTCCAAACTGGCCGCGCTGCTTGGAGGTCCCCGGGTGCGCATCTTCCTGGTCGGGCTTGGCGCTCTGCTGGTAGACCAGACCATCCACGCCTGGAATGGTGTTGCATCCAACGCAGGCGTGCAGGGTCTCGTGGATAAAGATGTCGCAGTCGACGCAGAAGAACTGCTTGCAGAAGCCGCATCTGAAGACAACCTTGTCGGCGACCTGTCCGAGGGCCTTGGCGCAGGCGTAGCATTCCCTGACTCCACCGCCGAGGTCGGTGGAGGAAGCCGGCATCGCCTCGAACGGGATTTCCTCAAAGTTGGGCACCGGGAACAGGTGGTGGTAGGATCGTGCAAGGTGGGGCGCCGATACCAGGGTCAGGCCGCAGGACTGGCACTCCACGGGCAACTCGCAGTACTTGCTGTTGCACTGTGGACAGTGGTGGCCAGTGGTGCACAGTTCGCTGGGCTCCTCAAGGTTCTCTATGTGACACATACACATGGAAAGCGGGGCATCCTTGCCCTCCACTTCGTTCTTGGTGTGCGGAAAGCCCATGCGAATGAGGGAGTTGTGCTGCGTCTTGGCAGCAGGCGGCGGATCCACCTGGGACATAAGCTGGTCCCGAAAATGGGCGTCATCCAAAACCGCCCCGAATGTGCCCATCGTCTGCTGTGTAAGGTAACGGGCCACGTGAATCTCAGCCGACAGGGAAATGACCGAGCAGCGTATTCCCTCCTTCTTAAGCTCGTCTATGGTGAGGTTAATGTCCACAGGATCGCAGGTGGTGAGCGAGCCCATAATAATAACGATCTCGCGAGAGGCGTGCGACGGCACTACCTTCAGTGTTTTTAGAGCCAGATCCAGGCCGTTCTGCAGCGAAGGCTCGCTAGTCAGAGACAAGTTGGCTAGGCTGAAATAGACCGCGGATAAGTTGCCATAAATCGTGCAGTGAAAAGGGACCCACCTCTCTAGCGCCTTGAGGTGGACTCGCGAGGTCCCGGTAAGCTCAGTCACCTTCTCAGCCCTCTTCGCCTTCAGGGCTATGATGCCCAGCTGGCTTATGGGGTTCTGGTCGAAGAACTCCTCAATGAACAGCTCCAGCAGCTTGACAGTGCAGCGCAGTCGCGTAGGCTTAAGATCAGGAACGCTCATGGACTCGGAGCAATCGAGCACGAGGAACAGGTGGCGCATCATTCCCAGGCGGTTCTGCTTGGTCTTTTGCGCCTGCCGCTGGCGCTTGGCCTTCTGGATGATCTCGGCAATGGCTCCATCCAGCAGGCCGTCGTCGTCGTCCTTGATTGCTTCCCTGAATATACTAAAAGTGACCAAAAGTTGGGGATGACATTTAATCGCTCGCCTGACCATGTCTTCTCGTAGCCCGTCTCCCAGCGGTATTCCTTCTGATCCTCCTGCTCGTCGTCGGCCATGATTGCAGTCAAATTAACTTGCCAGCAGCAAAATTAAACAAATAAAACAAACCGCATCGAAATGCACCGGCAAAATGATCAGTGTGTACACACTGTGCCAAGAATAAATACAATGGACTGGGTTGCCACACTGAGTCGGGACTAACCATTGACCACCAACAAATTATTATTACTATTACTGTATTTTAAAATATTTGTTAAATTTTAAGTCTATTAAACATTCTAGAAACATTTAAACAAAATTTAAATATGTTTATCATTGCGTAGAAAACAAAGTTACCACATCGATAGATAATTTCACCATACTGCGTGATTGGCTGACGAAGTGCACCGACACGCGGGCGAACGGAAAAGGGCGCTACACTCGAAGTCTAGGCATTTAAGTGCAGAAAACCGTATATATAAATGAACAAATTTTAAAAGAAAAATAAAATTTAAAAATTGCTAACCAAAATTGAATAAACATTTTTACACGCCCTTACACTCGCCCTAAGATTTCGTTAAATCCACTTACAATACAGAAGCGCATACAAAAGTTAGCCTGGCCGGTAGAAAATCATCTCTGACCACTTTTCGTGCACCCGAACCAATTTTGCTTTTGGCATTCAGAGTTCGCGCGTACAATTGTGCAGCAGCGGTGCGCTGCGCATGTTGAAAAAATTTGGGAATCAGTTAAATTAAAATTATCATTACCGTTCAAAAACTGTATTCAATTTGATTTTGCAAACGAAATTGTTTATGAAGGTGTGTAGTGAAGTAAATCAGCAAAACTATTTTAAAGATATTGTGGGAAAGGCAAACCCTATTCAGTGGATGCAAAAATTTTAGCGGGCAACATGAAATTGTATAGGTTGTTTAAAATGTAATTTATTATTATGAATATAACAAGTTTAATGGTCAGATCCATCCATTGTGTTTCTTTATGTTAATGTTGTCTGTTTATTATATGCAAGTGTTTAACTTAAATTAAACAACTTAAAAAAAAATTTGTTTAAAAAAATTGTGTTATAGTACATGTTGCACTGTAATTACTTTGTAAAGAGTTCGTTGTGTGGGCCTTAGCTGGTTCATATTTTATGCCATTTAAAGTGTTATTTTTTTTTTGCTCCCAAAGCGCCGCTGCATTTTGCCCATTGCAGATGTATGGATGGTCAAACCCACCATACCGGGCACACACCGCAGACGGCGACAACTTGCGTTGCCACCCCGGCCAAATTTGCGCAAACACACCACGGCACTGTACTTTTTTCTTCGCCTGTTAGTTGGGTTTGAAAACCAAGCAATAACAAATAATCTTAAACAAAATCTACCATACTATTAAATAGTACAATTTTAAATGCATTTCACAGAGGCTTGGGCGCTGGGGTCGTAAATAATGTTGGCACAGGACATTGCACCTACGGAAATAGGCAAACACGCAAACATTATCAGAGGTAAGTTCCCGAGGAAGATTGCGGAAACTGTCCAAATGGTCAACTATGTTATTTTACAATGCAGCTGCCCAGGAGGAATTGGCAAACATGGACGTTCTCGTATGCGGACGATGCCTGAGGGCATACAACTTCGTAGAAGAGTTTCAGGTTCACAAGGAGGATGCCTGTGAGAAGGAGAACGCGAATCTAAAGGAATCGCTGGACACCAAGCCTACTATCTGGGCATTCACTCTGTGGAAGGCCACACAGCTGCATACGCGCAAAGACGCCAACTCGGGGAGTTCATGGGCCCTGTACCAGCACTGGGTGAAGCTGGAAGACAGCGTCCGGGAGCCGTGGATCGTGGCTGGAAAGACCATACAGTCCTTCGGCAAGATTGCCCATGGACAGCTTCAGGACATGCCGGTGCGCATTACTAAGACGGTGGTGAATCCGAACAATAACAACACGTCCAACAGCAACAACAATACAAGCGTCTCCCCCACCAGAAGTAATTAAATACTATAGAATAAATATACAATTAGGTACTTAACTTTGTATTCGTTTTGCCAGAATCCCCGGCCGGTAAGCTGCCGACTTTGGCCAATCAGCTGAAGGACACGGAAAACGAAAGACCTAAGTCCAAACCCGGCACGCCAACGCTTCCCTTAGTGCCCTCCGCCGCAAACAGTCAAGCCTAATAATCGAATAGCCATTCGGATCGATGCCAAATCAGAGCAGCGCACCGAAGAGCCAGTGGAGAAAATAGTGGCCAAGCGTTTTAATCCACGCAGAAAGACCCACGAATATTTGGTGAAGTGGGTGGATCGGTCGCACCATGAAAACACCTGGGAGGTTATGGCCAATCTCGAGCGAGTTCCATACTTCCTGCAGATGTTCGAGAAGCAACTGGCTCGACAAAAGCTGACAAGGGAGAAAGGTCTGGACGCACTCAAGCGCATGCAGCCGACTGGGTCATCCTCGAAGCCGGATTCAGCCCCCCCACTCAGCCCGGTCCCGGTGGCATCACAAGTATCGCCATCTTCTCGGCCCTCGCGCACTTCCAAAACCAAGGCCATGGACTCGTTTAAGCAATGGGTCAACGAGACTGGTGGCGGGGATGGTTCCTCTTCGCCCTCCTCGGCCAACGAGGATGAATCCGCTACGGAACAAGAATGGCCCCCGTCGTCGGGGCCGGTCAAGCGCAAGCTTAACCACACTGATTCCAGCCTTGAGGGCAGCGGGCTGAACGATTCGATGGACCTAGAAGACCTCGAAGAGGATCTGCCGTCGCACACCGTGAAGCGTCTAAAAAACGGAGGAAGCTCCGTGCAGTTGAACAAGCCACGGGTTCAGCCCACGGAAAAGCAGCAGACTAAAATCAATGGCAATTCCACCGTGTCCGTAACTGATCAAAGGATGGGTGAGATCATTTACACGGAGGATAGCACTAGCTCGGGGATGTTTCGCAAACCCGAAATGCCTAATACCCTGCACCTGGTAAATAATAATGGCTATTATATGGCGTTAATTTTCTAACTATCCTCATAATCCGTTTCAGAAAAAGGAGAAACCAGAGTGTCCCGTGCGGTATCTCTCGCGTTCTGAAATGTCTAGCAGCACGAGAGGTGTCTTCCGGGTTGAAAATTCTGAGGCCCCCGCCCCTGTTTCACCTGCAGCCGCGCCGTTACAGAAGGTCAGCTCCGCGCCCGTTGGCATAGGCGTAGCTAAGCGCCTGCCTGTGGCCCGACCTGCCCACTCCGGCGCGAACTCCCCCATTACTGTTGGTCAGCGACAGCAGGTGATGCGCACCCCTGGACAGGGTCCCACGACAGCAGCAATCCAGCGCCGACATGCTGTAGGGAGCACACCACAGGTGCGGCAGAACCAGCAACAGACACCGGGACGGGCACACCCGGGAGGTCGAGTCCTAGCACGCGCCGGAGTCGGAGCGCCTCAACAACGCCAACTTGCGCCGTCTTCGCAGGGCGCCAAGGTAGTGACGCCAGAGCAGAAGATACTTCAGCTTTCGAAGTCGGGTGACTTGAAAGTTACGCGCAAAGTGGTGACTCGGGAAGAGCTAATAGCGCAACGCGCCGCCCAGGCTCGCCAGCAGCGTCAGGTGCAGGCCCAGCAACAGTCCTCCCAGGTGCAGAAAATGACTCCTGGCCGACAAAGAATAGCTCCCAAGCCGGCGCTCCAGCCAACGCCCCTACAGATGGAGTTGGAGGAGGAGGTTCATCAGCACCAGGCTCAGCTGTGTCCGATCACTGGCAAGCTTATTGGCCAAGAAGAGACCCAGTTGCAAATGGAGCAGGAGCAGCAACAGGAACAACAGCGAGAGCAGTTGGAGGCCGCGGCACAGGCGCTTCTCGGCAGTGATCAACAAGTTCTTACCAATGAGGACGGCTCTGCACTGCTGGTTCGGGGAGAAGACGGCACTGTCTACCAGGTGGCCGGAAAAAATGCGGAGGGTCAAACCATTCTTGTTACCCAGGGTCCGGATGGAGAGCAGCAGTTTGCTTACGTGGCAGCCGCCGAGGGAGAAGACCAGGATGTTCTTTCTCTTGACCACGCAGTGGCCGAGGCCGTTCAGGCCGTAGAACAGGTTGAGACGCATGGAGTAGCAGCTGCGACGGCGGATGGCGAGCAGATTCTGGTGTCCATGACGGAGGAAGAGCTGGCGCAGCATCAGGTGCTTCAACAAGCTGAGGCTTCTGCCGCAGGCACCGGAACACCGGCCACGGCCCAGATCCATATCACGACATCCGACAGCGATGGCACGGAAGCCCAGATACCGGCCGAGGTGGTGCAGGCTGATCTGCCTTCACCAGGTAAGTTGCGATGATTGACATTAAAAAAATCCAGTTCATAATTATTGTATTTTTTTTAGGAGGTACCCGTCGCGTCGTTTTGTTGCTACAGGATGGCACCTTCATGATGACTGAGATGCACGAAGAACAGTTCAAGACACTCAACATCCCGACGTAAAATCATGTTAATAGTCTTCAAACATAGATTTAGGCTAGTTTTAAGCCGATATTATTGAAAGGACCGACGTTGCTAGGTTTCTCCCACCTTCAGTTCGGTTTAGCCCTAGCCATTCCCACACTGTAGACCGCATGTAGGCATGACCAATGACTCAGGGCCGTGATTGCCAGTGGTTATAAGATCATTATTTTGTTAAGAGCATACCGGGAATCCATTGTAGATTACAAAGCTGATCTTTAGCCAAACATAATATTGCGTCAGGACAAGGAAGGATGACAAAATAAATTATGCGAATACATAAACTACAACATTATTTAATCGTGGGGAGGCTTCTGCAAATAATCTTGTGGGATGTCCATATATTACGTAATCATAGTTATTATTGTTTTCGACTCCTTTATTTAAACAAAAATTGTGTTTAGTTGACCTTTCCCCATCAACGATTGCGTAAAATATGGACCGCCTTTTAATTTACAACTCTTAGAACTTTAAGACAAGCTATTTAAGTACTTCATCAACTCTATGTCGTATAATCTTTCAAATGTACCAGGAAATGCAAGCCGCAATTTTGGCACGAAAAATTAAGATACAAAAGCAGACTTACAACTAAGTAACATTACGATAGATATCAATTGTAAATTATTTAAGTAATTTTAATCTAGACAACTAAGCAGATCAGGATGTTTATTTATTTCGAAGCTATAAGCAGCTATGGGAGAGCAAAACCTAGACCGTTTTTAGTCGGCAACTTTAAAAATGCTTTCGAAAGCGTCGAGTTTGGAATTTCCTTTAAAGTCTACATTTGCTAAGGCGTTACTTTTATTCCTTCAAACGAAGCTCTATCCGCGAAGCAGCTTAATTCAAGAACTAAAACAAAGCGAAAATAACGAAATAATACACCCAATAAAAAAGATTTCAGTAAACCTTGATAAATTCATTTATTTTTCTGAAACTTGGCAATGAAGAATCCCACCGTGTCTGCACTTGCTTCGCTGGGTCCAAAGCGCTGTAGCAGACGGGACTTGGATGCATCCAAATCGGGAAGCGGAAATCCCGGACCGCCCAAGCGGGGCGTTGCATCCATTAGGTGAAGGTCGTGAAATTTCTCCAGCGCCCAGGCCACTATGCACTCGCACTCGGCTTCGGTCACGGTGCACGTGCTATATACGAGAATGCCGCCAGGGCGCAGAAGCTGGACTGCTTGCCCAAAAAGCCGTCGCTGGATGTTGGGGTACGAATGCAGCACTTTGGCCTGTTTGATACTGGAGGACAGCTGTGGCCGGTTGCCCAGGCCGCTGCAGGGGGCGTCCAGTAGGATGCGATCAAAGCTGGCGCAGTGAAAGGGAGGAACTGTAGCTGATCCACTGTGAGCAGCCCCCACGGCCACTGCCTTAGTCGAGTCAAACACGTGGGCCGTTATGCTTTTGTAGTGACCCAATTTGGGCAGCATGCTGCGCACTCGACTTGTGGAATTGTCCAGGGCCACAACGGATCCCTGATCGCCCATCAGCTCGGCAATGTGGCCAGTCTTGTTTCCGGGAGCGGCGCACATGTCCAAGACGCGTTCCCCGGGCTGCGGGGCGAGGACGCGCACGCACACAATGGAGGGCAGGTTCTGCAGCAGGGCGTCTTCGCTGCTCAGATCTCCCAGCGAGGGCACTCTGCTAACATTAGATTGCATTTCCACGGCAACTCCTGTGGCTGGTTCATTGGAGTTGTTGAACAGCTGGTAACGCTGCATAAGCACTTTGCCCGTGCCTAGGAAGATTTTTCTCCGAACTGTCGAAGCGGGTTACAGAACCGCGCTTGCATATTCCACCCAGATCGGCGTAAACGCTGACAGCTTCCTGGAGCTGAGTGTTGGATTCCATGGCGAGGACGCCGGGGGCGTATATGTGGGCACCTCGCAGTAGGGCGGCTCCGCAACTAGTGTCCACTATTATCTCCTTAAGCGCGGGATCGACGGAGGCCTCGGAAAACGTTGTGACCAGAGGTCCAATGCACAACATTTCCGGCAGGTTCGGCAGCCCATAGACCTTTGGGGATTCCTGGCCGTAGCGATCAGCGAGTTTATTCTCCAACTTTTCCCGGAATGCTTCAACCGTTATGCGAAGAGTATTCACCCGGTACGTGGTGACTTTTGGCGTCAGGCACAGCCATTCCAGCAGTGGAGCAAGACCAGCCGTCTGGACAAAACAGGGAATCAACGTTTATCAAATTGGAGTGCCAGTGTTGCCTAACAAGTGCAGACATGAAGTGTGCCTTACCTACATTCACTTTCAGGATCTCGCTTTCCAACAGAGGACTCCCCAAAAACGGAGATTTCGGGGTAAAACATAAGAACGGTGGATAAGATCGTCTTTAAAGGAAATTCAGATTACCTGGTTAATAACGTTATCGATTTCCCTTTAGTGTAGTAATACTTTTCGATTATTCCAAAGCGATGGAAACTCTGCCCGAGGTGGTGGAGAAGAGACGTGGCAGCATTTAAACAAGTTCTCACCACTGCACTGTAAAATATTGCCGTCTCTCTCTAGCACATGACCCGACAAAGCACTGCGCTGCGCCCATCTCTATCGGCAACGTTTATGTTGGTGAGTTTGCAGTTTTTCAACGGCCAAGTGTATTCTCGGTCGAGTTTTATTTTGCTCTGTGATTTTAGACATTTCCAAGCAGAAGTTTTTAAAATTTCCGCTCCAATTCGTGTGCATTTGATTCAAATAGTTGGTGCGTATTTGTTTTCAGTCGCAATCAGGGGTTGTATGCAAAAAAGTAGTATCTTTGCTGGATTTAAGAACTTCCGCAACAATGTGGAAGATGTCTGTGTGTTTGTATTGGTGTGGGCTATACTATAGACTGCAGACACATACTCACGTAGCGTACGCGTCTGTGGGGAGTAGTAAAAGTACTAGTATTGAACTTATCGTCGCCACTTTGTTTATTGAATTTGAGATTTAGGAATTAGAAACCCAGCCCTTTCCAATATTTATTGCTAATTTGATTAAAGTTGTATAGAATATTTATATAATAGCTAAATATTTGTCGACTTTGGTCCACTAAAAGCAGTGCCTTTTGTTCATCGCCTATCGGACGGGTCTGCTATCGATACATTTCTCCCCATTATCTTTCTCTTCACAATTCGGTGTGTGGTGTGTTTGGCAGCAGAGAAAATTCAATCAAAGAAAAATCCACGAAAGAAGCCTGATCAATCGGTAAATAAACGTGCAATGTGTTTCTGAACAAATCACAGTCTAGTTTGTAAATATCTGTGTATATTGGGACGAAACATTCTGGTTTTCCAGAAAACAAGAAAAGCCGCCGTCCCATTTCACCAGCCTAGAAGGAAAAAGCGTACGTCACTCACACAGACGCAGGCAACCACGTATAAAGTTTAAAGTTTTCCGATCCGAATTAAAAGGCCTAATCGCGAAGGTATCACCTGGCCAAAATGTATGTAGTCAACGTTGAAGTGTGACGTCGTCGACTTGGGCTCCGTTTGGAGCTGGAATTAGACGCAACGGGCAGGGCTCGGCACAGTTGGCAACCCTGGCGCCTACAGATATGTATGTGTATGTGTGTGCGGGGTATCGGTGTGTTAGTGGGTTCGCCCCGCTTCCCGCAGCTTGAAATTAAAAGCTGCTACGTGTAGTTTTCGATTTCGGCTGCTTCCAGCCCAACTATCGTCAGCTGGCATCAACATCTTCTCCAGAGCGTAGGGGCGTCTTTATTTGCGCATTATTGGGGATGCCACAAAATCTGTAGATATTTAGAAAACATTTAGATAACTATAAACGGTTTCAAACCTCTAGAGATTTCCGTATGTTTCGTTGGCAACGCATAGCTTTTTGTGTGGGCGGGGGCTGAGCAGGCGTACTTATTGGGCTCCTCGAATAAAACATTATTTGGATTGCAAATTCCAGCTCAATGGCTGCGATGACTCATCGAAGAGTTTAGAAATAGTCACCTCCGCCCTGCTAATTTTGCTTAAACCTGCAAATTACCTGGAAGCAGGCCTTATCATTTACAAACTTTTCAGCCCGCACGTTTCTTGAAAACCCAGTGTGGAGTTGGAAGTGGGCAGTGGAAGGTGGGAGGCCACATAGCGCCGTCATAGCTCTATACTAAAAATCGATATCTTATCAGCGGCAGCCGTTGGAGAGCCACACATTGAAAGCCTGCGAATTGTGCTTCATACACCCTGCCTTTTGTGTTATTAATAAGTGAGCAATTAATTATATAAACAACTTTTTAGAGTCTGGCACACTTACACTCTTCCAAAGCAACAGCTTTAGTTTAACAAAACATCGAAATTTCGTTAGCGGCTCGCTTAGCCTCTTCCGGCTTTTATTATGACTCAGTTCAGGTTAATAATAACAACACGTCAGAGCGATCGGGTAACAGAAAGCGATTCGGAATGTCACAAAGCCTTTGCTTTCTCCCGTCGTGCAGTCCAGTCAGAAATCTCCTGGCTTGCCACATAACAGCTGTGTCACGGATAATGTCCAAATACAACTCTCGGTTCGATCGTTCTTTTTGCAGATTCTTCAGTCCAAGCACACAAGTCCGCAGTTGGCATATTCTGATCGGTATTGCAACTCGGATTTGAACTTGTCATAATTCCAGCCAGCAAGCAGCGAGCAGGCCAACTAGAGATCCGTGTTCCAACGACTTCTTTTGAGCATCCGAAAGACAAACAGCAGTCATGGGAAATGTATTTGCAAACCTGTTCAAAGGCCTCTTCGGCAAAAAGGAAATGAGAATATTGATGGTCGGTTTGGATGCCGCTGGTAAAACCACAATTCTGTACAAACTCAAACTAGGCGAAATTGTTACAACGATACCTACCATTGGTGAGTGGTCTAATGCCCCGTGTTATTTCCTAGCTAATATTTTCCGATTTTTTTCCTAGGTTTCAATGTGGAGACTGTAGAATACAAGAATATTAGCTTTACAGTGTGGGATGTGGGCGGCCAAGACAAAATTCGTCCCCTGTGGAGGCACTACTTCCAGAATACGCAAGTAAGTGTAATTTCAACTGAACTCCAGATTCCAGGCGATCCTAGATGATGTTAACAACTTGTAATGAATCATGCAGTGATTATTTAAAGTTTATTTTGTTTCAAGACGGGACTGATATTCTATCAGACATCCTAAAAATTGTCAACCCGAAGCACTTCCATTGAGTAACATTTGCATCTGGCTTTTTGCAGGGTCTTATCTTCGTCGTGGACAGCAATGACAGAGAGCGTATCGGGGAGGCGAGAGAGGAGTTGATGCGCATGCTGGCGGAGGACGAGCTGAGGGATGCTGTCTTACTAATATTCGCCAACAAACAGGTAGGTTCCGGCACAAGGATTGCTTTCATTGGCATTCGCTGCTGGTTTACTTGAACAAATAAAATTGTTCTTAAGTTGTTATACTCCTAATGCACTGCACTTTTCTCCATAATCATTGTAGGATCTGCCAAATGCAATGAACGCGGCCGAAATCACCGACAAGCTCGGATTGCACTCACTCAGAAATCGCAATTGGTACATCCAGGCGACGTGTGCAACCAGCGGTGATGGACTCTACGAGGGACTCGACTGGCTGTCCAACCAATTGAAGAACGCTAATCGCTAATTAAACACACTACAACTAAAGCAACAATATGAATAAAACTAACTCTGATTTCAAGCAAGCCGAAGCAGTAAACCAGCATCCAGAACCACACAAAAAGCGGCTGAAAAACATCAAACAGGACGGTAAACGGTGGTCGACATCAGAAGGAATTATCACAAAACAGCAGCGACAACAACACCAATAACAAGAGCAGCAGATCTTCGCGTAACTTAATGGGCTCCCCTGGCCGTATTTCCAAACAAGAAACTGAATTGTTTATTGTATTGCAAAAACATAACTTTTCAAGCAGCATATAAAAAACGCTATAATTTAATTTAAATTCTTATACATAATTATTGGATGTTTAAAAGCAAAACGAGTAAAAGAGAACCCCAACCAATCACAAGAGAAAGGAAAACTATAGTATATGGTAAAAAATGTCTTTTTTAAGTTATTTTTGTCCTCTCCCTCCCCCTCATCAATATATATTTCTTTTAATTTTATAAATATAAAAGTAATATTAATGAGAAAAACTGTAATTGTAATTGCTCTTTAAAATACAACAAAAACCATTTTAATTTTTAACTCTTTTGTTTCTTGATGTCGCTTGGCCACGCAAAATCCATAAAAACTCACGCATATATATAAGACCATATTAAAAAGGAAAGTACTACTTAAAAGGTAATTTGAAATAAAAATTTAAAATAAATGAAAACAACTGCCTTGCTAAAGATTATTGCAATAAGTTTTAAAAAGTCCACGGAAAATCGACCGTGTATCGATACCATAACGCCATTCACCACAGTGGCCTATCGAAGTTACCCAGTACTCTTCGAACGTCGGAATTCAACGTTTACCAACACTAAACGAATAATTGGTGTTAAGACTGAAAATTGTCATTAAATTCTATAAATTAGCGAGATATTAAATAAAAGAAATATACAGCATGTCCGCCAAGCAAAATTCGAAGAAGTTCAAGTGGGCACTGGACTTCAACGTGAGGTAATAGTTGAAGCCATGCAAGTTGGGAATCTTTTCACCCGATTTTTATTTTCCTTGCAGCAAAAATGCTGATATTCCATCGCCGCTGGGCTACAATCCCTCTGCCCTGGTGAACCAAAGCGAGGTGGTTCGCGACCAGCGCCTGGTGATCAAAAAATCCTGGGACCTTGCCCTGGGGCCTTTGAAGAACGTGAGTACCAACCCCATTTAGAAGTCCCATGGATAACCTTTGGATTCGCACTAGATACCCATGAACCTGTTCATAATGTACATGTCCGGCAACTCGATCTCCATCTTCCCCATAATGATGGTCGGCATGATGCTGATTCGGCCCATCAAGGCCATCTTCACCACCCAGGTCACCTCCAAGATGGCCGAGGGAGCGCAGGGGACAGGACAGCGCATAGTCTACTTCCTGGGCAACTTGGCCAACGTAGCGCTTGCCCTCTACAAGTGCCACAGCATGGGGCTGCTGCCCACCCACGCCTCCGACTGGCTGGCCTTTGTACAGCCCCAAACGCGCCTGGAATATTACGGCGGAGGAATTTCCTTCGTCTAGTTTTACATATTACACTGCTTTATTTCATCATAGATAAATTTGTTTAAACTGAAAATAGAGACCAGTCAGTCGTCTAGTATCTTCTTGGCCTCCTTTTTAATGTCATCCACTAATTTCTCGCCGGGCGATCTGTGCAAAGAATTAATTCATTAATTTGGTTTATATTTAAAAATTAAAAACCTATTCACATTTTCCTAATATAATGGTCACTCGGTCAATAGTATCAGCAAGTTAATCGATACATTTTACGCAAATCGTGGTTTCGTCAAATTTTACACGATCCTCGAAAAATTATAGCCACTTTTGATTTCGATTTCCGCTTTTCCAATTTTTCTTGAACAGAAATTCTTTAGGTCTTTAAGGTCCCTTTTAAGACTCCTTAATGACAAAAAAGGCGAGACTAATCTGACTGAGTTTTACATGCTGAACTTTTATACAGTTATGATTACAAAATGTCGGTCAAGAGATTTTATTAAATTTAGTGACGGTTAGGATTCCCATGTGCAAAACTACCAAGGCCGTTACTTGTTCTTGCTTTGGTCCACTAGCTCCTTCACTTTTTCGTTGAGACGCTGTATCAATTTTTGGGGATCATCTACTCGGGGGACCTATATGAATCGGAAAGATAAGGATCAGTTTATAATGCAGAACCGAATTCTTACCTCATAGTTTTGTGAAACATAGATGCCAGTATAAACCCCGGCGCCAAAGGTCAACTAAAAGAAAGAAAAAGAAATATAAAAGAGGGTGGTGGAGTAGCGTACTATACATTATAATAGTTCAATGTTTCGCAGTTTCTGTGTGGGACACTCTCGAGGAAGAGGACTACGCATGCTGACCGTGGAGAAGCCCAGCACTCGCTTGAAGGTCCAAAATCGTTTCTTAGGGCAGCACGGCAGGGGCTCCTGGATTTCCGGGGGACAGCAGGTATTTGTTGAGCGGCTCTGTCCGCCAGACTTGAGCCTTAACACTCGCACCCCAAGGCCAAGCAGTTTCATTTCGGTTTCAAGTTCAATATAAACGATCAATTTTGTCAGGTTGGCTTGTCAAAGAGTCTGGATCTGTGTTCTCCTGCTGTTTAAGTCGTCGACATGATTCCCAAGGAGAAGCTGATGGTTTGATTTGGTGGATACCATAGTTTAAGGGCCTTATATAACCTTTAATCCTATGCCACAACATCCAAGCGAACAGTTTATTTAGTGAGTTTCAATGGCCAGTCAGTGTGCACACTGGGCAAAACAGCAAACAAAGGCGGAGGGAAATTTTAAAATGAAATTCCGTCAATTTTTATTTTAATTACAAATAAATTAATTTAAATATTTAAAATTAAATTTGCAGAGGTTTTTTTTACATATTTTGAAGCTTACGTGAAAATTACCACTATTAACTATTTCAATGTACATACATACATACATATTTAAGCGTACACGCATATGTACGTATCTACGTTTATAAAGAAAGAGTCGAAGAGGCTTTTTTGTTAAATATGATTTCTTTGGTCTATGTCACTTTTCTGGGCTTTTTCCAATTTGTTGTTATTTGGGTAGTTATCTTTTCTATTTTGTCTTTTATTTATAATCGCAGGTCACTTTTGTGGATTAAATATCGTTCCTTTTTTTGATGTGGCCCGCAGAAACGTTATAAAAATAATTCATTGTTTAATATAATTAAAAAAAAATGAATTTTCACTACATAACACATTTCGCACAGTGTGCCTCGGCGCGTCATCGCCGCAAAAAGCAGTCCAACAATAGGCAAGATTTTAGCTCGTTTACAGAAATGCAGGTTTTTTTGGGGAGATGTATGTATTACTTCACAAATGTTAGAGCTTGTTTGGATGAGGAACTTACCAAAAACTTGAGCATGGTCGAATAGTTAAAAGCACCTTTGTCGCCCGCACCCGCCAGTGTGAGTTTTATCAAAAGTGAGAATGTGCGAAAAAAACGTCAAAAACGGCGCGAGAGAGCGCGCTGCTTCAGCTGTGCTGCAAGCTGGAGAGAGTGTGACAACAGCTGACTGGCTCACTGGGATTGTCTCAGCTGTGATTAGATAATCGCTTTGACACTGATAATACTTCTGCAGTTAACTGCCTACTGAACACTGAATTTATGCTGCAGTAAATTATTTTAAAGCTGAATTAACCGACTGCGACACTTCTGGTCAATTTAAAACGGATAGCAGGGCAGCGCGAAGGAGAGCGAAACGCTTAACGGCCAACGGTGTTGCCACTGTTTTCACTGAACATTAATTTAGCCACCTTTGATTTGACCGCCATCGCATCAGATGTATTCCAACACTACCACTATCTGTGGCCAAATACAGTTAAACCCCAAAACTGTAATTTTTACGACTTACAAAATTCTTGTTTTTTGTCTGCAAAAAGACATGAAATTATTCTAAGGTTGCTATAGCTTATTCTGTATACAAATTATATTTATTTTATAAATGTGTTGGTGGTGTTATTGTAGTTCCAAAGCAAATAAAAAACCAGCTATGATGGACGAATTGCGATTTAATGTTACTGTTAAGGCTATGTGTGTTCAAGACGAACCCATTGCACTCTCCACGGCTATGGCTACATAAAACTAGGCCAGGACCGCTGGACGTGTTTTCAGGTAAACGAACAGTACCAGAAAGAGCGCCAGTACGCCCACCGCCGGCAGCACCAGAGTCCGAATTTTGGCTTGGCTCTCCAAGTTGTCCAACTTGCGCTCCTTCTTCTGCTTGCGCGTCTCCTTCACCTTTCCTTTCAGCTGGCGCATCCTAGTGTTCCTTAATTAGGAATTAAAATAATTACCAATTTTTAAATACGCTGGTGACGTGTGGGATTACGCGGAGTGCGTGTGCGTGGAACAACAAAACAGAGAGCGATGTGCTGGCTGTTTTTGACGCACAACAAGTAGTTTCTGGTATTTTATATTTTATTTAACTTTTGTCAGTCTACGATGCTGACAGTTTCTGCCGTGCAGTGTTGAACAGCTCCTGACGATCAGTGCTGCCATTTTAAAAATGTGAGGCGCGCGATTCAAAAACAACAAGAACCGTTTGTAACCCAAGAGGATTCCATTCTGGTTAAAGAACATAGATTGATAAAGCGAACATTGGCTATTCTTATGCCAAAATGTAAATAAAAAAGTTTATCTTTAAATACAAATTAAAACTAGGCAATTAAAATAAAAATATCTTAGTTATAATATTTCCAGCTTGCAAAATCAAAGAACGAGGGGAACCACTTAATTAATTTGCTTGGCAATCATGTGATTTCAGCTCTCTCTACCTACGTATCCAAAAGCCAAGAAATCTGACCATTTTAAAATAGATTTTCAAACTTTTTTGTCAACTATTTTGTAACAGGACATTTGACGTAAGCGTCCTTTGTTGCGCTTTACTAAAAGTTCCTGAACCTGAGATATATAGTTATGAAAAAACTATTTTGTAACAGGACAGTGACTTACACGGCACATTTGACTTAAATTTTTTTTGTTGCGCTTTAATTAAAGTTCCGACATATCTTTACCTGAGCTAGTATTTTCTTTGAATGCATTGTGGCGTAGCACTTAGACTGCCCATGTGGCACAGCTTTTGTTACCAGTTTTAAAAGTGCGCCAGCCACACGAGTGTGCACAAGCCTAACCCATATTTTCCTTTAATTAGCCTGCCCCGTTAAGCCCTTTAACTGTGCCCCGTGGGCCACAGACATCAGATATGCTAGCGACTGTTGCACCTTCACCCCTAAATGCGATTTCGAAAATGTTTGAGCAGTTCCAAATGCTCCAAGGGGTCGGGTCTTTACTTGGGCTTCTTGGGCGATTGCACACTGGACATTCTGGCTGCTGGACACTTGATGAAGCAATAATAATGCAGATCGCCGAAGTATAAGCTTTAAAACATGCAGGCCTTGGGAGTAAAATACTTTTGATACATAACACATTTTGGAGAAATATCGCGTATTAAAATTATTGGACAATAAAAACGGAAACTAGTTTTTGCTAAAGATAAACATTTTTTTAATGTTTATTATATAGGACTTTAGTTTCCAGTGTCCTTTTCCAAGATTAATTTAGTTATTATATACTAGTTTTAATTTGATAAAATAAAAAATAATTATTGAGATTAGCAGTTGCACTAAAAACACTCCCTTCGGTAAGTAATTAGGGTTTTATATGAACCTAATTTTTAAAATTTTACATATTTACCTATTTGGGTACGTACCCTAACCAGAACCACCCAGTTGAAATGCGTTTAAAGTCGGTATGGGTTTAAAATTGATAAGAGACCGGGATTTCTAAAATATTCTGCAGTGACAACAAAATATATTATTATTATTTATAAATTTGCCAGACGATGTTGGTTTATAACAGTTAATCAACAATAATTAGTTAATTAACCAGTGTCTCTAGGTTTTCTGTCTTCGCAAGCTATCATTTTTAAAAATAAGGATAAGGAAAAACTTGACAAGCAAACAATATACATTAAAAAGCTTATTGCTGCTTCGTGCTAAAAATGTTTTGGAAATTTATTGTGTTGATCGCTACAAAAAAAAAAAATTCAGTACTTTTTTGTAGTGTTTTTTGTAAAATTTTTTTTATTTTTAATAAACTAATATAAACATAATTGGTTTTAAAGAATCCAAGAATTTAAGATATTTGAATGTTTCAGTACTCACAAGAGATGGATCCATTTTAAGGAACCCTTTTTTTTTAAGTGGTAAGTATTCACAAAATAATAAATAATGCGACTATGTTATAGCTATAAGATCCAATTCCATACGAATCCATCATCAAAGATGCAATAAAAAGCGCAGTAAAATATGCTGTAAGCTTTTTAGAAGTAAAAATAAAAAATTATAGTATTTATATGTGCCCAAAATGCTTTTAATATGGGTGCTATTAGTACCTTAAAATCAAGGTAGCAATGGCTATAAGATTTGCGTCATTGCGGCAATGTAATGGCTCCAAGCGAAATGTTTGTTAAATATATTAATATGATAACTCTTTTAACCGAGTGGTAAGTCATCCGCGATTGGACTGTAGACAATCTGGCTGCTGGACAATTGATGAAGCAATAACATTGCTGAATGCTGGCCGGGAACCGTAGCCAATCAGTCGGGACGCACTGCCAAGTTTGTGCATCGGTAATGAAGCGTCGCAGTCTGCCGAACATTTTGGTATCTAATTTCGGCCATTACCATAAACGGCAACTCGATCAGTTTGGACACGGATTATTGGCAACTATTTAGTCGGCCCCCAAAAAGGCCTAGAGCTCCCAGCTCGGCCGAGTCTTCACGTCAGATTGGACTCGATGCGCACGCGGCTGTCTAAAAGTCATGTTCCCGGCCAAGCCCAATCTTAGTTTCCTGGTTCTGGTTACCACAACAAAACTCTCGGCCTGTTCGTTAGCCGACTGGTCAACTACACAGATAAAAATAAATATCAAGATCACACGCATCACATACACCTATAGTTAGTTACAAATGCTTATAAGCTTTTAACATAAAACAAAAAAGAAGCTGGCTTCGGCAATCCGAAGTTCATATACGCCTGCAGCTGTTAAAAAATTAAAAATTCTATAAAACGCCTGTGTTTTGATTTTTATAATAGTTCGATGAACATCCGATTATTATAAAATTAATATCGTAATTATGAAATTATATAAAATTACTAAAATCAAAATATCTGCTAATTGCAAAAAAATGTACATTTACATTTTATTTCATTTGTTTTTCCAATTTGTATAATGGAAGCTATAAGACATAGTCGTCTGAGCCTACCCGTTCCGACTTTCTTTCTACCTCCAATAAAAAGAATACTTTTTGAAAATATGAAGAAACTGGCACACGGGACAGACGGTGATGCTGATCAAAAATTCATACATTTATACATTCACTACTACCAAAATAGACCTTTCTGTGTTACTCCGGATTGTGTATTTGATCTAGATTTTCTTTATCAGCATGTACATAAGTGATTTAAAACACACTTTAAAATGTTGGACACAAATAAAAATTAAAGTAATTTTTATTTAATATTTTTTCACTTAGGCATTAATATTTTTAGATTTCTTAAAAAAAATGTACAATAAAATCAATTGGATACTAAATATCAATTTTACAATAATATCATTCTCATACTTCTCGAATGTCCGCACGGATAAATAGATGCTTAAAAACGAATAAGAAATAGTATTATCCATTTTTTCCAGTCTATGTGTTGTCGTTGATTGGTCACTTCGGCGTCCGTCCGCCTGGTCCACCAGTCTGTCCTTGGGGCCAGGAGTCCATCTTTTAGTTAAACTCCTTGTTTTGATTGCCAAGTCGTAAAATGATGGATTACCGAGTCGGGATTTATTTCTGGTTACGGTCATAATAGATTATCTTTGCTCACTCATTGTCAGAGCTGCTGCGCTTCCACCAACTGCCCCTCCAAATTTTCTTTCCAACTGCTCGTTAGCTTCCGACAGGCGAACACAGCCTACCGTTTGTTAAGGAGCTTTCGAGCCAAGAATCTTGTCGTCGGCAGATTTGGCATGTTGATGGAGCATGCCTAATCACAAGGCCTCCGATCGCAGGCTCGCATTCAAACGAAAGTATCTGAGGTACCACGGCAATCCTTTCAGCGCTAACAATCAACTTTTATTGCCCAAGTGCTTACACACAAATAATTAAGATCAATGTCAAATGGACTTACATACATGTTAATGTTAATTCAAGAAAAAAAGTACACTTAATTAAGCCATGTATTTATATAGCTTTGAATTTTTATTTTTTCTATGAGGGTATTATAATTTTGGTCAAAAGTGTGCAACGCAGGATACATCTCCGACCCTATAAAGTATATATATTCTTGATTAGGATCGCGTCCTGAGTTGATATAAGCATTTCCGTCTGTCTGTTTCTACGCGAACTAGTCTCTCAGTTTTAAAGATATCGAATTGAAACTTTCCACACACCCTTTGCACGCAGTATATATGTCGGAACGGTCGGGATCGGCCAACTATATCCTATAGCCGCCAAATAACTGATTAATCGGAACTGCCATAACTTTGGTGTTTGTAAGGTTAGGAAGTAGGGGTTTTCTTAGGGTTTTATTTTTGGCCAACCAATCCGACCAACCAAGTTTCATAAGGATCGGCTGACTATATCCTATAGCTGCCTTATAACTGAACAATTGGAAATGCCATAACTTGGGTGTTTTTAAAGTTAGGAAGTTGGGATTTTTTATGAGTATTAAGAATGCATCATATGAATAGTTTTGGAGAATATAATTTACAGAATATTCTGCAAGGGTATATCAACTTCGGCTCCGCCCGAAGTTAGCTTTTCTTTCTTGTTTTTATATATACAATGAATACAAATTTAAATTAAAATTCATATGTTTGTCATAAATAAATCTGTAACTGATTAATTGCATTAACAAGAATTACGTTGTAGGTAAAGGAAAAAGATACATTTTTTTTTTGTAATTCAAAAGGAATTATAATTAAGAATTAATTATTAATACCCTTGCAGATTTTTCCAAAATAAAAAAAATTGTCGACTTCTAAAAAGAAGGAGAGCGCGAATTACGGGATATAAAGTTTCTAGGCTCCATCTTTTACTTAGCGCGAAATATTAAAATATAACCGTATGGTTGTTATGAGGCATATATCATATAACAGCTATAGGATATAGTCAACCCATTTTGATCAAAACCCAAGGAATAGCTTCTAAACACTAACAAAAACCTAATTTTGGTCAGAAACCAGCAATTTATACACATATTTAAAAAAACAGCGGAATTGAACAATTTTGAGCGACTGCTCATATTGCAGCTATGGGATAAAGTCGTCCGATCGGCAAGATTTTTTAACTTGATCAGTGCTTACATACAAAAATACGATTTTTTCCAAGAATCTATATTTTACATACGGTTACGGTATGCAGTATGCCAGAACTAAGCCAACTATAAAACCTGATCAGCGTACACATACAAAAATATGATTGCGAAAGTTTTAAATCTTTCGCTTTTCAAACTGAGTTCGCAAACGGTTAGAAACAGGCGGACATGGCTATATCAACTCGTCTAGTAATCCTGATCAAGAATATATATAATTTGCAGGGCCATAAATGTCTCGAGCACATTTCCGACAAATTGAATAATACCCTCTGCAAGGGCATAAAAAGAATGTGAAACTTTTTCAACTAAGAGCTACAAGTGGAGCATTGTTACTCATTTAACTTCGATAAAACTTTAAATTTCTCAAAATACGGTGTCAGACTCCACTCATTATTAAAGCCTTTTTACTACTCAAAAAGATCCCATCAAAGTTTAAAAGGCGATTCGGTGAAGATACAGCATTGAGGTGGTAGATGAGGAGAAACAGTTCTTGGTTGTACCGGTGCAAATTTAATTAAACGAACTTAAAAGTATTTGTATGGGTCACTGGCGAATGCCAAAGTTAGCGCAATCTATTGTAACAATAATTTGAATTCTGTGTAGCTCTAGCCTAAGTAGGCGGCGTAGTACCGGGGCGTGGCTGCCAAGGCGGCAGCCTGTTGTGGGGCATGGATGATTTTGGCGAAGGCCGCAGGCTGGAAGAATCCCACGGCCCCGGCCGGATAGTATGCGATGGTTGGAGTCACCGGGACCGCCGGCACTGGTGCGGGGGCTGGACGTGGAACTGGAGGCGCCTTGGGCTGCATCAAATCCACCTCCTCTGCGGCGTCGTCGAGGTCCTCCTGCGCCTCGCTATTGGCCACCAGTCGAGCGGGCTTCGGCTGGCCCGGTGGCAGGGCAAACTGCCTGGCCGGCTTTAAGCCCGCAGCTGGGTAGGAAGCCGCCCTCTGCTGCTGCTGGAGGTGCACGCCCTCACCCGCCCGCACCAGACCGATCAGAAAGAGGCCGGCGAGGAGCCAAACAACCGTCGAGCTGCGTGCCATTGCGATGACTGTGTGGCGCTGGGCAGCGGGCCGGAATATATACGATCTGCTTTAGATTCGGGCAGCGCGCCTTCGAAAAACAATTTTGACATTGACCCCAAAAGCGAAACGAAGCCGAAGCCGAAGCCGAGGCTCGAATCAGTCACCTGATGCACCTGCCGAGCAGTGCAGTCGCCTCAAGTCGCCCATCAATATGCAGCCAATGTTCTAAGTTCGCCTGGTTGTTGTCGCCATTTGATTTGGTCACTGGTTTTCCAGTCGTCAGTGGCCAGTGGTCAGTGGCCAGCTGATTATGCAGATCGTGTTAGTAGCAGTTCAGTCACGTCCGCGCCCGACACCGTAAATTAAGCCATCTGCTCCGGCGTGGGCACTCGAAAGTCCGAAGGAATGGGTTATCTGACATAATGGCCTGCCTCAGATCGGCTCGGAAAATTGTTTTAGATCGCGTGGCCTGGCCGCAAGACACTTGGCCATTTGTCCGGATCTCCGCTCGCTAATCAATACAAAGCGCCTTCATTTGCTCCCATGCCAGGAGGACACTCCCCCGAACTGCGCCGCATAAATTCGCCATAAGTTAGGCTCTCCTCCGGCGAACGGCGATGAGAAATGCTCCATAAATCGATGTGGAATGGCAGCCACTGCCTGCCAGAGTTGTCTAGCCCAATATTTACAGCAGTTTCAATAAAAATGGAGCAGCAAATTGATGTAATTAATTTATTAAATTACATTTGCCACTTTTTGCCGCCGCTTGCCTGCCGGTTTTCCTCATCCTTATCCCCATCCCCATTCCCATCCCTATCTGCCTCACGACTCAATGGGAGGCATCTACAAACGGACAGAAGTCGGTAGTTGGCAGTCAGTTTATGGGCCAGAGAAACTGCGTTTGGGCCGAGAAAAAATAGAGATGTGTCGTCATTATGTGCCGGCAGTCTGCAGATGAAAATCGACTGGCACAACAGGGGCAACTGTACTGCGGCTCGACAAACATTCTGCCATTGCTAATTGGCGAAACTCGCATCCCATCTGCAACCCGAAATTGGATTTCCAGAGCATTGTTTGTGCGTTATCCCGGCCAGTATGGCTGCGTAATTTTGGAAAATTCTAATCTGCCCCGAGCCCCAGCCATCCGGGTTCATTTGCACAAATCGAGGCTGCCGCCCAAGTCTGTGCCTCTTCTCGGAACTCCAACGGAGTCCATATGCCAGCGAAAACTGGGCGTCATATTTCAAGGCAATCGGAGGCCGCTAGAGCGTCCACGCATGCGTCGTTGCCCCAGCTTCAGATTCAGACTCAGCTTTGAGCTTCGCCTTCTGCACAGCTCATCCCCATCTCCATTTCCACTCCGACTTGTGTGGATGCTGGAGCTCTGAATTGATGCGCCCGGTGCACTCACAATTAATATTCGACTGGGCCCAGGAGACGGTAGTTGGCAGCGCGGCCAGAGATTTCTCTAATGCCCGCCCGGTTTTCAGGCGCTATCACTTGATTTATTTTCTCTTTTAGTGTCTTTTATTTTATGATTTATGCAGCCACTTGTCCACCAGCCCTGCACCTCACTTCGCTGTGCTGGAGGTGGTGATCATCATCATCCCGGCGCGTCCCTGGCTGACTGCAATTGTGCTGCTCGTCACGTTCCTGACGACGTCGATCTGCTGACTCAGGAGCCCCCCGCGAATGGACAAGTGGCAGAAATAGACAAAGGCGGCGTTAACGACAATTGCGCACTAATTATCGCCTCATGCGATGCGCCGGGTTGCGGAGCGTATGGGGACTGGGACTGAAAAGCATTCCTGGCGGGCGTGAATTGAATTCCCTGCATCATGGCCACGACGATGCTGGTGGTGATGAATGGCTCGAGGATTGCCACCTGTCCGGTGTTCGATGGTCACTAGTAACTACTTCATTTAGAAACGAATGGCTCCGCACTGGTATTGGGGCTGGTCGGGTCGCGAATTGATTTATGGCGCTGGAAATTAAAGTTGCGCACACTTCTGCGTGAGTTGCAGGAATGCAGCCCGCTCATTAGCCGGACAATGCGTTGGTATTTGGGTTAGCTGCAGGGCGTTATTGTCCATCATGGTTACTAACGGCGCTGGCCAACACGGAAGCGCTGCACTCATGAAAATAAATTCTCAATTTAAAATTAAAGACTTGGAATCAAATAAAAAGTTTTTGTTTTTGTTTTCCTTGAAAAGAAGATAACTTCCGCAGTCCGCAGCTTATATGCCCTAGCAACTGCGTAAAAAGAATGATATATTTTATATTTCTGTACTTTTTCATTCTAAGCGCTTTAAAACTTACGGACTAGTTTTCGTAAAAAGGGACAGACGGACAGTGCAAGAATATATATACTTCATAGGGTCGGAAATGCGCTCTTTACTGCGTTGTAAACTTTTGACTAATATTATTTGGTGATTGGTGTAAAAACCTTTTTCCAAAGAAGTAATAAAAATTAATCTAAAACGTTTGAGATGCCAATCCTTTTCATCATATTTCAAAGATGATTATATACATATTGTATATTAAGTTCTACCGAAATATCTTCAACATAAATTTCATAGCTGCAGGATATTTTTGTAAAAAGACAGATCGGGCTTAGAATATTTTACTTCTTCTTACTCCTTCATAGACGAATCGTTAAGATGCACTTATAGGGGTTTCCCTTAATATTTAAGGTAACTTTTATTTGTTTAAACCTTTATTGTTTTATATAATCTAGGAACCAACATTTAAACTTAAATTTTGTTTATAATGAAAACGAGGACGGAAGCTAACTTCGGCAAGCCGAAGTTTTAATACCCTTGCAGACTTTGCCGAACTTGCTAAAAGTGAAAAAGTAGCTAAAGGAATAAGGTATACATAAGTAAACTAGATTTGCATCGTTTCAAGTCAATTGCTTTTATACTGCAAAAATGTCATATACAAATTGAAAAAAAGGGATACTTTCGCAGCCTTTAACAATTTTTCCTATCTCCTTTAAGATATAGACTTCCGAGCGGCAAGCGCTTTTACCCTAATCAAGATATGCGTAAATAAATAAGAATTGGAAAAATTTATGTTAGTAGCTTACACACTGCGCGAAATATTCTGATAATCATCAAATTTGGACCGATTTCACCCTATTGTTCCTATGGGAGCTACAGGATATAGACGTCCGATCGGCTATAGATGCAGAGGTTATTATAATTTTGGTCAAAAGTGCGCAACGCAGTGAAGGAGACATCTCCGACCCTATAAAGTATATATATTCTTGATCAGGATCACCTCCTGAGTTGATATAAGCATGTCCGTTTGTACGTCTTTCTGTTTCTACTCGAACTAGTCTCTCAGTTTTAAAGATATCGAATTGGAACTTTGCACACACTCTTCTTTCCTTTGCACGCAGTATATAAGTCGGAACGGCCGGGATCGGCCGACTATATCCTATAGCTGCCATATAACTGATTGATCGGAAATGCCATAACTTTGGTGTTTGTAAAGTTAGGAAGCTGGGATATTCTATGGGTTTTAAATTTGGCCAATCAATCCGACCTACCAAATTTTATAAGGATCGGCGGACTATATCCTATAGCTGCCATATAACTGAACGATTGGAAATGCCATAACTTTGGTGTTTTTAAAGTTAGGAAGTTGGGACTTTTTATGAGTATTAAGAATCATATGAATAATTTTGGAGAATATAATTTACAGAGTATTCTGCAAGGGTATATCAACTTCGGCTCCGACCGAAGTTAGCTTTAATTTTTTGTTTGAAGTTTTTTTTGTACACGGCGGGACGAGACACATTACTTCTTATCTTCGGTTGCAATCTGAAAGAAGGCGACCAGATCGGGATTAAATTCGTTTGCACGAATTTCTTTTAGAGTACAAAACATCTTTTTTATAGCCTTGTCTGAAAATATGCTCATCCCCAAAATTGAAGGTTTAAAGCCTAGTATGCAGATCGAAAAACAAGTTCGCCAGCAGAAAAACTTGAATATTCCCAGTGTGACAGACGGACATGGCTAGATCGACTCTCCTGGTGATACTGATCACGAATTTATATACTAATAATGTATATACTAATAATGTATATAATGTATATGGTCGGAAATGTTTCCTTCACTGCGTTGCAAACTTTAGACTGAAATTATAATACCTTTTGCAAGAGTATACAAATAAATATAGGTAATATAAGGTTAAATTTTGTAGTTTGCCCAAAAATGTAATACCACTTTTTGTTGAGGTTTAAGACGGAATTTTATTCAAACTGATATTATAATACTCTCTGCAAGGGTATACCCAGATAAAAAACAAGAGAGAACGGTATAGTCGGGTGCCCCGACTATCAGATACCCGTTACTCAGGTAAAGGGAGTGCGAGGGAGATGGAGATATAAACTTTGATCACGCATAACTTTTTAACGAATGGTCCGATTTGAAAAATTTCTTCTACATTTCGATAGGTATTGATAAACACAATAAAACTGCATTTTTACTTTTCCGAAATATTTAAATTTTAAAAATCGTATATAAGCGATTGTGGGCGTTAAAGGGGGCGTGGCACCTTTTTGAAACAAACTTGCGCTGCGTAGGAACTCCTAGAATCTGCATGCAAAATGCAAATCTTCTAGCTTTTATAGTTTCCGGGATCTCAGCGTTCATACGGACGGACAGACAGACAGACGGACATGGCTATATCGACTCGGCTAGTGACCCTGATCAAGAATATATATACTTTATAGGGTCGGAAACGCTTCATTCTAGCTGTTACATACTTTTGCACGAATACAATATACCCTGTTACTCTACGAGTAACGGGTATAATAACAGACGAAACGTAATTTACACCTTAAAAAATTGCTACCATTAAATTTGAAGTGATCGGGAGTTCAACTGCTGCGAAACTTTCATCACTGGATAAAAGTGTCGATTTAATTGTGTAGGCCAGTGTAAAAGGATTCGGCCCGGTCACACACTGGATTATTGACATAAATACAAGAATTAAACCACTTCCTTTTTAAGGGGGGCTTCTCATGTAAAATTTAAAAAAAATTTTCATAGATCGATAGAATAACGTCTTGAGAGTATATTCCCGAAGTTGTATGACTCAACTCTCAATATTATGGAAAATATGAGTGATTGAACAAGCGCGCTCGGGCGCGCTTTGTGTGCGATTTGGCACTAACTCAAAACTTTAAATCGTTTTTTCTCAAAACTATGATTTTAAAAACGCGGTACACGATTACGAAAAAACTACTGAACCGATTTTTGGATTCTAAAAAGTGTTTTGCAGATTATACATTGAACGAGTGCATGAATATCTGAAATTGTGAAAAAAAAATTATTTTATACACTTTTCAGCCCAATTCAGCAAGAAAAAAAGGCGAAACAAGAGAGAACGCTATAGGTGAGTGCCTCGACTATTAGATACCCGTTACTCAGCTAAACAACTTAATATAAATATGCCTTCTTGTATGTTTTTCGCCGCTCGAATTAGCACCTTGGCCAGTTGTTCCAAAGCCATCCGCTAGATGGCGCTACCGTGGTACCACGGGCCATGAAAGGCGGAAATGTAGGCGCTAGCCAGGTTTAAGCGTTTAATGGGTTTTTGGGCGTTAGAGTGGGCGTGGCAAACTTTTATTAGGCCAATCGATAGGTATTGACGAAATAAATACATATAAATTAAAATTTTCATAATAGCATCAAAACTGTGGCCACTGCTTGTGGTTTGTGGGCTTCAGAATGGGCGTGGCACCATTTTGAAATAAACTTGCGCTGCTTAGGAACTCCTAAAATCTACATGCAAAATGCCAATCTTCTAGCTTTTATAGTTTCCGAGATCTCAGCGTTCATACGGACAGACAGACGGACAGACGGAGAGACGGACAGACGGACATGGCTAGATCGACTTGGCTAGTGATCCTGAACAAGAATATATATACTTTATAGGGTCGGAACGCTTCCTTCTACCTGTTACATACTTTTTCACGAATACAATATACCCTTTTACTCTACGAGTAACGGGTATAAAAATGGCACTTTTTTTTCAAGACGTGATTTCAATATTTTAAAATCGAATTTTTTGAAGTTGCAGACATTCATGCACTCGGGGTACCCTGCTGAATAATAAAAAATGTTTTTTGTATGTTTCAGATGAAAACTTTGGGCTCCACACTGTACCGCAATAAAGCCGTCAGCCCCGTCGCGCCACACGCGACCTTGAGTAAGTCCGCCATTTTGTTTTTAGAATTTTCAAAAAATGTTTTTCTCATACTTTAAACATGTCTTCAAATATATGCAAAAAATTATTCGTGTAAGTTTTCATTTTCCAAGTGAAAAAAATTCCCAAAAAACAACTACTTTTTGACATGTTACATGAGAAGCCCCCCTTAACAGCTTTTTGGATGTTAACAGCCTAAGCCACGTTTTAGATGACTATATATAGTCTATAGACTATAGTTCTACTAATTTGGTCGATTTGGCCTTTAAATTGAGAAAACATTCAGAAGCTCAGGCAAAATTTAAAAAATGTAACATCTGTTCGGATGAAATCACCGTTAATTTAAGTAAGTTTTTAAAAACCCTGATCCTTAAAGGTATTTTTGGTGTCTTTTTCCTGTTCTGATTGGTCTTTAGTTTAGAGCGATTTTCTTTTTGGGTTCACTTTCTAATATTAAGAAAAATTAACTTATCAAGTCAGTAGGGTGTTCACTTTGGCATGTGAAATAAAACTTGGTTTTGTATCCATCATTTTCATTTTATTATACCCGTTACTCGTAGAGTAAAAGGGTATATTGTATTCGTGCAAAAGTATGTAACAGGTAGAAGGAAGCGTTTCCGACCCTATAAAGTATATATATTCTTGTGATCCTGAACAAGCCGAGTCGATCTAGCCATGTCCGTCTCTCCGTCTGTCTGTCCGTCTGTCTGTCCGTCTGTCTGTCCGTCTGTCTGTCCGTCTGTCCGTCTGTCTGTCTGTCCGTATGAACGCTGAGATCTCGGAAACTATAAAAGCTAGAAGATTGGCATTTTGCATGTCGATTTTAGGAGTTCCTACGCAGCGCAAGTTTGTTTCAAAATGGTGCCACGCCCCCTCTGACGCCCACAAGCCACAAGCTGTGGCCACAGTTTTGATGCTATTATGAAAATTTTAATTGATATGTATTTGTTTCGTAAATAAATATCGATTTGCCTAATAAAAGTTTACCACGCCCACTCTAACGCCCAAAAACCCATTAAACGCTAAAGCCTGGCTAGCGCCTACATTTCCGCCTTTCATGGCCCGTAGCGCCATCTAACGGATGACTTTGGAACAGCTGGCCAATGTGCTAATTCGAGCGGCGAAAAACATACAAGAAGGCATATTTATATTAAGTTGTTTAGCTGAGTAACGGGTATCTAATAGTCGAGGCAATCGACTATAGCGTTCTCTCTTGTTTTTCTTCTGACATGTATTCAGGTATTCAGTTAAATAGTATCTTGACCTCACCATTGCATTGATCAGCCGAGAATACTTTGTGGCCCAAAAAGATGGTATTCATTGTCATTCTAGGCCTTTCCCCCAAATATTTAATTTGCCCCGATTCTTTTAGTTTTGACCATCTGTCAAACGTCAGTGCAGAAAAACACAGTCATTACTTCCGATACCGAGCCTGATCACCAATAGGGAATCGAAAAGAAGCTTGCAACACGCAGCTTTTCAATTAGCTCACATGCAACGAGTGCTTGGAATTTGAGGTACATGCGATAATTTTTAAATTACCTTAGCAATTTTCCACATACAGTTGCGATCAAAATAATACAACCGATCATTGATTGCTAAGACAAGACTTTTTTGGAAATAACTTAAAACTGTGCTGCTTATGTTATCCGGAATATAATCGAATCCAAGTACAACATAGCCCGTAACCAAAAGTGGATGCGTCAACCGCTTGATTAAGCAAAGTAATATTTTTTTTTTTGGAAAAGTAAGATAATTTAGAAATCAAGAAAATAGTGGGTGGCGGCGAAATGGTATAAGTACCAGACGTATCAGAAAAGTATTGATTTTTAACGGTTTAAGTTGTAGCGAGCAGAGATAAAACCATTGAGATAAACCATTGCCTTTAATAGGTCTGTCCCTTTATTGGCTTAAAACTATTATGGTTTGGCCTATTTTAGGAAACATCTTTAAAATATGTCAATATGTAGTAACCAGACCCAGAAAAAAGCGGATTAATTTCTATTATTTTGACTGCAGGTGTATGTATGTGGCCTATTATCTGCGTTGCTCGACACGCGAAAAGCTCTAGACTCCAAGTGATCCAATGCAAATCAGTTACCAGTTTGATTCGCCAACGACTGGTGTGTATTTGCTAGGGGGGTTCCACCCGAAGTGGGCCTGTGCTAATTAGCCACTTGCCAAGAGATCAATGGAGCGTTGGCCACGTGTCCTCCGCCGACGGCGTGTTGGCTCAAGTGAGCCACGTCGCAGAGCAGGATGCAGGGCGCATGGCCTGCCTTCTTTCCTGCGGGTGTCAACGCATTTCACTGCCGGGTTATTCAAGGCGTGAGGATCTGTTTGGTGTCGATGTTTTTTAGCTTCTGCTGCCAATTAATATGACATTTAGGTATTTTCAATAGTCAGCTGAGAAAAAATGTAATAATGTGAGACCTGAGGTAAAAATTGTACTCGATTTGTCATAGAACAATTACCTTAGATTACAAACATGTGTCATCTTTCTCAGAAATAAAAAGCTGTCACATTTTGGTGTCCCTACAATAAGAAAAATCTATTACATGACTTACTGTTTATGCTTTATTTAGCAATTGAACAAATTTAATTTCGAGTGCCTCGACTATTAGATACCCGTTACTCAGCTAAACAACTTTAGATTTTGCATTAACATAATGTGAATTAGAGTGACCACAGGAAAAAAGGACAAAAAGTTATCAATTTGAATTAGGCGTTCTCTTAGCGCTGGCAGCTTTACAGCACGAGCATCAGCACCAGCGCTGCTTTAGCGCAGGCAGCTTTTGTCCTGCACCAGCATACACACATACGCCATTGTTTGACTCAGACCTCCAATTTGGCTAACTTGATTTGATTTGCATAGTTCTTGGGATATAGTTCGGTATTGACAAATGAAAACCATCGCAATTTCCTTTAATAGAAATCCTTATCGAGAATTAACGTTGACTCTGTTGAGCACCTTGGCCAGCTGTTCCAAAGTCATCCGTTAGATGGCGCTATTGTATTGCCATCTACCCCAATACGCTAGCCAGGCTTAAGCGTTTAATGGGTTTTTGGGCGTTAGAGTGGTAAACTTTTATTAGGCCAATCGATAGGTATTGACGAAACAAATACATATCAATTAAAATTTTCATAATAGCATCAAAACTGTGGCCAAACTTTTATTAGGCCAATCGATAGGTATTGACGAAACAAATACATATCAATTAAAATTTTCATAATAGCATCAAAACTGTGGCCACAGCTTGTGGCTTGTGGGTGTCAGAGGGGGCCTAGCACCATTTTGAAGCAAACTTGCGCTGCGTAGGAACTCCTAAAATCTACATGCCAAATGCCAATCTTCTAGCTTTTATAGTTTCCGAGATCTCAGCGTTCATACGGACAGACAGACGGACAGACAGACGGACAGACGGACATGGCTAGATCGACTCGGCTAGTGATCCTGAACAAGAATATATATACTTTATAGGGTCGGAAACGCTTCCTTCTACCTGTTACATACTTTTTCACGAATACAATATACCCTTTTACTCTACGAGTAACGGGTATAAAAACTGCAGATTGTTAAATCCCACAAAGCCAAATCAATTATAATATTTTACGGCAAGGGTATTCAAACTTTGGCTTGTCAAAGACGAATTCCTTTCTTCTTTCAGTTATTTTTATAAGCGGATGGCAATATCCTGCATCTAAATTTATATTTTTATGTAAAACAGTATGTTTTTGATCGTCAAATATATGTAACATCTGTGTAGGTAAGAATCTTAGAACAAAAATCGATCTCATAAAAATATAGTTTTTAGTTAAGTTTTAATAGAAAACTCTGCAAATTTTTTATAATTTATTAAATGGATCGAGATCCATTTTCCCTCAAAATTGATGGATGCCACCCACAGAGAAATATTAACAACACATTATGCATTTGATTTATTATTGGAAGTCCATCTGAAAATGTTTTCTCTCAACCGGTGATATTTAGTTATAATTAGAAGGCGATATCGATGAAAGCCTAAGCTTTGGTGCCAGATTCAGCTGTTTGAGAAAAGTCTTCCTCTGACTTTCCACAAAAAAATTTCTCCTTCTTGTTGGTTTCACCGGAATGGATTGGCAAGTTCATGACACCACTGTTGCCCACGTGCGCCCACATTTGGCGACAACCCGCCACAATATCAGGTTTTGGCTCATGTTGTCGCTGCGGCAACTGGCAACAGGTTGTCGCTGCGGCCGATATCCTATTTCAAGTTCGTTTGACCAAATGGGGTCCAAAACGGAACGAAACGAAACGAGCGATGATAAATAAAATAAAATAAGACTTGCTTAAAATCCGTCCTTTCGACGGTTAGGTACATATTCACCCAGCAATTGAAATGGTAAGTTTTGTAAAAAATAAGAACAACAGGTAGAAGGTAGTGTTAGAAAGGAAGATAAAACAAGAGAGAACGCTATAGTCGGGTGCCCCGACTATCAGATACCCGTTACTCAGGTAAAGGGAGTGCGAGGGAGATGGAGATAGAAATTTTGATCACGCATAACTTTTTAACGAATGGTCCGATTTGAAAAATTTCTTCTACATTTCTATAGTTATTGATAAACACAATAAAACTGCATTTTTACTTTTCCGAAATATTTTAATTTTTAAAATCGTATATATGCGATTGTGGGCGTTAAAGGGGGCGTGGCACCATTTTGAAACAAACTTGCGCTGCGTAGGAACTCCTAGAATCTGCTTGCAAAATGCCAATCTTCTAGCTTTTATAGTTTCCGAGATCTCAGCGTTCATACGGACAGACAGACGGACAGACAGACGGACAGACAGACGGACAGACGGACATGGCTAGATCGACTCGGCTAGTGATCCTGATCAAGAATATATATACTTTATAGGGTCGGAAACGCTTCCTTCTAGCTGTTACATACTTTTGCACGAATACAATATACCCTTTTACTCTACGAGTAACGGGTATAACAAGAGAGAACGCTATAGTCGGTTGCCCCGACTATCAGATACCCGTTACTCAGGTAAAGGGAGTGCGAGGGAGATGGAGATAGAAACTTTGATCACGCATAACTTTTTAACGAATGGTCCGATTTGAAAAATTTCTTCTACATTTCGATAGGTATTGATAAACACAATAAAACTGAATTTTTACTTTTCCGAAATATTTAAATTTTTAAAATCGTATATAAGCGATTGTGGGCGTTAAAGGGGGCGTGGCACCATTTTGAAACAAACTTGCGCTGCGTAGGAACTTCTAAAATCTACATGCAAAATGCCAATCTTCTAGCTTTTATAGTTTCCGAGATCTCAGCGTTCATACGGACAGACAGACAGACAGACAGACAGACAGACGGACAGACAGACGGACAGACGGACATGGCTAGATCGACTCGGCTAGTGATCCTGATCAAGAATATATATACTTTATAGGGTCGGAAACGCTTCCTTCTAGCTGTTACATACTTTTGCACGAATACAATATACCCTTTTACTCTACGAGTAACGGGTATAATTAGCAAAAAACCAACAAATGGAATTTTTTCGGGATCTGTAATAGGTATGTACATATGTAATTGAGATTGTAAATTACACAACATGTACGCCTTACTGCACGCAGGCAAAGAAGACGAACTCTTGAGAACAATGGGAACTCTTGTCCGGGAAACTTATCTTTGCAAAAGGCGAAGTGGCACACTGATGACTACTTTGCATCCCTGACCTTTCTCGACAGGCCGAGAGATAGTCGAAGACAGCTTCTGGTTTTGAAAACTGAATGGTCTTTGGGAAGGGAATCCATTGCAAATGCACTGAACCGATTGTTTAACCATTGATAGACGATGACACGCAGAATGCGGGAGTGCTGTCAGCTAAAACTAATTAGACACTGTTATGTTCTCTGTCGCTTGATTGCTAATTATTTATCTTTATAATTATAATTATTTTAATGTAGAAAATAAGAAACAAGAAAGAAAGCTAATTTTGGCAAGCCGACTCTTAATTGTCTTACAGCTATAACAAAAATGATTACCAATAATGACTATAACGACTTTATCGTGGGTGACACAAAAATGTCTTCACTTGAAATACGGCTTAAATTTGTATGTAAAATCCAAGCAAAAAATCCCCGGTATACCTCAAATTAATGCGAATGTATTAAATAATAATGAAGTTATGTCGATTATGCGAAAATTGTTTGGATTGTTTATTGGCAGCTATCGTTTTATATTTATTTATTTATTTATTTAAGAATATGTTTACTTTACTAGCATTATCCTAATTTTATAAGAAAGTGCTATGTATACAATTTTGCAAAATAAATCGACAATTCACCTCAGAGTTAAAAGTTCGGTTATCCTGCGCAGTGGGTTCCCACTGTTTAAAAAACGACACACAGCCAAAATCATATCTTTTGAACTAGAGATAATTAAGGCAATGGCATTTGATAAAATATTATTCAACCTACAAAACAAGTGCTTGAATCATAAAATACGACTTATAGAAACACTTTTATAAATTGTCAAAGTCAAAATAAATATAAAAATCCACTATCAAAAATGTTATATTTAGCTTTTAGAGTAATTTTTTAAAACTATTTTCCATTTTTTTCTTTACAATATTATTTGTTTTCAATTTTAGTGAAGCATTTATAACAATTTGTAGAAGAAAGTATATCGAATAGACTATTCATAGAAAAGAAATAAGTTTATTATATGTTGGCCATGTGAGGATTCATTTGTAATTTGCAATTTTAACTCGGAAGTTATTTAAAACTACTATATAACTAAACTAACGAATCATAATCGTAACAATAAATAAAGCAATAAATAAATGTCGATAATTTCGATCGTTCCAATAAGAGCTATTTGATAAAGTCGTCTTATTTTTATAAAAGTAGAACCGTATTTCTAAAATCTTTTAAAATTGCTGTTTTGGAGTATATGTTAAGAAACAACATGTTATATTTTATTTCCATTTTTCCGATCGTTCCTATAGTGCTATATGATATAGTAGGTCGATCCGGCCCGTTTTAGCTAATATACTACATGTAAAAGAAAGAAGGCCTTGGAAAGTTTTATTGAGGTGCTAGTTTGCGTGGAAACAGACGGCCTGGCGCCTGCGATGCTGATCCATAATATACGTACTTTAGGTGTCGAAAATGTGTTCTTCACCACGTTTACTCAAATTAAACAAGAGAGAACGCTATAGTCGGGTGCCCCGACTATCAGATACCCGTTACTCAGGTAAAGGGAGTGCGAGGGAGATGGAGATAGAAACTTTGATCACGCATAACTTTTTAACGAATGGTCCGATTTGAAAAATTTCTTCTACATTTCGTTAGGTATTGATAAGCACAATAAAACTGCATTTTTACTTTTACGAAATATTAAAATTTTTAAAATCGTATATAAGCTATTGTGGGCGTTAAAGGGGGCGTGGCACCTTTTTGAAACAAACTTGCGCTGCGTAGGAACTCCTAGAATCTGCATGCAAAATGCCAATCTTCTAGCTTTTATAGTTTCCGAGATCTCAGCGTTCATACGGACAGACAGACGGACAGACAGACGGACAGACGGACAGACGGACATGGCTATATCGACTCGGCTAGTGACCCTGATCAAGAATATATATACTTTATAGGGTCGGAAACGCTTCCTTCTAGCTGTTACATACTTTTGCACGAATACAATATACCCTTTTACTCTACGAGTAACGGGTATAAAAACTATTATTAAACAACTCGTCACTACGAGGACTATTTAGAACTAACATAATATGCACAATTTCATCTGTGTATAATTTTCAAAAAACAAAAGCAAATTAGCCAGAAAATTTCTTGATTCCATGGCGTTTTAAAGTGGTGTAACTTGTTTCTTGACTTATTATTGACACTACAGGATCAACAGCTAAGTCGACGTAGCCTGGTCTTTTTGTCTGTCCGTATTAGGAAACAATTGTATTTTAAGTAACTACTAATATTTCAAAATCGAACATTCTTGAGAAAATTTTACATCTATGTTCTGACCAACATTTTTTTTGTGGAAAATAGTCGATGATTAACGTGTTCCGCATTGTCGAGGACTAAATTTCATACATTTCTGAACATAAACTAAATTAGAGTAAAATTCAAATCGAATTTAGATCAAAGCCGACACTTAACCTTCAGTTAAAAAAAAAAGCCAAATTCTTCCTTAATTGTGAATAAATTTTTCTTTTTAATAAGCTAAGAAGCAAGAATTGTGATATTTAATAAATGTGCTCAGGCAACAGATATGCGTTTGCGGAGAGTTGGTATATAGGTTGCACCTCAACAAAGACTGTTGCATGCCTCATAAGAGTGGCAAAGAGAAATGCGAAACGTTTTCATCAAAGCGAGCCAAAACAGGCGGAGGAGAGAGATTGGCGGCAAGTGGCACTTATCGTGCATACGCCAAGTAGCAAGAAGAAACAGCAGCGGGGCAAACGCAGCGGAATTAATGGACTGTAATTACGTATTGCAGTTGCACTGGGTGCTGGAGTTGGCTGTCTTTTGTATTCTAAAGAAAATTAAGAACTAAATTTGCAAAATTTACGACGTGTTTACGATGGCTCAAATTATTGGTTGCGCTAATGCGTTACAGAAACGCGAACTTAATTTCCGCTTTCTGTGCTCCCGGACTGGTTATCACGATCTCAGCCACGGCTACAGCCCCTTCCTCCAGTGGAGTGTGGTGGCCAAGAGCAGGAGTCTCTGTGTCAACTGTCAGAGCTTTAGGTTTCGAGTCTGGAATCACAGCAAGGGTTTAGTTCAAATTTACAGTGATTGGTTTTTACTTACAACAGTGTAGGTAATTTGTAAATTTTCGGTGAAATGGAATTGGAGCGTGAATTGCCCACGGACGATGCCTCTATGGAGTTGGATGGGGCCGAACCGTGGGGCGAGGTCAGGTCGTCGGACAGCCTGCTCACTCTGAAGCGGAGTTGGAGCCAGGAGACGGTGACACCATCCGGCGACGAGATGCATGTTCCACCCGAACTCAGCTTGGACGATATTCACCTTGGTCTGCTGGTAGAGGTTAGTACGACCACCTGGCGAGTTTGGTAATAAGAAGTCCAAACCCTCAGAAGGGTTTAATCGAGTACGACTCACTGGACCAGACCTCCGACGAGGACGAGGCAGGGGACTATTCAAGGCTTTTGTCTAGGTCGACGGACCGCGGAGGAATCGCGGAAATAGTCAAGGAAATGCGAAACGAGTTCATGGTCAAGTTGAGCTCTAAGGCCAAAAGCTTTAAGGAAATCCTGATTAAGGTATGCATGTGGGTACTTTTGCTAGAATAACACTTCAGTGTGACTCTGACAGAGGGGTATGATGGAGCAGGAGGAAGACGCTCCTGTCCATAAGCATGAACCCCAGCTTGAGGATGAAGCTAGGACTGAAGATGAGTCAGAGGGGCCTACATACAGTGCTGGCAAAGAGGCAGGGGAAGCACCAAGTGAAGAGGTCAATCGGAGCGATGAGATCACCCAGCTCACCAACGAAATAAATCAGTTCACTTCTGGCATGGACGGGGATCCGGATAGTGCGGATTGGGTTCATTTCCGGGCCAACCTGCTGAAAATTCATAAGTACTATGTGAGCGTCCGTGAGCCGGAAAAAAACGAGCCAGCGTGTGCAGCCGATATCCACTCCGTAGTCCAAGCAGCCAGCATGAGCGAGCCTTTGCAAGACATCAGAAGTCGGGCCAAGAGCCTCCGAAGAAACATCCGAGGTCTCGAATGCAAGATGCTCACCCTGGACCACTCCTTCGAGGACTTCTGCGACAAATTTAAACCGCAGCTTGATCAGCAAGGAGCGAGTGGAGCGGGACATGGTGGTGCTTGCAATGATGCGCGACGGAATCGGTCGGCGGCTGAGCCAGATGGAAGTGGAGTTCCGCAGGGCCAGGGAGGATTTGTTCAGTCGGGGCAGAAATCCAGACTATCAAAACCACCTCGTCCTCCCCGCCCACAAGTACATTGATTGGGAAGCATGACTGTGTTGGGTATCGTTAGAGTGATCCCCTGTTCGTATAAGCTAATCGCGTTTTAAATATCTTTGAGAATGTTGCTAACTTATACTTCTGAATACACATTTTCTTTCAACCATCGTACCAAAACCATGTATTGCGTATTTCTCTTACATTAGGGATCAAATATTTTAGCTAATTTGGTTTCTTAATATTTATAACTTTATTTCGTTGAGTAATCGTACCGTATAAAGTAGATACAGAATTGGTACTGGGACTTTGTAGGGGCTTTCGACTAAGCACTTGCTTGATTTGGTTGTTTTATTATATTAAAATTTGATAAGTAACAAGAAAGGAAAGCAGACTTCGGGCGGAGCCGAAGTTGATATACCCTTGCAGAATATTCTGTAAAATATATTCTCCAAAATTATTCATATGATGCATTCTCAATATTCATAAAAAATCCCATCTTCCTAACTTTAACAAGAGAGAACGCTATAGTCGGGTGCCCCGACTATCAGATACCCGTTACTCAGGTAAAGGGAGTGCGAGGGAGATGGAGATAGAAACTTTGATCACGCATAACTTTTTAACGATTGGTCCGATTTGAAAAATTACATTTCGATAGGTATTGATAAACACAATAAAACTGCATTTTTACTTTTCCGAAATATTTAAATTTTTAAAATAGTATATAAGCGATTGTGGGCGTTAAAGGGGGCGTGGCACCTTTTTGAAACAAACTTGCGCTGCGTAGGAACTTCTAGAATCTACATGCAAAATGCCAATCTTCTAACTTTTATAGTTTCCGAGATCTCAGCGTTCATACGGACGGACAGACAGACGGACAGACGGACATGGCTATATCGACTCGGCTAGTGACCCTGATCAAGAATATATACTTTATAGGGTCGGAAACGCTTCCTTCTAGCTCATACTTTTGCACGAATACAATAAAAATAAAAACACTAAAGTTATGGGATTTCCAATCGTTCAGTTATATGGCGGCTATAGGATATAGTTGACCGATCCTTAATTTGGTAGGTCGGATTGATTGGCCAAATATAAAACCCATTAAAATTCCCAACTTCCTAACTTAAAAAACACCAAAGTTATGGCCTTTCCGATCGTTCAGTTATATGGCAGTCGGCCGATCCGGCTCGTTCCGACTTATATACTACATGCAATAAAAAGACAACTTTTGGGAAAGTTTCAAGCAGATACCCGTTTTTATACCCGTTACTCGTAGAGTAAAAGGGTATATTGTATTCGTGCAAAACTATGTAACAGGTTGAAGGAAGCGTTTCCGACCCTATAAAGTATATATATTCTTGTTCAGGATCACTAGCCGAGTCGATCTAGCCATGTCCGTCTGTCCGTCTGTCTGTCCGTCTGTCTGTCTGTCCGTATGAACGCTGAGATCTCGGAAACTATAAAAGCTAGAAGATTGGCATTTTGCATGTAGATTTTAGGAGTTCCTACGCAGCGCAAGTTTGTTTCAAAATGGTGCCACGCCCCCTCTGACGCCCACAAGCCACAAGCTGTGGCTATGCTATTGATGCTATTATGAAAATTGTAATTGATATGTATTTGTTTCGTCAATACCTATCGATTGGCCTAATAAAAGTTTGCCAGGCCTACTCTAACGCCCAAAAACCCATTAAACGCTTAAGCCTGGCTAGCGCCTACATTTCCGCCTTTCAATATAATAGCGCCATCTAACGGATGACTTTGGAACAGCTGGCCAAGGTGCTCAACAGAGTCAACGTTAATTCTCGATAAGGATTTCTATTAAAGGAAATTGCGATGGTTTTCATTTGTCAATACCGAACTATATCCCAAGAACTATGCAAATCAAATCAAGTTAGCCAAATTGGAGGTCTGAGTCAAAACATACAAGAAGGCATATTTATATTAAGTTGTTTAGCTGAGTAACGGGTATCTAATAGTCGAGGCACTCGACTATAGCGTTCTTTCTTGTTAATTTTGTGATGAAAAACGTGTTTTTTAAATGACACTTAATCCACCCTGAAGAACAAGTGAGCATACGAAACTAACGAATATGTAAAACATGAACTTCAAAAGGATACTCAGATATATATATTCTTGATCAGCATCACCAGGAGAGTCGATCTAGCCATTTCCGTCCGTCTGTACCCTCTGCAAGGGTATAAAAATCACAAGCAATGGTTCTTCGGCTTTTACTTTTTATAATTCTTTAAATATTTTATTATTCGGCTGTATTTGCGACAAGACTGATTTCATGAAAAAAAAAATTTCAAACCGTTTTTTTTTATTTTTGGTATTACTTTCAAATGATGACCTTTTTTAAAAAATTATCCCAACAAAAGTTTGTCATTTTAAAAGAAGAGGGCAAGACCGAGTTGTCACTACAACAATTTTGTCATTTATATTTATATCCTGAATTTTAAAGATGTGTCGATATATATGCAAGAATATTAAAATAATTAAACAATAAAAAATCAAAGCACAAAAAATTAAACACAAACTTTTTCAAGCAGCAAGCCTTTGACATGAGCAATTACACGATTATTTTGTGAAAGATCGATAAAAGTTTGGCGAGCCAAATCGGCCAATTACTTGGCCAGTACTCAAATTTTGAAACTTCATCAAAACTGAGTGTGCTATTATGGTCTTATTGTTAATCAGCTGAGTTGGTTCAGAAATAGATCAAATTTAACAAGAAAGGAAAGCTAACTTCGGGCGGAGCCGAAGTTGATATACCCTTGCAGAATACTCTGTAAATTATATTCTCCAAAATTATTCATATGATGCATTCTTAATACTCATAGAAAATCCCAACTTTCTAACTTTACAAACACCAAAGTTATGGCATTTCCTATCAATCAGTTATATGGCAGCTATAGGATATGGTCAGCCGATCCCGGCCGTTCCGACTTATATACTGCGTGCAAAGGAATGAAGGGTGTGTGCAAAGTTTCAATTCGATAGCTTTAAAACTGAGACTCTAGTTTGCGTAGAAACAGACAGACTGACAGACGGACAGACAGACGGACAGACGGACATGGCTATATAAACTCAGGAGGTGATCCTGATCAAGAATATACATATATACTTTATAGGGTCGGAGATGTCTCCTTTACTGCGTTGCACACTTTTGACCAAAATTATAATACCCTCTGCAACGGTATAAAAATCTTATTTGCGGAAAAGAGCCTTTATTCTCAAGTAACTTGGCAAGACAAGTCATCCGGTGTAAATTAAAATTCAATACAATTGAAATTGATTTTTATACCCTTGCAGAGGGTATTATAATTTTGGTCAAAAGTGTGCAACGCAGTGAACGAGACATCTCCGACCCTATAAAGTATATATATTCTTGATCAGGATCACCTCCTGAGTTGATATAGCCATGTCCGTCTGTCTGTTTCTACGCAAACTAGTCTCTCAGTTTTAAAGATATCGAACTGAAACTTTGCACACACCCTTCTTTCCTTTGCACGCAGTATATATGTCGGAACGGCCGGGATCGGCCGATTATATCCTATAGGTGCCATATAACTGATTGATCGGAAATCCCATAACTTTGGTGTTTGTAAAGTTAGGAAGTTGGGATTTTCTATGGGTTTTATATTTGGCCAATCAATCCGACCTACCAAATTTCATAAGGATCGGCTGACTATATCCTATAGCCGCCATATAACTGATTGATCGGAAATGCCATAACTTTGGTTTTTGTTAAGTTAGGAAGTTGGGATTTTCTATGGGTTTTATTTTTAGCCAATCAATCCGACCCATCAAATTTCATAAGGATCGGCCGACTATATCCTATAGCTGCCATATAAGTGAACGATTGGAAATGCCATAACTTTGATGTTTATACCCGTTACTCGTAGAGTAAAAGGGTATATTGTATTCGTGCAAAAGTATGTAACAGCTAGAAGGAAGCGTTTCCGACCCTATGAAGTATATATATTCTTGATCAGGGTCACTAGCCGAGTCGATATAGCCATGTCCGTCTGTCCGTCTGTCCGTCTGTCCGTCTGTCCGTCTGTCCGTCTGTCTGTCTGTCCGTCTGTCCGTCTGTCTGTCTGTCCGTATGAACGCTGAGATCTCGGAAACTATAAAAGCTAGAAGATTGGCATTTTGCATGCAGATTCTAGGAGTTCCTACGCAGCGCAAGTTTGTTTCAAAAAGGTGCCACGCCCTCTTTAACGCCCACAATCGCTTATATACGATTTTAAAAATTTAAATATTTCGGAAAAGTAAAAATGCAGTTTTATTGTGTTTATCAATACCTATCGAAATGTAGAAGAAATTTTTCAAATCGGACCATTCGTTAAAAAGTTATGCGTGATCAAAGTTTCTATCTCCATCTCCCTCGCACTCCCTTTACCTGAGTAACGGGTATCTGATAGTCGGGGCACCCGACTATAGCGTTCTCTCTTGTTTTAAAGTTAGGAAGTTGGGATTTTTTATGAGTACTAAGAATGCATCATATGAATAATTTTGGAGAATATAATTTACAGAGTATTCTGCAAGGGTATATCAACTTCGGCTCCGCCCGAAGTTAGCTTTCCTTTCTTGTTTTTAATAAATTACTGATAAATGTGTGATAATTTAAAGTTCATAGATGCAAGGCGATTTTTCTGGCATTTTTTGTTGGAATTTCTGTTCATTTATGATCTAAGAAATACTCCACTCTAAATACAGACACTTCAAAGTTAAACTTGTTTAACTTTTGGCTTGGGCATGACGAACGTTCACCCAAAGTTCATAACTATAATCGTCTGATCTCTGCCTCTCCATAGTAAATCATAGAGCTCTAATAGGAAAGATCGAAAAGTATAGGAAAAATCCACATAATTTCGATTTTGTGGCGATTGACGCGCTAAAACAGCATAAAACGTCGAGTCGTGTCAAGTGTTTTCGTAGACCCAATTTTTGTGACACCCAACATCTGGGTCTGAAACTTACATGTGTTCTTATATCCAGACCGATTGGCAAGCATTTTACCACCACCTTCATTTTAGTTTTGTGGGATGACAAAACTTCCTTCCTGTTGCGATATAATAAATATAAATTTAACTTTCTTAGCCTAGGGTGCCTTCAAGACGTTTTCAATTTTTTATAAATCAACTAGAAACTGATGCTGTCAATGTTGTGGGAGGCCCATTATTAAAAACAATGTGCAAAAGAAAATGTAGTTTCTATTATTCACATATTATGTACATATATTAATATTCATATATACACCAATATATAATACAAAACACTGTCGAAAGTATGTTTTTCGTGAACATCTCATGAACGATGTTTCGAAATTTTTTTGTGGTTTCTGCGTGTCTAGATTACAACAAAAAGTTGTAAAATAGTGTATTCCTCGGATCTCTTAGGTGTATAATGTAAGATGTAATTGAATAGATTTATTGATTAATGTTTTTTGAAAAATTATTGATTTAGATTTCTGAATTTTTATAAAGTGCATAGAATAAAATTAAAATTTAAATTTGATGTATTGCGCCTAAAGTTCTGAAGTGGATTTCCTGCAAGCCAAGAGTAGAGATTTCATCGCGCCCCTCTATTTGGCCAAGCAACCAACTGACTCAGAAAACCAGTTCCGTTTTAAAACCAAAACAAAAGATTTTGTTGTTCTCTTTTGCCACTCGCGAAAAGTAAAAAATAAAACACAAATAATAAATAAAAGTAAAACCTGTCCACTACGCAAATATGCAAAACATTGCGCGGAAACTGTGAATCAGGCTGAGAAGTACGAGAACGAAAATAAAAATAAACAGGCGCATAAGCAAGAAGCGCACGAACTGCAGAGCAGAGCGAAATAAAACCAAACTGCATTCCGAAAACTCAGTCAAATGCAAAAAAACCAGTGAGGCAGCTCGCAGCACGAGACAACTCTAAGTTCGAACTTCTAAAAAGGGCAACAAAAACTAAACGATGTGAAAGAGTGGACCAAAATCAACCAAAAAGAAATCCGGTTTCGTTTTCAATCAGCACTAGGGCTGGGGAACGTAACGTCCCTTTGTTGTGCAGCCTTACATATTTATATGTAGCTTCGTTTTTGCGTTCTGCCATTTCCTCGACCTGCGACTGAGTGGATGCACAAAATGCAGGGGGGTGCTAACGAAAACGTAGACCCACTAGGATGTATTGCCCGGGAGACGAACTTGAAATTTAGATTTCGAGAGCAGGCGCCAGCGGAGAGCAAATGGTGGAAAGCTCTCTCCAGGTATTCGCCCTGCTACTGTGTTGGTCAGAAAGAGCACACAGAAAGATTTCACACGAGCACTACTGCAGTTTTTGTAAAGGAAGGTGTGGGCATGAAGAGTCAAAGTCTTATTGATTTTCGCTCTACTTCATAAGGACACCAAATCGCATGCGATTTCTCCCAACTCGTGTTTGCAATCGACAGCTTAAGCAATGCCTTCACGATTGGACTCCCAGAAATTAGCATTAATGTTTACCAGCGACAAAATTAATTATTCGTTCAATTTAAAATATATAAAATGTATTTGTTATGGAACGAATGGGTCTTAATTTGATTCCACGTTGTGTTTAACCCGTAACAAAATCTTGTGGGCAGGCCAGATCTATAAATTGCGATTTCAACAACACACGTTTTAACAAGAAGTAAATTCTTGAGATATCACAATTTAATTTTCTTTAAAAAGTAATCAATTAAAAGAACGACACAATTGATCTCTACAGTTTTAACACACAAACATTTAGCAAACGATATAATTTTTAGAATCCAAACTCTTACATACATCTAACTTATTTTATAGTTATTCTATCGACTTTTAAAACCATTGAGAGCGGGAGCGGCTCACATTTTTTAAGGATATGCATCCTCGGCCAGATGCACAGGAGCCAAAGTTCGAGGTCATTGCATCATCAAAAGCTCCGCTCTCAGCTCTTTTCGCTGGATATCTGAAAAAAGTTGCAAGGCAAAATTAGCAGAGTAAAGAGAAATGACTAAAAAGTGAAATCCGTAGAAACTGACAAAAGCCTTCGGCGAGCAACAAAAGCGATTGCGGTTTGCGCAATGTTTTCTGCTGGCTTGGTTGGTGGGGTTGGTGGATTTGTGCATTGGCGGCTTGGGGGAATATATTTTATTGTATATTTCCGAAATTGAAAAACTTTTACTCATTTCCCTCATAAAAAAGTCCCAAAAATGCTTTACATTCATGGGTTCTAGTTCACTGGGCCTCTTTTTGAAAATGGTCTAAAAACAATTAAAAAGCAAAGTATAAGTCTTTGTTTTGATATATAACAAATATATCGGTAGATAATATTTTGCCTGAATCCTAATATTTTAATGCAGTTTACCTAGTAAGTTGCTAATAACGGAGTAAAGAAAACAACTTTTTGGTATGCAGTCTGTAATTTTATAATATTTCTTTTTTATTTCTTTTTCGTTTGATCTTGCTCTCGCTTGGAATATGCGATTGCCGACGCTTCGAGTGACGCATTCCGTTAAGAGTATCCCTTGAGGCCTTGTTAAACGCGTGCTCCCGGATCGTCGACACGCAGAGCCGGAAAACTATGCCTTCCAATTTCTGAAAGTGGTCAGCGATGGCATCAAGGCGATTCCCAACCTCTATAAGGTTTTGGGTGGTCCCCTCAATGCTGATCCCTTCACACTTCACATTGGAAGCAATTGGCGCTGAGATAGTTTCGTGGCTGTTGTTGTAATCTGTTTGGCGCGAATTCATCCTAAATTTTCTATTTTTTTTTTCTTGGAAGCTTGAATGCCAAAATTGTTTTGACTTACTTTGCTTTACGGACATTTTAAGTAGTTTCGGGACTTGAAATAAAAGGTTTAGCTAAAAATGTTCATCCTAGAATAACTTTAAAAGTCTTTGCCTATCAAAAAGAAATTAAAAAGCTTTTGAGCATATCTTATTTGAAGCCTAAGACCGGAGGAGCAGAATACATAATTTTATACCCTTGCAGAGGCACAAACTTATTTAGACAAACAAGGAAATTTTAAAGACATGCAACTTATATATATATAAGTGCACATTTATATTGAATATTGTTATGTATTTAATAAAAAACGAACTAAATCATATTTATACCCTTGCAGAGGGTATTATAATTACAGTCAAAAGTTTGCAACGCAGTAAAGGAGACAATTCCGACCCTATAAAGTATATATATTCTTAATCAGTATCACCAGGAGAGTCGATCTAGCCATGTCTGTCTGTCCGTCTGTCCGTCCGTCAGTATTTTTTAATTTAGGAAATTGGGAATTTTTATGGGTTTTATATTTGGCCAATCAATCCGACCTACCAAATTTCATAAGGATCGGTCGACTATATCCTATAGCCGCCATATAACTGATTGGTCGGAAATGCCATAACTTTGGTGTTTGTAAAGTTAGGAAGTTTGGATTTTCTATGGGTTTTATTTTTGGCCAATCAATCGGACCTACCAAATTTCACTATATCCTATAGCTGCCATATAACTGAACGATTGGAATTTAAATGGATTGGATTTTAAAGTTAGGAAGTTGGGATTTTTTATGAGTATTAAGAATGCATCATATGAATAATTTTGGAGAATATAATTTACAGAATATTCTGCAAGGGTATATCAACTTCGGCTCCCGAAATTAGCTTTCCTTTCTTGTTTTTTTTAAAAATAAAATTTTTTCTAAATTTGTGCTTTTTAGCCTAGTGCGTTTTTCATTTAAAACATGGCCCGATGTTGAAAAAAGCCTTTCTATTTCGGGCTTTTACGGGCCTATTTCGGGTTTTTACGGGCCGGCCTTAGCAAAAAGGGCCGCACGAAGCCCGCACGAATCTTAATTGTGAAAGCCCGCGAAAAAAAGCCCGGCCCGTGCCCACCTCTAGTCCGTCTGTCTGTTTCTACGAAAACTTGTCTCTCAGTTTTAAAGATATCGAATTGAAACTTTGCACACACCCTTCTTTCCTTTGCACGCAGTATAGAAGTCGGAACGGACGGGATCGGCCGACTATATCCTATAGCTGCCATATAACTGAACGATCGGTGTTTCTTAAGTTAGGAAGTTGGGATATATAGTAATTTTTTACGATTTCAGAAATATGTAATTAAATATTTTAATAAAATGTAATAGCTGTATCATATGGCTGCCTTCGTGTTTCATACTCTTAAAAAATAAAATTACAAATTAAATTTAAAATATTCTTTATTAATTTCAAATCAATATTTCCTAATATTTCCGAGTCGTATAGTTTTCTTGAATATATAAAAAAAATTTTGAAGAGGAACTGTTGATATACATTTTTTATAAGACATTAAAGGAATCTTGTTTAATTGTAAAAATTGGCTGAATCCAAAAAAAAGGGAATTGGATCGGAGAATAATACATTTATTTAATAATGTTGAAAGAGGAATAATAAGTTTGCAACGCAGTGAAGGAGACATTTCCCACCCTATAAAATATATATATTCTTGATCAGCATCACCAGGAGAGTCGATCTAGCCAAGTCCGTCCGTCTGTCCGTTTCTACGCAAACTAGTCCCTCAGTTTTAAAGCTTGAAACTTTCACAAAACTTTCTATTGCAGGTAGTATATAAGTCGGAACGAGCCGGATCGGTCGACTATATCAACAATCGGAAAAAACAATTCAAAAAAAATTATAACTTTGTTGTTTTTATTTTTTTTTTCGTTCTATTATGGAGTTACGGTTTTAATTAAATTAAAATCGGACAACTATATCATATAGCTGCCATAGAAACGATGGCAAAATGCAGCGCAAAATCGACATATGTAGCTTCATTGTTTTTAGTAATATCGGCATAGAAATCGAAATGTAGTGGATTTGTAATAACTGCAAGGGTATATAAACTTCGGCATGCCGAAGTTTGCTTCCTTTCTTGTTAAATATAGCTATTATTGTTTGTCTTCCCGCTTAGCTAGAGGGATTTTTTAAACAAAATTTTTAGCAAAAATAATACTTGTTGATCGGAATAGAGCTCTTTCGATCGGAACGCAACGGATTATAATTTCTGCGGCTGAACATAAATAGTTGCCTTTTGTACGGTCTTGGCGTCAATAATACAACGGTGAAGGTCGTCTGATTTTATTAAGAGGCCCGGATTGTATGGTATATTGGATTAAAATGGTTTGAATTTAGTTTATCTAGGATTGTTATTGGTTTGTGAGTTCCATCAGCACTAGAAGCGGAAATGCCTGAAAATTTGTTATTGATCAGTTGTCTATTAAGAAATGACAAGACAGCAACTTGAGGGGATAACATATCTGGGTAATTAAAATTAATTTTCGCAAAAATCTCGGGCATCATCGAACAGTGAACAGCGTTAGCCAGCTAAGACCGATTATTTCAGCGAGGTAGCTTTGGAAGTTGGGGCCGTGTCTCTACTCGACTCGGTCAGTTGGCGGCAGAGAAATCTAGTTTTCCCAGTTCGGGTCCGTAATGATAAATGGTGTCTGGTTAGCGCAGCGCCAAAAGAGAAACAAGTTCACCTGCCCGAAGACAGCCCAAAAGCCGTCTCTAGTACGCAGTCTTCCGCGGGAAAGTCTGACAATTCTGCCGGGTCTGCGGTTTGGGGAGTCGAGTACGAGACGTGTTGTATTTCAATTAGAGTGAAGTAGTCCTATACCGCAATTAGCAACAAAGTAGCTGGCAATGTATGTTTTCGCTATTATCATTTAAATTTATGTTATGGTCCTACACACATACTATGTATCAGCAGTATCCCTCTCCATATCGATCTTGGGCACGGCATGTGTTATGGTCCTAGTTGGGCAATTTGTTAGAAGCTGCAACAGCGTCTTGGCTGATAAACGGCTTTCCCCGCCTTTATTGTCCAGGGATACTCTGATACTCTGGAGCTCCGCCGTGAAATAGCAAGCTTCGAATAATTTACGGACATTGGCAAACATTTCCAATCTAAAGATTCTGAACGATGCACGTTTTCAACGAAATAGATGAAAACGCCAGGAATTAGGGGTAACCTCTTTGGGAAACCGAATTATCAATTTCAGCCTGCTGGGGACAACAATTCCCTAACAAACGGTGATGCCATTGGTATAAGACTTTTCTGATCTCAAGACCATTCAGATCTTGGTCGAGAATAGTGGCAACCACACTTTCCTAAAACCTTTCCTTTTTATACCCTTGCAGAGGGTATTATAATTTCAATCAAAAGTTTGCAAAATCGACATAGTTTCATTGTTTTTAGTAATATAGGCATAGAAATCAAAATGTCTTTTTTAAATAACTGCAAGGGTATATATATATATACTGCCTTTCTTGTTTGTTAATAATTTTATAAGCATAAGTATATTGATTCGTCAAATCAACTTGATTTTAAAAACTGAAAAACCGAATTATTTGCGAATAAATAGAACATTTTATTACAAATGCAGTTTAAAACAAGAAAGGAAGTAAACTTCGGCAACCGAAGTTTATATCCTTGCAGTTATTAAAAAACGACTATATTTCTATTTCTATGCCTATATTACTACAAACAATGAATCTATGTCGATTTTGCGCTACATTTTGACATCTTTTTTTACGGTAGCTATATGATATTGTTGTCCGATTTTGACAAAACTAAAAGCGTAATTCTGATATAGTAAATAAATAATAAATAATAATCTGAATGGAATATTTTGAACAGACGGACGGACAGACGCACATGGCTAGTTCGACTCTTCTGGTGATGCCGATCAAGAATATATGTACAGTGGCTCACAGCTTATTTGACCCACACCTAATTTTCAACATCAAACAGGTATAACTCGTGAACCATAACTTATGGTCCATAAGAGATACCCATAAAAATAAAACGCAGAAAGGTTAACTGTTGTTTTCACTTCAAAAATATGTTTTAATTTATTTATTCTATCAAGGAGATTAAGAAGCTAAACAATAAAAAAATAAAAATACTGCCTTTTTCAACGTCACAGCTTATTTGACCCAGTTCATCAAATTAATTATAAAAAATTGCAAAAAAAATATTTTTTTAACTTTTAGTATTTGGTATGTCCGCCCTTTTGGTCCACAACCGACTTCAGTCGATTGGGAATAGATTCGACCAATTTTTTTGTGGTTCCAGGGGTTATTTTAGCCCATTATTCGAGCAAAGCCGTCTTCAAGTCATTTTTATTGGAAATATTGCGCTCCCGAATTTTTGAGTCCAGCAAAGCCCACAAATTCTTAATAACATTAAAATCGGGTGACTGAGCTGGAGATTTCATTATATGGGACAATTATATCCCAGCCAATATTGAACAGTACCCTACTTATGCTTTGGGTCATTGTCTTGGTAGAACCGAAAACCCAGTTTTATTCCCAATTTCTCAGCACTTTGGAGTAAATTACCCTTAAGGATATTAAGATAAATATTTTTATTCATTATGCTTTCAATAAATTTTAGGTTTCCGACTCTTGCTGCGGAGTTACAGGCCCAAACCATAACGTGTCCGCCGTCATGCTTAACGGTGGGTTTTAGATGTTTTACTTGCAGCTCTGTATTGGCTTTACGCCATAGCTAAGAACGTCCTCGGACCAAAAATATTAAATTTTGACTCATCAGCGAAAATGACGTAATATTTTTGGGTCTAAATGATGTTCTTACGTATGGCGTAAAGCCAATACAGAGCTGCAGGTCAAACATCTAAATAAGCTGTGAGCCACTGTATATACTTTATAGGGTCGGAAATGTCTCCTTTACTGCGTTGCAAACTTTTGTATATGTATATGTAGATTTATATTTCTTGAAGTAAGCAACTACTTGCTTATTTAATTGATTTTACGAAAATACTAAAGTAGAGCACTTCTGGCCTAAGAATTGAGAAAACTTTTGTTAATTAATAAAGGGACAGAACCTGACCAACAGGCTGGTAATCTTCCTTCTCCTACTGCTAAAGGTGCTGCAGCTATTCAGATGCCACTGGCTCGTTCATCCCCACACCTGACGAGGCTTTCCGAGGCCCGTTGACTGCTCTCTTAATAAATGAAAATGTTTTTAATTAATATGCTTCAATATGTCGAGTGGCACACACAGCCAGTCGCTCTGGAAAGGCAACCCCTGCACAGCGACCTGATCCCCATGCTACCCCCCCTTTTGCTTCAACTCCCATTTCCACTTCTTTTTCTTGTGTTCCTTTGAAATTTGCATTGCATGTGGCCGAGGAGGTGCCCCGATTTTATTGTTCAGGTCCGTGGGCTAAATTTCAATATTTTATGTGCACAATATCTCTGCAGCGTTACATATGTACATATGGTCTTTTGTGCCGTTTACTTAAAATGACTCAAAATCATATGGGCGATAATAAGCACCACGTGCCGGAGTCACCCTGTGGCTTAATTTCTATTTATAGCACAGCTCGTGTGCCTTTTATTTCAAGTTAAGCACATGATATTTGTCCATCCCATATTGTCTAGTGGTTAGGATACCCGGCTCTCACCCGGGAGGCCCGGGTTCAATTCCCGGTATGGGAAATTATTCGTTTTTTTTTTGTAATTGAAAGCAGCGGGATTGGTGAGGCATTTGAAGAGTATCAGCAAAAATATATTTCAGCGGTGGTGGCATTCCCATTGCGGCTTTATAATTAAGTTTTCGGCCCTTTGCTGCCCACCGCTGGCCATTATTTTGATTCATATATCATAAATGCATCAATGTTCGTTTCGTCTATTATCCGAGTTTTCATATTCATCTGCCGCTTGGCAGTTCGTCCGTCCGAAAGTCCGGTTGCTTGTCTGGAAGCTTCTGCCGGTTTTTGTCATCTGATGGATGATTTCCCGAATTGGCTTCATCAACAACTCTAGATGGCCAACGGCATTGGAAATCGCAATGATATGAGGCGAAGTTGGGAAGTGGGATTGTTGACAGACTCTGCCGCTGCCATCGATTGCGGGCCCGCCCTAAATGCACTCCAAGTGCATTCATTAATCAATGTGAATTGTGAGCCTGGAGAAAAGTTTTCGAATGCCTTGTCTACGCGGCTACGTCTATTTCCCCATTAGACCACAGTTCTCCGACCACCCTTTGAGGACAGACCGCAAGCTTCAGCACCGAAATGGCCATTCATTTGCAATTTTAATCGAGGGGAGGACGTGGTCGCGGACGGGGGTATGCAATATCATTTAAAAATGCACAACTCTCTTGTTGCGGATATTGCACCTGACTGTGCACGCAGGATGTGTGCATGCTGCTGTTGCATGCATGTCCAGGACGTGCATCCCAAATTGGCAATCGTCTGTGTGCGGTTGAATTGCTGACAACACATCGAACAAGGCCCATCCACCGGCCACCCCAAAGCCACCACATCCACATCCGCTGGCAGTGGATGGTCGGGGGCAGCTGACAAGCGGCTTCCAACTTCATTAGACGTTTCCCCGAACCCCGGCATTATCCAGGATCGGGGAAAGGGCTTTCGCCTACTCCTCCGGGTAGCATATGCCCGGTATCAGGAGGACCGCTCGCTGGCCCAACCCTTGGGTGCATTCAAGGCTGAGGCTCTGGCCCAGGATCGGGCTTCGGTCTGTTGCATCCGCTTGTTTCGGCAATGCAAGGGCTACGGAGTGGGCTGATGGGGTGGGTTGATGGGGTGGGCTGATGGGGTGGGCTTTATGTCCATGCACATTTGCATTTTTTATGTTTACTCCATATATGCAGAAGTGGGGACGTGTGAGCACACCGACATGCAAATGCCGGCTATCCATCTCTCTCTCGCGTTGGGCCCTGCTATCTTGCTGCCTCTGTCCCGCCGCGAAAATCGATAACAACAACATTTAAAATGCACTTTACTGTTTCCATTGTTTTTATTCGTATTTTCTCCTGCATCCAGCCTGCTGAAATACGTAAACCCAACTTCCTATGCAAGCATGTGGAGCAGAGACCTTTATCGCCCTCGAAGGGGTAGCATCGATGAGTGAGCGGAGCAAGTAAGGCAATTGCATTTGAAGTAGTCTAATTCACAAATGGGAAGTACAAAGGACAAGAAAATACAGATATTTGTTTAATCTTCTGTATTGGCCTCTGCTCCGCACTGGAACACATTTTTTTATCCACCAACCAATTCATTATTTCAAAAATGTCTTGCAATTGTATAAAGCAATTACTTCTTGACAGTATTAGACAGTGGAAACATGAAATGCTGTCTAGTTTTTGGGGCTTTTTGAGAAATAACCTTTTTAAGTTTTTAAAGATGAAGATTGCTTTTTGCAGAGGGTATTAAAATTGCATTCAAAAGGTTGCAACGCAGTGAAGGAGAGCTTTCCGACCTTATAAAGTATACATATCAGCAACACCAATAGAGTCGATCTAGCCATGTCCGTCCGTCAGTCCGTCCGTTTCTTCTTCGCAAAATAGTCCCTCAGTTTTAATGCCATACAGCTTCCATAGGAACAATCGGAAAAAAATTAAACAAGAAAGGAAAGCTAACTTCGGACGGAGCCGAAGTTGAAATACCCTTGCAGAATATTCTGTAAATTATATTCTCCAAAATTATTCATATGATGCATTCATATGATGCATTCTTAAAAATCCCAACTTTCTAACTTTAAAAAACACCAAAGTTATGGCATTTCCAATCGTTCAGTTATATGGCAGCTATAGAATATAGTCGGCTGATCCTTATGAAATTTGATATGTCGGATTTATTGGCCAAAAATAAAACCCATAGAAAATCCCAACTTCCTAACTTAACAACCACCAAAGTTATGGCAGTTCCGATCAATCAGTTATATGGCGGCTATAGGATATAGTCTGCCGATCCTTATGAAATTTGATAGGTCGGATTAATTGGCCAAAAATAAAACCCATAGAAAATCCCAACTTCCTAACTTTACAAACACCGAAGTAATGGCATTCCCGATCAATCAGTTATATGGCAGGTATCGGATATAGTCGGCCGATCCTTATGAAATTTGGTAGGTCGGATTGATTGGCACTATATAAAAACCCATAGAAAATTCCAATCAGTTATATGGCAGCTATAGGATATAGTCGGCCGATATCGGCCGTTCCGACTTATATTCTGCGTGCAAGAGAAAGAAGGGTGTGTGCAAAGTTTCAATTCGATATCTTTAAAACTGAGAGACTAGTTTGCGTAGAAACAGACAGACGGACAGACAGACGGAACGACAGACGGACAGACAGACGGACAGACAAACGGACAGACAAACGGACAGACGGACATGCTTATATCAACTCAGGAGGTGATCCTGATCATGAATATATATACTTTATAGGGTCGGAGATTGGGATTTTCTATGGGTTTTATTTTTAGCCAATCAATCCGACCTATCAAGGTCGTAAGGATCGGCAGACTATATCCTATAGCCGCCATATAACTGATTGATCGGAACTGCCATAACTTTGGTGTTTTTAAAGTTAGGAAATTGGGATTTTTTATAAGTATTAAGAATGCACCATATGAATAATTTTGGAGAATATAATTTACAGAGTATTCTGCAAGGGTATATCAACTTCGGCTCCGCCCGAAGTTAGCTTTCCTTTCTTGTTATACTCTTGCAGAGGGTATTATAATTTTGGTCAAAAGTGTGCAACGCAGTGAAGGAGACATCTCCGACCCTATAAAGTATATATATTCTTGATCAGGATCACCTCCTGAGTTGATATAGCCATGTCCGTCTGTCCGTCTGTCTGTCCGTCTGTCTGTTTCTACGCAAACTAGTCTCTCAGTTTTAAAGCTATCGAATTGAAACTTTGCACACACCCTTCTTTCCTTTGCACGCAGTATATATGTCGGAACGGCCGGGATCGGTCGACTATATCCTATAGCTGCCATATAACTGATTGATCGGAAATGCCATAACTTTGTTGTTTGTTAAGTTAGGAAGCTGGCATTTTCTATGGGTTTTAAATTTGGCCAATCAATCCGACCTACCAAATTTCTTAAGGATCGGCCGACTATATCCTATATCCGCCATATAACTGATTGATCGGAAATGCCATAACATTGGTGTTTGTTAAGTTGGGATTTTCTATGGGTTTTATTTTTGGCCAATCAATCCGACCTTCTAAATTTCAAAAGGATCAGACGACTATATCCTATAGCTGCCATATAACTGAACGATCGGCAATGCCATAACTTTGGTAAAGTTAGGAAGTTGGGATAAGATTAAGAATGCATCATATGAATAATTTTGGAGAATATAATTTACAGAATATTCTGCAAGGGTATTTTAAATTCGGCTCCGCCCGAAGTTAGCTTTCTATTCTTGTTTCGATATCGATACTTAAAAACAAACAAATTTTTCGATCGTTCCTATGGTATCCAAATTTACGTAGAAACGGACAGACGGACGGGACTAGTGATGCTGATTGAGGATATATATACTTTATAGGGTCGGAGTTTACATAATTTCCTTATCACGCATGATGTTTCTTAACTGTAGTTCAGCCAGACACAAGGACAGTAAATTTGGCGGGTTATTCACTCGTCGATAATCCAATTACGGGGTCACATTATCCATTAGCTATCAGGCACTGTTCATCGAGAGCCAGTGCGATTGCAGCCAATTTGTGGCCCGGCTGCAGCTGCAGCGGTGGGGATGGATATAGGTGCTGCCGACTAACGAACAATTAATTGAATATAACATTCAATTATTTTTTGAAAAAGGATTGACACGACAAACAAAGATCTGGTCTGGTCCCGCTCAGGGTGCGGGTCTGCTGGTGGCCGTAAACCGCACTGCATAAACACCGGAGTCTATGTTGTACATAGCTGAGTGCAAGTACCTATGTAAAGGCTCTGCATATGCTCCATGCTCTGCCATGTCTATGACTCTTCCTCCCACTCCGGCGCTGCCTGACCTGTACATGACGCACTTTAAGCCTACAGCCATGACCCCAACCTCTCCTGGACCGCCGCCCCAGTCGATGTCTCTGTCGCACTCGCTTTTCCACCCGCTCAATGAGGGGAGGTCGCACGGCGCATTAATGAAAATTTCGTACATCGAATTCACATCATTAAAAAACGAAGGCCCAAAATTCGCATATGTGAAACTCGCCGGCGTTTTTTAAGGGTTGCAAGTGGTTTGTTAAATAAAACATTTGGAAAGGCTGTATAAAAATCAATTTGGTTTGTATACTTTTTTTTCTGTGAATGGCAACAATGCGTGTACATAAAGGGCAGCAAATAACAAGGAGTGTGTGTACACAGTGATGCATGCCATGTAAAATGAATTTTTGTTGCATTATTTCGAGGAGGAGCGACGAATAAAACACGCAGGGTCAAAAAAAGTTCTTGTCAGAAGTGGGATTCGAACCCACGCCTACAGAGTAGACTGCGACCTGAACGCAGCGCCTTAGACCACTCGGCCATCCTGACTATTGATTGCAGCGGTCCAAACGGTAGTGATCCATAACTCGATCACTGTCTTTTTTGAGGGAATTTCCGGGTACGTGGGCGAACAATACGATTCTGGATTTGAACAGCGGATAATCAGCTTCGTGGGACAATATCAAATAAAGAGATAAAATAGCATATTCTTATGCAACGCTGCATGCCGAAATTTATCAGTTGGCAATACAAGGTACTGTTCTTGGATTTTAGTCGGAAAAAATGCTCGATAACGATGCTCGAGTGCAGTCAAGCGCCAATCCTTTTTTCCAATTGTGCGGGACCTCAAAGCCTCTGCACTGCAAATATAATTAAGGATATTAATTAATTATTGCGCTTGTCGTTATTGTATGAAGATTAAATTATATATTGCGACATAAAAAGGTTGGGAATGGTAAAACTGCAACAATGTATTATAATTCTCCCCACTATAATAACAGCCACATTCAATTATTGCGTAGACACGTAGCCGAATCCATAAGTATTGGCGATTTATGTACCACCAGATTGTTGGCAATGTGTTAAAATGATGGCTGGATTCAGATCTGTTCTTTGTTCCTTGATAGGATCCCGAGGGCGAGCTCACCACTAATTTCCCATTTCGACACGAGTACATACATATGTACAAACGCAGTCGCCGCTTATTTCCAGCCATGTATTCGAGTCCCATTTTGGGGAGGCTGTGGAGTGGGTGGTATCTGGTTTGAGCTACGCAAAATGACAATAAAATCGAATAAAATGCTAAAAAAAATAAAAATATTGTTTGTGCACGCAGAATACAACAACAAGCTCGAAAATAATGCGTTGCTGCTGATGGGCAGTTGCAGATGAACCGCCCCCTCAAGAGATGGGAGTTGCATTTTGGTTGGTCGCCGGGTCTGAATGAATGCATCTGAAAAAAACAGGTAAAAATTAATAGTAAATTGTATTATAATTTCTTTTTTATTACAGACTGGACGGGTTGCAGCTGCAAATCACATACCCTTCCTATGAATTGTTCAAAATCAATAAAAAACAAGAGAGAACGCTATAGTCGGGTGCCCCGACTATCAGATACCCGTTACTCAGGTAAAGGGAGTGCGAGGGAGATGGAGATAGAAACTTTGATCGCGCATAACTTTTTAACGAATGGTCCGATTTGAAAAATTTCTTCTACATTTCGATAGGTATTGATAAACACAATAAAACTGCATTTTTACTTTTCCGAAATATTTAAATTTTTAAAATCATATATAAGCGATTGTGGGCGTTAAAGGGGGCGTGGCACCTTTTTGAAACAAACTTGCGCTGCGTAGGAACTCCTAGAATCTGCATGCAAAATGCCAATCTTCTAGCTTTTATAGTTTCCGAGATCTCAGCGTTCATACGGACAGACAGACAGACGGACAGACGGACAGACGGACAGACGGACATGGCTATATCGACTCGGCTAGTGACCCTGATCAAGAATATATATACTTTATAGGGTCGGAAACGCTTCCTTCTAGCTGTTACATACTTTTGCACGAATACAATATACCCTTTTACTCTTCGAGTAACGGGTATAACAAGAGAGAACGCTATAGTCGGGTGCCCCGACTATCAGATACCCGTTACTCAGGTAAAGGGAGTGCGAGGGAGATGGAGATAGAAACTTAGATCACGCATAACTTTTTAACGAATGGTCCGATTTGAAAAATTTCTTCTACATTTCGATAGGTATTGATAAACACAATAAAACTGCATTTTTACTTTTCCGAAATATTTAAATTTTTAAAATCGTATATAAGCGATTGTGGGCGTTAAAGGGGGCGTGGCACCTTTTTGAAACAAACTTGCGCTGCGTAGGAACTTCTAAAATCTACATGCAAAATGCCAATCTTCTAGCTTTTATAGTTTCCGAGATCTCAGCGTTCATACGGACAGACAGACAGACAGACAGACGGACAGACAGACGGACAGACGGACATGGCTAGATCGACTCGGCTAGTGATCCTGATCAAGAATATATATACTTTATAGGGTCGGAAACGCTTCCTTCTAGCTGTTACATACTTTTGCACGAATACAATATACCCTTTTACTCTACGAGTAACGGGTATAAAAATATTTATCCAATTTGAATATTACAAATACAAATTTACATTTTTAGCAACTTCAGAAGACCTTTTCGATAATCATTTGCTTACTTTTCTGGGGACATTAAATGACACGCTACCTAACCCAAAAGGCTTCTTCGCGTGGTTAGTCACTAAGCCATAGAGGAAATGACCGCAACCCATGAGTTAAGTTCTGGTTCAGCAAAAACTGTGAATGATTGGCGCCGAGAGAAAAAATAATGAATGCACTTTTTGTGTGGAACGCACCTAAAAGGGTTAAAAAACTGTGCAGCGAATGAAACGGCAGGCGGAGACGCAGAAAGAGATCCGCATCCCGAATGGTATGGGACAATTGACGGGCTACTTTGTGGGCTAGAGACTACAGGGTCTGGGGGATGGGTGCAACAATAATAATGCACTGCTGACGCTGCTGCTGTGACTGCAGTCGCTGGCGCAGTCGGCGCAGGCTGCTGTTGCTGATTATGTTGATGACGATGCGCAAACATCAAAATAATCGAATAAATTAAAATGCGAAAGAAGAGAAACATACCAAACTCAATCGACACCCACTGGGCGATGGCAAAAGCGGGAGATGCAGCGAGGTGGTCGGAATTCGCATTAATAGGGCTGCTAATTATTGACGTGCGTGGCCCAAACCCCGGCCCCGACCCACTTTTGTGGCTGGGCGCTGACTGCGTCGCCAGTGAACGACTCTCATAATGAGTTTTTTCTGGCTGCAGTTTTGGTTGCTGGGCAGCGACAAATGCGGCAGTGCGTCGTGTCGGGGCAAAATCAGTTTCGAAAATGCTTTGTCAACAGCAACACACATTCAAAATTTTCGGTTTAGTCGCATAAGTTTTATTTTGCTTGATTTAGTACAACATTACAACTTTGGCTCGCCACTTGATTCTGTGTTGGAAAATTATCCTGATTTTCTGTCGAAAGGGAAAGTCCCCTTAACATGAGTGAGTGCCTACTACCTACTCGCGTGAGAGTGTGTTTGTGTCTGCGCGCCAGCGTTTGTCTGGTCTAAATCTAAGCGCATCCTGTGTCCAGCCCAAAAAGGCCAAATATAAGGCTTAGCCCCTGCCAAACGGGGGTGTGTGTTGCGTTTTTATGTAAATTATGCAAATACTACCCCTATTACAGCCCTAAACCGCAGAGAACGCCCCTTCACCGCCCACCGCCCTCCCTATTTCTCTATTACGCTGGCGTCGACGTTTTCGCTGTTGTTGTTGCGGCTGGGTTTGTGGTTTTGTTTTTGCCGCTAGTTAGCTGCGCTGGTCGATGCATCTGATTAACAAAATTAGTTTAGAAAACTCCGCTCTCGCGTTCGAAACAAACAAAAATTGGTTCGCTTTTTTCGACAAAAAATAAGATGATTGCAAATTCTTAAATAGTCTTAATGACCTAAAGAGATGTGTTTGCCGTCCGCTTTTATTTTCGTATTACTAAACGTGCAATAGAATTACTAAGAGTCATGGTATGTCAAACGAAAAATCTTGAATTAATAAATTATTATAGATTAACTCTGGGCGTATTAGTAAAAAGCTATCTTTATTTCTCGTGTGAATCTGAAATCACATTTCAAGTGAAGACAAGTCTCCTCCTATAAATGAATCACCGAATCCAGTCAATAACCCAGTTGTGGTCTGACTAACTAACTAACTAACTTGATATGAGGTGAAATGGCGGAATTGACTTTAAATAGCGGCTGACTGGAATCAGTTGCAGCATCCCTTGAAAGTCTCTGGATCGCTTTAATTTTCATTAGAAGTGTGTGCGTGCTCGCCTGTGTTTTCCGACCTCGACGATGTTTTTTGACCCTTTTGTGATCTATTTCCTAGCTGTAGCATCGGGCATCGTTTCTGTGTCGCGAAGAGGCGACTCCCGACGCGACGAAGACTGTTGAATGAAAGTCAAAGTAAAAACGGCCAAACGGCAAAACAACAAAAACCTAAACAAAATACAAAATTCAAAACGGCACACGAAGGACGGAAGGGGTGTCGGCAACTAGAAAGCGCGCCGGAGAGCGCCAAACTTTGATAAGACCAAAGCAAAACAAAACGGGGGGCCGTGGGTGGAACCGGGGGCTTGTCGCCGGGAAAAACAAACAAGAAGCGCGTTCAGTTCGGCTTTCCGCTGCAAAAAGGCAAAAAGAACACTCGTCGAAGCGGAATGCAGCGCGAAAATGAGAACGCCTCGAAGGGGGCTGATTGCAGTGGGCAGCAGTGGGTGGCGGTGGGTGGTGGGAGCGCAGGGGCTGCTCAGGTGCGTTGCCGGGTTGAATGCACGCCGTGCCAGAGCGAGACGGCCGATTGCTGCTGCATTCTTCCGCCATCTCTCCCTGCGCATGCGGAAAATTTCTCATGGGAACTACCCATGGATGGGGAAAGGGGGATAGCGGGGGATCGTATGTAATGCGAGTGGGTGTGGTGTGGGTAGCCGAGTGCTCGGCGGGCTGGGACAGGTGCCATTTATTTATTTATTTCGATTCATTTCCGCTTTTGTATGAGACTAAATGAAAACTCATTTCCCTTTGATGTGCGCTCTTGCTCCTCTTTCACTTTTCCTCGGACTTTTGCAGAGCGAGATAGCCATAGCCAGCCGACACGGAGAGAGCGAGAGGGAGCGGTGGGGCTCGCTTCCTTTCGCTCTCTCTGTTTTTGGGTGCTGCTGCGCGATAATGAAAAAGTGTAATGCACCAAAAAGTGACATAAGGCTGTAAATTAAGCAACAACAACGACAACGGGCTTAAACTCTGCCCTGTACATATGTGCCGCGATATACTTGCATACATAAAAATGTGTACGGCACATAGGTGCGGAAATATATGTGCATATAATCGGTTATTTACAGTTATCTGCATATCCTGAACGAGAGCCAGCTACTGCCCCAATCCAGGGGTGGATGGTGGGTGGTATTGGTATGCTTCTGCTGCTGGTGATGGCGATGGTATTGTGGCGCTGGAATTTATCCTGGGGCAACCTACGTATGTACGTATGAAGTCCCCGTGAGGGCTTTTTGGGTCCTGGTCAACTCCTTTATGTTTTCCCATCAAATTAAAAGCCTTTTTACTGAAAATTACGAAAATGGTAATCGCCTGTCTATATGCCCACACATGCAATAATATGTGCCTGTGTGGGTTCTGCATCTGGGTTCTATTAAATTTCGCTCCTGGCTAATCGATGCTCTTTGCCGGAAATATGTTTACTGGGAAATATATCACCATTAGGTATCATTTATTTGGCTTTCCGCTTTTCAAAATTAAAGACTCTAATTCTTTTATTTGAAAATCAAACAAAACAAACGTAACAAAGTCGTGACAATCGCACCTTCAACATACCAAATATTTTTATACCCTTGCAGAGGGTATTATAATTTCAGTCAAAAGTTTGCAACGCAGTGAAGGAGACATTTTCGACCCTTGATTAGCATCACCAGGAGAGTCGATCTAGCCATGTCCGTCTGTCCGTCCGTCTGTCCGTCCGTTTCTACGCAAACTAGTCCCCCAGTTTTAAAGCTATCTGCTTGAAACTTTCCCAAAAGTTGTCTTTCTATTGCAGGTAGTATTTAAGTCGGTACGAGCCGGATCGGGACACTATATCATATAGCTGCCATATAACTGAACGATCGGAAAAGCCATAACTTGGCCGATTCTTATGAAATAGGTTTGATTGATTGGTCAAAAATAAAACCCATAGAAAATCCCAACTTCCTAACTTAACAAACACCAAAGTTATGGCATTTCCGATTAATCAGTTATATGGCGGCTATAGGATATAGTCGTCCGGTCCTTATACAATTTGGTAGGTCGGATTGATTCGCCAAATATTAAACCAATCGAAAATCCAAACTTCCTAACTTTACAAACACCAAAGTTATGGCATTTCCGATCAATCAGTTATATGGCAGCTATAGGATATAGTCGGCCGATCCTTATGAAATTTGGTAGGTCGGATTGATTGGCCAAATATAAAACCCATCGAAAATCCAAACTTCCTAACTTTACAAACACCAAAGTTATGGCATTTCCGATCAATCAGTTATATGGCAGCTATAGGATATAGTCGGCCGATCCCGGCCGTTCAAACTTATATACTGCGTGCAAAGGAAAGAAGGGTGTGTGCAAAATTTCAATTCGATAGTTTTAAAACTGAGAGACTAGTTTGCGTAGAAACAGACAGACGGACAGACAGACGGACATGGCTATATCAACTCAGGAGGTGATCCCGATCAAGAATATATATACTTTATATGGTCGTAGATGTCTCCTTCACTGCGTTGCACACTTTTGACCAAAATTATAATACCCTCTGCAATGGTATAAAAATTAGTTTATCACTACAACATTTTCTTTTAACAAGAAAGGAAAGCTAACTTCGGGCGGAGCCGAAGTTGATATACCCTTGCAGAATATTATGTACATTATATTCTCCAAAATTATTCATATGATGCATTCTTAATACTCATACAAAATCCCAACTTCCTAACTTTAAAAACACCAAAGTTAAGGCATTTCCAATCGTTCAGTTATATGGCAGCTATAGGATATAGCCGGCCGATCCTTATGAAATTTGATAGGTCGGATTGATTGTCCAAAAGTAAAACCTATATAAAATCCCAACTTCCTAACTTAACAAACACCAAAGTTATGGCATTTCCGATCAATCAGTTATATGGCAGCTATAGGATATAGTCGGCCGATCCTTATGAAATTTAATAGGTCGGATTGATTGGCCAAAAATAAAACCCATAGAAAATCCCAACTTCCTAACTTAACAAACACCAAAGTTATGGCATTTCCGATAAATCAGTTATATGGCAGCTATAGGATATAGTCGGCCGATCCTTATGAAATTTAATAGGTCGGATTGATTGGCCAAAAATAAAACCCATAGAAAATCACAGCTTCCTAGCTTTACAAACATCAAAGTTATGGCATTTCCGATCAATCAGTTATATGGCAGCTATAAAATATAGTCGGCCGATCCCGGCCGTTCCGACATATATACTGCGTGCAAAGGAAAGAAGGGTGTGTGCAAAGTTTCAGTTCGATATCTTTAAAACTGAGAGACTAGTTTGCGTAGAAACAGACAGACGGACAGACGAACAGACAGACGGACAGACGGACATGGCTATATCAACTCAGGAGGTGATCCTGATCAAGAATGTATATACTTTATAGGGTCGGAGATGTCTCCTTCACTGCGTTGCACACTTTTGACTAAAATTATAATACCCTCTCTATAATAACAAGAAAGGAAAGCTAACTTCGGGCGGAGCCGAAGTTGATATACCCTTGCTGAATATTATGTACATTATATTCTCCATAATTATTCATATGATGCATTCTTAATACTCATAAAAAATCCCAACTTCCTAAGTTTAAAAACACCAAAGTTATGGCATTTCCGATCGTTCAGTTATATGAAAGCTATAGGATATAGTCGGCCGATCCCGTCCGTTCCGACTTACATATATACTACGTGCAAAGCAAAGAAGGGTGTGTGCAAAGTTTCAATTCGATAGCTTCAAAACTGAGAGACTAGTTCGCGTAGAAACAGACAGACGGACAGACAGACGGACATGCCTATATCAACTCATGACGCGATCCTGATCAAGAATATATATATTTTATACTCCTTTACTGCGTTGCACACTTTTGACCAAAATTATAATACCCTCTGCAAGGGTATAAAAACTAACTCTGTGTTTGAATATTCAACAATATTGTTCCATTGTAAGGGTCTATAAAACTACCGCCATGATTTATTTTTATGTTCTTAATAATTAAATAAGAAAAATTATTCAATGATTTTTATTTTATCCTGCGCTAAATAAAATGAAAAAATCATTGAATATTTTTTTTTAACAATAAAAGACACTATATGTAGTATATTAAATTTTTTAAAGAGAAATTATGATTATAAAATAAGTTTTATTAAGTTACTCAAAAATAATGTTTTGCAAAGTAAAAATTAACAATTTCAAAATAGTTGGGGAAATGCGTAGATGATACAAAGAGAATTGGGTGAGTCATTCTTTTCTAGGTCCTTCATAAGTGAGTGATTTCCTTAATTAAAAAATAAAAATAGTCATTATTTACGGAACTCTGCGAATTTAGATGAAGGCCATCAGGAAAACCCCACAGTCTGTTCTGCCTGCCAAATTCATCTGTTAAACGTTCCATTTCTCTTGTTGCTCTTTCTGTTGGCACTTGGACCAAATGCTTTGCAGGGAGCGGGCCGTCTGAAATTTACATAGCCAAAGTCGACAAAGTCGCAAAAAGCAACCACGTCCATAACCGGCTTGCCAGCTCACACACGAGCAAAGCTCACCCACATATGCAAGCTCCACACAAGATAACAGCGCCAGCAACAAGAACAGCAGAATACAACAGAAACCGGCTTTTTGTGTGACCTAATATTTGAGTTAACTACTTTGGCAAAAAGCCGAAAAGAATACGCGCTGGGGAGTATTTCATGAAGTGCGCTTTTCGCTCGCGATAAGATTAGAGCATATCAGAGCGGAGCAGTAAAGAAAAGGGCGCCTTATCAGCAGATACGACCACAAAAACAGAGAGCATTTGCGTGGCAGCACATGTACCTTCGATCTTGGCCACTTTCACGAGCGGGCAAACAAAAAAAATGATTTAGCAGGCGCTCTCACATTGTCCCGATGCCAAACCCTACGCCAGATACACTTATGCTAAAAACAACAAATGCTAGTTGCCGGAGCAACAACTATTTGAAGATAGCTTTTTATTTGGAATATGTATACGCAGTGTGTGACTTGGCGATGGTGATGACGCTTATGAGGCACCGGGGTGGTAATGAGGGGCAGGGGGAGGTCGAAATCGGAATCCGAATGTGAATGCGAATGTGAATGTGAATCCGAAACTAAATCAGGGGGAGAGTCTAAGCTTTCGGCATTCTCTCGCTGTCGACTTTTTGCACCGGCAAAAAAACTAAGCAGCCGGCAAATGTTTTTGTGCACACTCCTATCGCCCCCGCCACCCCCGCTCCTCTCCGATTCGGGCTCGGAGTCTCTCTGCACTTGACGTGCCCTCTCAGCAGAGTGCTCTGGTGTTGTACATTGTTGTCGTTCGTATTGGCGCCAAATGAGAGTGTCTATTGTTGGCCGTGCTGTGCGGCGTTGCCAAGCTTCACGGCTTAGACGGCGACGGTGCCTCACTTTAAGGAGGAAACTCTGAATTCAGAGACCAGCCAAAAGCCCTTCGAAGTAGCGTTCCCTGCTGACGTATGCTCTGCAGGTTCAGAAGAATCTCCTCCAAGACCTCCACGTCGTTTTCCTTCTCGAGAACGTCCTTCCTTAACACGTCCAGCCCCACAATCCACCAAACGTTGTATTTTGGGATATGCCGCAGGGAAAGTTTATATTGCTGGCGGAAGGTTCCATCACGACCACCGTAGAACGGTGGGTGAAGGCGCTCTTCCTGGTCATGGGGAGCAGATGCCCATTCCACGGCTGTTAGCATCTGATCAGAAAACAATACCTCATAGCAGTAGTAGTCTTTTTGGGTTCGTTCAGTAAAAAGTAACTCTCAAGCAAGCTGGGTTAAAACGTCAATGTCTTTATCAAATATAGTGTAGCAATTCACTTGCGTCAAACTTCTAATATAGAACACAACACAATGAGTAAATCACAATCCCAAATTTTCGGGCCCTCGCCCAAGGGTTATCGGCAGAAAGTCCGACTGGCCAAGACGCCGGTAGATGGCGAGAGTGGAGCTCAGGCGGTTGACCTAAGCCTTTGCGGGAAGCCCAGCTTCCTCGTCTGCAGTGGAAAGAAGTCACCCAATCTGACCGAGGTCGACAGCTCGACCGACCTCAGACAGGCCCACAACTTAGCCATTCAGCAGAACGCTTTGAAAGTCCAAGGAATTATGAACCACCAACAGCACATCATCGAAATAGTGGACAGCGTGAACGAGAGTATCGCAGGTCGGAAGGATTTGCGGAGGAGGGATGAATACGGAGGTTAGGCGAGCATTTAATGTCCTGTCTATCGAAATTTTCAAGTTAAGCTAAAATTGAGCAGAGTGACACAGACCGAATATTTCGCATTCTGGAAATTAGCCGGTTAACATTTGCCATTGTACGTTCGACGACATTTGTTGTTTTGCTGCGATTCAATTGGCTTTATCATTTTGTTTTTAATAAATATTTATAAGTGAGCACTTTTGTTTTTCTACTGATAGTACCGGATAGGACGGAGCCCCCCGTTGTCCAGGCGCAACAACAACGCCGGCTGATTAAGCCAACGCAGCCGATGGAGATAAGTTTATATATAGCATTTGGCATATGCTTCCATTGAGTAGTAGAATCAGCCGCGGGAATGACAAGCGAACATCCACAACATAGACCTTAGGATTTATTTTTCAATAATTGTTTCGGTTTATATCAATACATTCTCAAATATGTTGATTTCGCTATCTCGTTATTATGACCCGAAAATTTTTGAAGCGATTCTTAACAATCGGGTAAGTTTTGGAATTTATGACAAATAAGGTTTATTTGCATCTCGTGAGTCGTGCATATTGTTTGTGTAACAACCAAATGAAAAGCTAAATTAAACAGCTAAACGTTTGGCTTTCAAAAAATGATCTTAGCAACTATAAGTCCACTCGATTTTTGTACTGGCAGACGATGGTGGAGTTATGGATGGTTGGCAGAAGTTAATTAGTTCAAACGGCCGCTAACATGGCTTTAAACTCAGGACTACAATTTTGGCGCGTGGAAACCCTGCCTCCGCTCCCGACCCCCGGCGAGTGCGACTGATTTACCCACTTCTAAGCTCGGCCAGTTTCCAAATCGTAACACTTTCACGCGCTGCTGCCAAAAGTAACGCCAGACGGCCAGCCGGGGGATCTGCGCAGAGGGGAGGGGGTTGAACTAACCTCCCCTGGTGACCAGACACAGCCCCTCTCCCACCCATGGCCGGATAAACCCTCTGCGGGCGGAAGTCGGGGCACGGGCACCCAAAACGGGCAGCAAAACTTCAGCTGCAAAGGCACGCGACGCAAGGCCGCAGTCGCAGCGACGCGTACGTCGACCGCGGGACTCATGCGAGTCGCGCGACACGCACACACACTCGCCCAGATGCACACGGACGAGAATCAGTGTGCACAGATGTAGATACAGCACAAGCACATCCACACACGCCTACACCGCCAAGTTGTTTTTTGCGAACTTTTTGCCGACGCTTTTTGTTGCTTTGCTTTTGCTGTGCTGGTGCTGTGCCCTGCCCCCCTTTTGCTGTCTCACTCTCTATGCCATTGCTCTCTGTCCATCTCTCACATACACACGGGTAGAGTCTTGGGCTTGAGCAGCGCTCTTCTCTCGGAGCACTTGACTCTCTCGCTGGTCCACTCTCTGGGGGCGGGGGGTGGCGTGGGCCAAGTTCTCGTCGTCTTTTTGGACTCGCTTCGTTCAATTTTCGCTTCGTTGTTGTTGTCTGAGCGCGAATGTCCGTAAAAAGCTTTGTGCGCCAACCGCCCGTTAGCCCCCTCCCCCTTCCACGCTTGCATAAGAAGGTTTATTCAGTTTCTTTTTAGCTCTCTCTGCTCTCACGGCTCCTGCGGCCGCCGACGCCAACGCTGGCAGCGACCGCGACTGAGGCCTCGGCTTGGCCGTCGACGCTTTCATGGGTTCTTGAGCGTATGCAAAAGATTTTTGCACATATTCATCTTTTTGGCCGTTTTCGGTGCGTTTCGCGGAGCTCGCTGGCTCTTGGAGTGTTCGCGCGATTTTCCAGCAATTTCGCGCGCCCAAAGAAAACGTAGTTCCGTGTTTCTATTCTGGTTCGAAGGCTACCCAATCTTCTGCGTTCTGGGTCTTCCGGGAAAAGGGCTATTCCCGCAGTGCTATTTTTGCAATCTTTGGTCCAGAATTTTTCTTTATAAACCGACCTTTTTTATTGGCAATAGAGTTTCTAAATATTGGCATAGCTAATTGTATTCATAGTTGAAGTTGTTGAAGTTTGAATGAACTTCGAGTGTGATTGTGTAAAATATGAGTGCTTTTAAAAATCTGAAGTAAATAATTTAATTAAGTTCAAGCAAGTGATGATCGTAAAGACCTAAGCCCGTCAGATGGAATACCAATCAGACAATTTCAGCTTCATGGGAAGCATTGGATGGCTATAAAATGGCAAATTCGTAGCCAGTATAGACTCGTTAGTTTGCCCAGCCCAAAAGCAGAGCGAGCTATCTGCCGCATCTACGGATATTGACTCTCCCCGATGCGGTTCAACTATTTCTGTTCAACTATTCGGAACTTTTGTGTTTTTGTGTTTGGCGGGTGGAATTGGCGTTGCCGGCGGTTGATTCACTTACCCGTTGTGTTCCGTTTCACGGCAAAAAAGAAGCAAGCCGAGTATCTGTGGCTCTGCATTCGTGTGAGTTGTATCGCCATCCATAAATCTGCCCGCACTAAGTGCAGTCGGCGTCGCCCAACTTTTATTTAGCTGGCGTTGCCGCAGCTTTTTCGACTGCTATTGTCTGCATTAGATCGTATCACAAGTTGCCTGTTTTGCTTAGTTTGGATGGGTTTGCTTTGTTTTCTGCGCACATCCACCCACAATGACCCACACTCGCGGGGCCATCATCTGGCGGCTTTTTGAACTTGAAAATTGTGTTGTTCGCTTAGTTTCCCATATTTTCCAGCTTTCCGGCTTTGTCCTTGCGCCCTCTCTCTCTCGTGGGGCTCTCTTTGGGGTCCTCTCCAATGTTTAGACAATGCGTGCCCCTATACAAAACACTGGTGTCTAGGGTTAGGAATAGAAGAGAAGTGGGTGGTGTGGTGGTTGGCTTGTGGGTGTAGATGTGTCTGCGGGTGAGATTGTGTGTGTGCGTGGGTGCCATGTGTTGATTTTATAAGGCAACAGGAAGCGCGATAAGTAAAGAGAAGGAATCCTGAACCAAGAGCCGTGGGGCACGATGAACTAAGTTTTCTTTGGATGTGTTATTTATAAAGAACTCAATTAGTTATAGTCTAAGCAGTTTTCCATTGCTACTTGTAAAAATGTACAGGTCCAATATCTGCGAAAACTGCTGTTACTCTTAAAGCCACTAATCGGACATCTTCTTCTTTTGCAGGTGCTTTTTGACTGTTTGGAACATTTTTAAACATTACGTTAAAACGTTGTTGATACTTACTGAAATATTGTTTTGTTTAAACAAATAATAATATAATCACTATAATACTGTCAGTATAATACCAAACGAACGGAACGAAGATCTAATTATAATACAAATGTAATAAAATAATAAACGACAACGATAATAACTTATTTGCCATCTGTTACCTTTTTATTTCAAACATTCTTATTAATGATTTGAATATAATTTAACGCAACCAATTCAACGATAAAAAATTTTATAACATCAACTACAACAACAACAAAAGAAAATAGTACAACAAATTAAAGTTAACTTTCAGTTGTATGAAAAAACAAAAAGTGATTTTTAGTTAGTTTCTCAAAATTTAACAAACAAAATTCACAACAAAATTTGGAATACAAACTACAAACACCGCAACAACAAATACAACAATAACAGCAACAATTACAACCACTGCAACAAACAACCAACCGATAACAACTACAAAATCAAAAAAATTAATTGAACAACAAATAACAAGAGCAAAAGCAATAATATAAAAAATTGTAACCATAATAAAGAGCATAACTAAACAAACTAAACAGAGAAATAAATCAAAGCGCAACACATAAGGAATAACACAACCAAAAGGAAACACCCAACAAACCAGCAAACCAAATCAACAAACGAAAATAGCCACACGAAATAGCTAACAAAACATAACAAGCAACAGAGCAAAGCAACCGAAACAAACGAAAATAGCAACCGAAGCCAATCGAAACAGAATTCAGAACCAGAAATAGCCTTACAACCCGCCTCCATACAATCCCAACCCAATAGCAGAATTCAAGAGATAAAACCCGTAACTGAAACCGATAACAGGATAACAAACAGAAAATAGAGCAACGAAACAGAAAATGCAACACCAGAAGTGAAAACTGAAATTCAAAACCAAAAGTCAAACAAAAAAGAATACAAAAACGGAAATAGCCAAAATTTGTTAAATTTATTTTGTGTGTTTTTAACGGAAAAAAAAAGCAAATCTCAAACAAATATCGAACGGAAAAAAATAAAAATGCAGAAACTATTTGTCGTTTTTCAAATTGAACTCTTGCGTTAAGGTTTAAATATTCGCCTTAGTCCTTAAATTTTGCGTTCGTCAAAAAAAGCGGTCGAGAAAATGTTCTGAAAAAGTCTTGAATGAATCGAGCTGAGAAACACTTTATAAACTTTGAGAGGTGGAAGCAATCGAAATAAAGAAAGAAGCGGCAAAAGCCATTTCAGCGGCAAACTGTAAAAACAGTCTTGTGCCAAATTTGCGCAATCACAAGTGTACATTTGTGTATGTGTGTGTGGAACGTGTCAGTGGTAGAAGTTCACGTTATATCGAGAAGGAGATAAATCGGATCGAGGAACATCACTATATCAATATATATCTATATACAAATTATCTAAAATTGTTCATATCGTGGCAAAAGCTATATATGATCTAAAAGCATGTAAAATCAGTTTTCGAAAACATTTCGTACTTAAAAAAAATTAACCTAACATTAGTAGTGAGAAAAAGATAAAGCAAAAACCAAATAAAATTCCATTCAGATAGAAGGAGCGTTCTAGGCTAAAAATCAAATGATATTACTATTAAAGATAACACAAGTTTTTGAGAATCTTAAAAGTATAAAGGAGTCAAAAGGAAACGCCGTTTTTCGGGTATAGGTCATCAATCTCCACACACCCATTAGCATCGTAGCAAAAGAAATCAGAGTAATCTTTGCATGTCAATTTGGTAAGTAAAGCATTTTTATACTTATGAACGATAAGTTTTCTTAAATAAGAACTATTTTAACAAAAAAGTGTATGCAATCTAACCATCAAGCCACAATTCGGTTTTGACTGATATAAAATTTAGAAATGGGTATATTTCTTAAAGCGTATATTTTGTTTTGCATGAATTAATTTTGCACTCCGAACTATACTATACTCACAATGTACTGTACAATTTACAATGGGGTACGTCTTTTTTTGAGCACACCTTGAAAGTGATTTTCAGTCATCGTTTAATAGTTTGTACACCTTATAAAATATTTGCAGAATATAAGAGTAATTATTATTACTGAGGATTAATTATTGCATTTAATAACAACACAATGACTAAAAAAGCTAATATTTATTTAAATTTGTATTTAAGTTAAAGTTTTAAAACAGAAGCCAAGTCTTCTCTTCTGAAGAATTTACAATTTCATATATGTATCTGACATTATTGATTACCTTGGCTAAACTTGGTTCCTTTTTTTTTAATTGTAGTAATTATACAGACAAATTAAAGGGAACAGAACAAAAGGATGACTTACCTTATCTTTTATTAACGCAGAAACATTAAATTCTTAAGAAGTCTGTCCTAAATGGTAAAACGGGGAGGGGGTTTATAATATCATACACTCTACTTCAAAATGCTATACTTCTAACTAATTTTTCATTTTCTTGGAATAAATTTTCCCTTATTTTTATCATTGGTAAAAAGTTGGTTACAGCATTTTAACTACAACATTTTAACTACAGAATATTCTGTAAATTATATTCTCCAAAATTATTCATGTGATGCATTCTTAATAATCATAAAAAATCCCAACTTCCTAAGTTTAAAACACCAAAGTTATGGCATTTCCAATCCTTCAGTTATATGGCAGCTATAGAATATAGTCGGCCTTATGAAATTTGGTAGGTCGGATTGATTGTCCAAAAATAAAACCCACAGAAAATCCCAACTTCCTAACTTTAAAAACACCAAAGTTATCGCATTTCCGATCAATCAGTTATATGGCGGCTATAGGATATAGTCAGCCGATCGCGGGCCGTTTCGACTTATATACTGCGTGCAAATGAACGAAGGGTGTGTGCAAAGTTTCAATTCGATATCTTTAAAACTGAGAGATAAGTTTGCGTAGAAACAGACAGACAGATGGACAGACCGACATGCTTATATCAACTCAGGACGCGATCCTGATCAAGAATATATATACTTTATAGAGTCGGAGATGTCTCCTTCACTGCGTTGCACACTTTTGACCAAAATTATAATACCCTCTGCAAGGGTATAAAAGGTTGTTAAATTTGCTGTACAATTGTAATCATTAAGTGAAGTAAGCATTACATTTACTGCTGATTACATTTACTTTTCGGTAAACCAACAACTTTCGGTTGGAGCACTTAAGATGTAGAATTATTTATCATTTAATAAAAACAAGAAAGGAAAGCTAACTTCTGGCGGAGCCGAAGTTGATATACTCTTGCAGAATACTCTGTAAAATTATATTCTCCAAAATTATATATTCTTAATCAGCATCACCAGCCCATGCCCGTCTGCCCGTCCGTCCGCCTCTCCGTCCGCCCTTTTCTACCCAAACTAGTCCCTCAGTTTTAAAGCTATCTGTTTGAAACACCCTTCTTTCCTTTGCACGCAGTATATATGTAAGTCGGAACGGCCGGGATCAGCCGAATATATCCTATAGCTGCCATATAACTGAATGATCGGAAATACCATAACTTTGGTGTTTTTAAAGTTAGGAAGTTGGGATTTTTTATGAGATTATAATTTACATAGTATTCTGCAAGGGTATATCAACTTCGGCTCCGCCCGAAGTTAGCTTTCCTTTCTTGTTTTTAATTTTTGTTGTGTTTTTTTGGGATTTGATAATATTTAAATACTATGGATTTACGGTTTTAATTAAACTAAAATCGGACATCTATATCATATGGCTCTCATAGGAAAATTAAGAAATTAAACAAAATAAAAATTTAAAAAAATTAAAAATTATTTAAATTTTTTTCTATTTATCAAAACATTTCTTTGAGATATAATAATTATTTACTATATCAGAATTACGCTTTTAGTTTTGTCAAAATCTAACAACAATATCGTATAGTTGCCATAGAAACGATGGCAAAATGCAGTGCAAATCGACATTCGGCTTGCCGAAGTTTGCTTCCTTTCTTGTTTTTTAATAACTTTTGGAATAATGAATTTGAAAATTTGTTGCGTTGAGGGAACATTTATATACCTCCCAAAAACATTTATCTCGTGCTTAAAATTTTAAATATCCAAGCGCTGCTTATGTATAACTAGAATTTTCATGTTTACTTAAAAATCTCTTGGTCGTAGTTTCTGAGATCCCGACGTTCAGACGGAAAGCCAGGCGGCGAATCGACTCGGCCGGTATTCTTGATCAAGAATGTATGTATATCATTTAACGAGCCCAGTCTACATTTTTACTCTACGAGTAACCGGTATAACATATTTTTAAGTAGTATTGCAATTTTGTTGTATAGTTTTAATTCAAATTAATATAAAACTTAAATTGTTCCCACGAAATCTAGTCAAAAGTTAGGGAGTAATTACAAATTTTGACAATTTGGATATGTACATATACATATGAATAACAAGAGATAACGCTATAGTCGGGTTCCCCGACTATCAGATACCCGTTACTCAGGTAAAGGGAGTGCGAGGGAGATGGAGATAGAAACTTTGATCACGCATAACTTTTTAACGAATGGTCCGATTTGAAAAATTTCTTCTACATTTCGATAGGTATTGATAAACACAATAAAACTGCATTTTTACTTTTCCGAAATATTTAAATTTTTAAAATCGTATATAAGCGATTGTGGGCGTTAAAGGGGGCGTGGCACCTTTTTGAAACAAACTTGCGCTGCGTAGGAACTCCTAGAATCTGCATGCAAAATGCCAATCTTCTAGCTTTTATAGTTTCCGAGATCTCAGCGTTCATACGGACAGACAGACAGACGGACAGACGGACATGGCTAGATCGACTCGGCTAGTGATCCTGATCAAGAATATATATACTTTATAGGGTCGGAAACGCTTCCTTCTAGCTGTTACATACTTTTGCACGAATACAATATACCCTTTTACTCTACGAGTAACGGGTATAACAAGAGAGAACGCTATAGTCGGTTGCCCCGACTATCAGATACCCGTTACTCAGGTAAAGGGAGTGCGAGGGAGATGGAGATAGAAACTTTGATCATGCATAACTTTTTAACGAATGGTCCGATTTGAAAAATTTCTTCTACATTTCGAAATATTTAAATTTTTAAAATCGTATATAAGCGATTGTGGGCGTTAAAGGGGGCGTGGCACCTTTTTGAAACAAACTTGCGCTGCGTAGGAACTCCTAAAATCTACATGCAAAATGCCAATCTTCTAGCTTTTATAGTTTCCGAGATCTCAGCGTTCATACGGACAGACAGACAGACGGACAGACAGACGGACAGACAGACGGACAAACGGACAGACGGACATGGCTAGATCGACTCGGCTAGTGATCCTGATCAAGAATATATATACTTTATAGGGTCGGAAACGCTTCCTTCTAGCTGTTACATACTTTTGCACGAATACAATATATCCTTTTACTCTACGAGTAACGGGTATAAAAATATATGTATATAACATCATTAATAACTATCCGATAGTGTAGTTATAAATAAATGTAATGCTAAAATACAAAAATAAATTAATTTATTGCTGAGTTAGTGCAGATCAAGTGCCAAAAAATAGTCAAAATAAAATCTAAGTTACATTTATTATATTTGGATCCAGAACCCAGAAACAAAAAACATGTACTGTGCGAATGTCCATGTGAACACATGACGCATATAACAGCCCCTCGGGACCCACATGCGCAAATGTGTAGGTGTCCCCTTGTATATATACATATATGTATATCCATAAAGCCTATGTACAGTGTGCATGCACACATGCTCGTATTTGTATGCTCATCTACATGCAAATTTCACTTACGCGCAAAAAATTAATTATTGAAAAAATGCGCGACGGACACCCAAGGACCGCGAGAAGCAACTCCAATCCCAACCCATCGCCGCTGACCATTAAAAGCCTGCGGGGTGGTGGTGGGTGGCCATCGACAATCGAAATACAAAAGTCGAAGGGATGAGCACTCGCAGTAGGAGCAAAAAAAGAAGAGCCATTACACATATTTTAAATGAATTGAAATAAAATTCGTATATAAAAATGCTTGTAAGCGTGTGTATGTGGCCAGCGAAGTACAGTTGACTCCACACATTTTTAACAGAAAATGGCAGGCAAGCAGTATTCGCGGCGACCGCGGCAGAGGCAGCGGCAGCGGCAAAGGCAGAGGCGTGGGCAGTGTGTGCAACTGGGGGTGGGATGCGGATGTGGAGTCCCCGAAAGGGGTTGCCTGACCGAACGGTCAGTTGCCGAGTGTCCTTCCACACGAGGATGTGCGACAGGGACGGAGACTGTCTGCCAGCCCCAATCCCCACCCCTCCATCTCCGCCCCTCACCAGCAAGTAGCTGCAGTTCTTAATGTGTTGGAACTGACGGTGCGTCGCCCAAAAGAGCGCAATTATATTTTCGCTCTCTATCTCTGGGAATCTGCATTTGGGTTCTGTATCTGCAGCTGTACGTGTGAGCCATGTCATTAATGACAAGTTTAATTTACATTCGCCGACCTTCTTTTTCCCTTCCTATAGATTGCTGCTGCGCTTGCAGTTGGCAACCGTGGAAGGCACAGAAGCACCCACCGAAATCGACCCACCCACAAACCGAACCCGCTGAACCGCGCGCAAATTGCATTTTTCGGTTGCATTCTTTTCCATGCCATTTCACTTAATTTTATTGCAGCTGCTGCGTATATTTTTCTGTCTCTGCGCGTTTTTTTGCCTTGTCATTGAATGTAGTTTCTAGAGTCTAGAGCAAACGTGACATGCCATTAAGGGGGGAGCGGGCAGACCTGGTTTTTGTTTATAACATCAGAATTAATTGTAAGTTGGTGTTCTTTTGTGCTTCCGAAGGTTTCTTGTGCCGTCTGAAACAAGGTGATTACGAGTCTTGCATATATTACAGAGCACCTCGGAACACCTTAGATCTAATCCCATTAACACATAGCCACTCAACGCTCATCAGAGAACTGTTCGTTCCGTTTCAGCCAGCTTTAATTATCCCCTCAACTTATTCAAGAGCTCTATTCATAAATATTCTGAATCCCCATTCCGAATGACACATCCATGCGAATCCTCTTCAGCTGCAACATCAAGAGAAAGTCGCGAAAGCAACTAGAACGGCAATCATAGGGGCGAATTTAAAGGGGGTTGGTGGAGACTCCCATGGTTGAAGTGGGTGGTCGGGGGCTCTCCACCTAAACCGGATCGAGGGCCTTCGTTGGCCTTGGGTGGGAGGCTGAGTGGGTGCCTAGATAGCTGCCTAAATAAATGCTTGGATAGAGTGATGGCTGGATAAAAAGATGGATGGATGCATGCATTCAATCGGGGACAACTAGGTCGGAAGTAAGGCGACATCAGAATATCAGAATATCATATCATCAAATCTTTTAAAACTACCAACAAAGAAGCCTTTACGCGTGAATATGCTGGCCGAAAAGCTCTTGATGTAGCCAAATGTCAGCGAAATTATGGATTTATACACATGCTGGAGGGCAAAATAAGTTGGGGAGCAGTTGCCTTTTTAACGACAGAATGGGTTTGTAATTTGCTGGATGTTAGGAAGGGATTCATAGACAGGTTTGGCCAGGCAAGGGATTAAAGTCTGCCAGAGAAACATTATTCAGCGCTATATTTCCCTTTCCCCGAACTCCTCCACCAGCTTCCTCGTGCACACTGGCAGGTGCCGTAACAAAAGATGGAAAAACTTAATACTTGTTTTTCCTATTTTATTTAAAATAAACGACAAAGAATATGGCGGGGTCGAGGGTTGGCCAATGCATGTCAACAGCCTATCGCGACGCAGCACGGGGCGTATGCGTAACATTTTCATATGCCCGCACCGAGATCGCTTACTCTTCTTGGTCTGAATGGGCTTGGGATTGGAATTGGTATTGGGGTTGGCCGGCCGCGGAGTGAGGAGAAATGGGTGTGAGATGGGGACTGCCATTATTCACACGGCGAAGTTGTCGTTTGTTGTCATGCAACAATCATTTTACTAAGCTAGTGAATGAAGCGTGGAGGTCGACAAGATGCTAAGGGGTGGCAGGTTTGGAGTGGACTTTCGGTTTTGTAATGGATAAGAGCAGAAGAAACAAGAGAGAACGCTATAGTCGAGTGCCTCGACTATTAGATACCCGTTACTCAGCTAAACAACTTAATATAAATATGCAATTGCAACTGTGTACAATGTATATACATACATATGTATATGCTTACATACATACACACATACGCCATTGTTTGACTCAGACCTCCAATTTGGCTAACTTGATTTGATTTGCATAGTTCTTGGGATATAGTTCGGTATTGACAAATGAAAACCATCGCAATTTCCTTTAATAGAAATCCTTATCGAGAATTAACGTTGACTCTGTTGAGCACCTTGGTCAGCTGTTCCAAAGTCATCCGTTAGATGGCGCCATGAAAGGCGGAAATGTAGGCGCTAGCCAGGCTTAAGCGTTTAATGGGTTTTTGGGCGTTAGAGTGGGCGTGGCAAACTTTTATTAGGCCAATCGATAGATATTGACGAAACAAATACATATCAATTAAAATTTTCATATTAGCATCAAAACTGTGGCCACAGCTTGTGGCTTGTGGGCGTCAGAGGGGGCGTGCCACCATTTTCATAAACTTGCGCTGCGTAGGAACTCCTAAAATCTACATGCAAAATGCCAATCTTCAAGCTTTTATAGTTTCCGAGATCTCAGCGTTCATACGGACAGACAGACGGACATGGCTAGATCGACTCGGCTAGTGATCCTGAACAAGAATGAACTTTATAGGGTCGGAAACGCTTCCTTCTACCTGTTACATACTTTTGCACGAATACAATATACCCTTTTACTCTAATTTTAAGCCCATTAAAATACTGCCAGCTATTGCACTTTTATATCAGCTCGAAGCCGAATAACTTTCAATGCCAGTGAAACGAGTTTGGTGCAAGATGGTTCATTGCAAATTGGGGAGTGATTACCTAATTACGCAATTTTAAGTAAGCTTAAACCTCAAATTAAACATAAACATAAACTTGTAAATATTCTGTTAATTTCTGCATATTCTTCAGTCGCGGATAAAATAAAGCAAAAATAGCATTTGCGCGTGCATACTGATTTCAACTCCACCCGCACACACTCTGCTTCCATTTGGCGCACTCTTGTTTTTACAAACGTTCCTGTGGCCAATGCCAGAAATTTCGAATGCTCACACAAGTACGCTTTTTGTCTGGACAACTACGGAAAAATAGAAACACCAGAAAAATGCTCGGGGCATGCGACGTGGCTGCGAGGACAATGCAGCCAAAATCTGCAGCTCCAATCCCAGTACTCGTTAAAAGTGCAGACTGCCGCCGAGAGAGGCGTTCCGGGGCGTTGGCAAGGCAGCTATAATATTGGAAACCTGCAACTGAATTTAAATGCAGTAGAAACTTTGTTAGCAGCCCATTCCTCGTTAAAGCTCTTTCTCTCCTTTGTTGCCACAAATTTGCCCATTTGATTTACAGTCAGTTGTTGGTGGGATAGCGGTCTTGGCGGGGAAGTTCAAATTCGGCTATAATTCAGATCAGGTGGTTGCAGTACTGGCGACTAGAATGCGAAACAACTGAGAAATTGGTGGCTAGATTTCGCGGTGTAGCCCAGCCCAATTTTTTTTGCATGTTAACTATCATTTGTCTGTTGGCTGTCTGCGAAAACTTTTCTATCCATAAAAACTTATTTCCTCCAAGCGAGTGAAAATTAAGCGTAGGGAAGCCTTCAACATCGTATCTCACTGTTTTCACTTTCAAGCAAGGCAAACAAAGCAGAAAATGCGATAAAGTTTATTAAGCAAGGCTGGAGTGTTTTCAAAACGAAGTGGCTGGAAGCAAGAAACACATAAAATAAAAATAGTTTTTCTTTCAAAAAGCTTTCGCCTAGCCTGCCATGTGCATGGGTATTCGGCAAGCGGCTTCAATTTGAATTTGGCACACTCCCCGAAGGGCCCTCAAAAAGTTGCCAGACGTAAAATTGCCCATACGTCCCGTTGCCCCAACTCCAGTTCATCCATCGACTTCAGCACGGAAAACCATGTCAAAACTCATTTAGTTCTCGATTAAATATTTGGCACAACATCTGAACGTGTTTCTGCTTCGGGGGAAGAAATGAATGGAGAACGCGTAGGACGGAAAACAGTAAAACAATAAATTATAACCTGAATACATTTTTTTTCTACAGAATACATTATTAATTATAAAAAAATTTTTCAAAAAAATGTTTCTAAGCCCTTAAAAATTGACCAAAAAATATTTGCTTTTCGGCTCTAAAAAATTTGTTTACTTTACCTATAACAATGTATTTAAATATAAAGATTGTTATTTGCCGTGATGCCACTTAGTTAGGTCGGGTGAAACCCGGGTCGGTGCGACCCTTGGTCCCAACTAATCCTATTACTTACAAAAATGTCATTAAACGGTAAGACCCACGAGTTGGTTGAGACTGGTGAAGAGTTGAGCAGGAGAGGGCCAGAGAAGACGAGGCCAGCCACCGTATTGTGCGTTGAGAGGCTTTGTTGGGTGCGTGCGGATTTTCACACTTTACGCATGGACGGATCAGCGGACCGACAAACAACAAAGTTGCCTGCGGTGGAGTAGAATTACGCAGGGGTGCATTTATTGGCACCTGCCAACTGTACTTGGGCGCTTGAGTCGGCCCTCTTCTTAAATACTTGCAGCACCTAAGCTGTTGGCCATTCGCTGTTTCCCGAGATTTGAACATATTTCGCTAAATTGCATTTTTGCAGTCATTTAAGCTAATTGCATTAGACTCGTTTGACATGTTGCTTTAGGGCGAGACCGGAAAGGGTTCGAGAGGTGCAAATATGTACATGATAGACCTGGTCGAAAGTGAAAACCACCCATAAAAATCTTCGAAAATATTCGGACCTTATCGCCACTGAATTCCCTTATCAGGAAAGTCAGTATATAAATAGGTTTGTTTTGAATCGAAAACGAACATGTCTCGAAACTTGGTTCGAATCAATAAAACAGCTCTCTGTCGGTATCCCCGCTTAGTTGTCCTTTTGCACACATAATTTCATTCATATGCATGTGAAAATGTTTGCGAATTCCCCAGCGCTCTCTTCGCCATTTCAGTTTATCAAGTCGGAAATGTAAACAAAATCAAATCGATAGGTTACTGAACTAAGAGGCTCGGCGCAAGACACCTACAACGGATACAAATGCAGACGCACAAGCGAACTCTCTAGCAAAACAGCTGAATTTATTGGTAAACATCTCAAGGAACCACGAGAAGATGAAGAGTAGCAAGAATCTTGGCAACAATGCAATAAAAACTGCTAAATTTAAACTACAAACGCTCAACAGATGCACAAATAGAGGGAGAGAGCGAAGAAGGCGTACTATATCTCTGAGATAGAAATTTATCTCTGAAAGCACCAAATGTCGTTTATTCTTGGCCATCTCAAGGTAACTTTCCCGCTTGGTCGTCGTGTTGGGCTTCATTTTGCTCTTTTTTGAAATGGCACTTTGATTTATTTTTTGAGCAGCGTAAAAAATAACTTGTCATTTTTCGTGTTTTTTCCGTTTCTGCAGCAATGCAGAAACCTTAACATAAAGCAAAACCCAATCAAAGTAAACAGCCAGCAAAAACAACACAAAAGATACGTTGTCAGCAGCGAGTATGTACATATGTTTTGGGGGGGAGGGGTGCTTGTATATCTGCCGGGTTTGTTCTGATGTTTATATGTAGAAAAAATAAAAGAGCGCTGTTTATTTATACAATATTGCATACACATCATACAACAATTTACTTTACATTTGTACTCGCTGCCGCCCCTTCCTCTGCCTCACCCCGCATTACCTGTCACCCGCAGTCGATGGAAAACCGCTTCCAACCCGGAAAGCAGCGAAATCAAATGAACAATTGCAAATTTTCATGTACGATAAAAGCCCGCAGTCCGATACTGCGGGGGTCGCCGTCATGGGTGCGACGGTTGAGTGCCAAATTATAATTGCCTTAACGGTTTTCGAATTTGGTCAGAAGGTCCAAAGGTTGAGCTGATTAAGCGATGAGAGTTTAGAGGTAACGGGAAAACTGATATTAATACAAGTAGGAAAGCCATAGCGGAGTGGCTCGACCATCAGGAACCGTTTACCCTGTTAACCGATTCAAAATAGAGATGCCTCCAGCAGATGCCGGCTTGTGCAAGTTTGTTGCAGGCGCCATCTGCCGTCCGGCAAATGTCAGGCAATGACATGAATATGTCCTTTGGCTTTAATACGTATATTGACAAATAAATTTTTCTTATAATAGCAAATGTACACTTAGAGATGAGTGGGAATAATAACATTAATAAGAAAGGAAGCAAACTGAAGTTTATATACCCTTGCAGTTATTACAAAACAACTATGTACATTTCGATTCCTATATTACTAAAAACAAAGAAGCTACATATATATGTCGATTAGTAAATAATTACTATACTACGCAAACTAGTCTCTCAGTTTTAAAGATATCGAATTGAAACTTTGCACACACCCTTCGTTCCTTTGCACGCAGTATCGGATCGGCCGACTATATCCCATAGCTGAACGATCGGAAAAAGCCATAACTTTGGTGTTTTTAAAGTTAGGAAGTTGAGATTTTATGAGTATTAAGAATGCATCATATGAATAATTTTGGAGAATATAATTTACAGAATATTCTGCAAGGGTACATCAACTTCGGCTCCGACCGAAGTTAGCTTTCCTTTCTTGTTTTAAAATATTTTCCAAAAATTTCGCGATTTAACCCATTTGTTAACTTTAAATAATAGACAAAATTTAAAGAAGATCGAAGGCGATTATTCGGTTGCAAAATTCAAATTAAACTTCACCTCCCTTCGGATGGTGATGTGGCATCTTCGAAGGCGGGGCCGTTACTGCAACTGGTCCTATGACACTATATTTATTAGTCAAGCGAGCGCGTAGCGGAAAGGAAATAAGAAAAATATTGAACTCGAGATAAAACGGGGCAGTGAAGTACGGCAGGAGAAAAGGACGTTGAGGCAGCGGCGTCGCCGTTAGCTGAAGCCGGACTGCGACGCTGCGTCGCTGCTCAAGCCTTAGAAAATTGACAACAGAGCTCGAGAGCGAGCTTTGAGAGAGACTGCACTAACACCAAGACGCTTGTGTAAGACACACAATGCACCCACACTCAGGCAGGCTCCCTCGCCGGCAAAAAGTGGAAAAAATTCGCGAATGTTTTGCTAAAATAGCTTATAGAGACTCTCTCTCGCTCTCTGAGGTGTAGGCTCTCCCTCTTGTTTGGCGACTCCTAAGCTAAATATTGGCGCGCTCCTGCACACCCATACCAAATACACATCACAGGCACAGACACGAAAAAAGAGAAAGAGGCAACCCACGGACGGACACACAACCAGACAGAGAAACTGTTCAGACGACGAGGCATCGCTGAGAGGCGAGCTAAGTTGAGTCGCGTTGAGTCTCGTTTCGGGTTCGGACTCGATTTAGATTCGCGTTGCTTCGCATTCGGTTTGTTATTTTTTGGCATTTTGTTCGATTTTTCGTGCCGACATCTAATAAAAAAGCTGTACACCGCGTACGTACATGTGCGGAGAGCGCTCCCGTTGAGAACTTGTGAGGCAGCCATCAAAAATAACTAAAAATGTAGTCGGCCAGTGACACAAACCGAAATAAAACGCAAAAGTGCACCGAAAACAATCGCCAGGCGGGCTAAGTGTTGAATAAACAACGCATAAATTACCTGGGTGCCCCCCAACGCGGCGTATACGCAACGTCGCCCCAAAAGGAAAGAGGAAGCTGCCGGAGGAGGCTTAAAAGTGATGAATAACATAACCGCCTAATGAAAATTGGACATGTCCTTTGGAGTAATGGGAAATGACTCTTGGCTGAATTAGTAGCAGTTTCGCGATCGACTGCAGTTTGCTTTTTGCAACATTGCAACTGCATCTACGTATCTGTGTGTATCTGCCACGCCACTGCACTGGTAGAGGTATCTTTGCGATTTTCGGCTCGACTCGGGGGTGTCTGTGTGAGCACGTGCATCTGTGTGCGCTGCGAGCTGCGCCTGTGTTAGCGGGCCGTTGCAATTGCAATTTTTCGCCCCTACTTCCTCCAGCTCCCTCGTTCCGAGCTTCGACAAGTCGTGCCATTGCCTGCCGCAATCAGCATTTTGAGGTTAGTGTCTTTATACCCTGTATACTAATACACCCGTTGGGCCCCACACACACAGTCACATTATGTCAAACTCCCAAGAAGGGGAACTGGATGAATTTTTATGGCCTTTAGACATAGATACGAATTCAGATACAGATTTATTGGCTCGATAAGTAGCTGAATTGGGATATATTGGGTTCTCGATGTGAGTTGCGAGCCCCCAAAATCCGTCTGCGCACATATGTACATATATACAAAGAAGACGAATACTTAATATCTGCCACAGTTGGTGAAGGTGTGAAAAAATAGGCAGTATGTATGTGCATGCATATGTACATAAAGTATGAGATGAGCTCCACAAACCAAGTTCAAAAGACAAGTCAAATAAACATTTTGTGATAAGGCTGCATTTGGAAAAGACCCAAAAGAGATGCATGGGTTGCGAAAATTGATTAAAAACCTACTAAAAGTATAAATAAACACAACTAAAATGTTTGCGCGTAAATCAAGTTGACAAACGCAAAGGAGATTTTCAGGGGGTTTGGGGAGGGGGATTGGTGGCGAAATAAGGGGGCGCTGGAAAGGGGCGGCACACACAAAACGGCACTAATGAGCAGAGAAGCTCAAAGCAGAAGGCGCAAAACTAAAGCGATAGCAACAACAAAAATGGCCACAAATCATTTGCAATTTTTATTTGCTTTTTTGCTCTCCGATTTTTTGCGAAATTCTCCCTGGGGCTGAATTCATTTATATTTTTGGTGTCTGGGTTGAGTCGGTGGTGGGGTAGGGGGAGTGGGATGGGAAGCGGGGGCAGCCGAAAGAGTAGGGCATTCGTATGTGTGCGTAGCCACGATGGTGTGCGAATGTCAGGCCATAAAGGAATATGATGAATTATAAGCAAAAACGATTTTCGCACAAAAAACTAAAATCCACAAAATGTTCAACAATAAAACAAGGAAAATCACTTAATTGTGTGTGCATGTGTGTTTGTCGTAGTTGTCTTGTCGTTTTTTTCAGCTTGTATATCTAACAGATACATCTCCGATTCCTAATGCATGTGTGGCGTGCTGTGGGACGTCCATCTGCCGTCGAGCGATGAGTTCGTTGCCGGTTGAAATGTTAGTTGTCACACAACTGGGCTCACATTTGGGCGCCCATTAAATGTAAGGAGATTTGCCAAAAACAAGATAACTACCTGCGAAACTTCAAAAACCCTTTCAAAGAGAAAATGTTAAACACCTAAATGGAACTCTACTTAATATACTGACTATATAGGGGTTCTTATCTGGATTCCTTTATTCAATTATTTTGGTGGGCCAAAAAATACATAAAAGCTACGCAGATAGCCTAAAGCAGCAAAAGTTTTTTCAGAAACGCTCTCCGAAAACAAATAAATAGAGGAAAAATGCCCATTCGGCTGTTTTTGTGAGTCACTTCTTGCTTTAATTTTATTTTGTTTTTATTTACTCTCACATCTCTATACCTGTCGCTGTAGTTTATGCGCTCCCTCTCTCCTTCTCTCTTGCTCTCTTTCTCTGTCCCTAGAGCGCTCTCTCTTCCCGCACATCTCCTCACCTTTCCGACCCGCTGGAGCTCTCTTCGTTGTGTGTGTGCGAGCTTTTGTACATTGAATTAGATAGCTGCACAAATTACGCTAAAATGTTTTGCCGCTCATTTTTTGTGTCTGCTGGTGCAGCAACAAGCGCAAAAACTTTTGGCAATTTGTGTATTTTTATGTTTTCTGTTTATTGCCTTAACCTTGAAGGGTGTTCTATTTAGCCATTTGATTAAGGGTACAAAAGATAGTCCCCTGGAAAGGAGGGTCATTTGCTAATGTGTGTTTTATTGACTTGTGAACAAAGTCTCGCATTTCGGCTTAAAATGTTTAATTACTATATTTCGATTTTTAAAGTTGACCCTAAATTTGGTGTGTTATTTATTATTAAGCTGATAAAATATAACTAGCGTTAAGCGACTCTCCTGGTCAGTGAAAACGTTTAAAAGGTTGGCATTTTTTAAAAAGAGGTGTCTGTCTGTCTTTTTATATCCTTGCAGAGGGTATTATAATTTTGGTCTGCAACGCAGTGAAGGAGACATCTCCGACCCTATAAAGTATATATATTCTTGATCAGGATCACACACCAGGAGAGTCGATCTAGCCATGTCCGCCTGTCCGTCCGTCTGTTTCTACGCAAACTAGTCCCTCAGTTTTAAAGCTATTTGCTTGAAACTTTCCCAAAAGTTTTGCTATTGCAGGTATATATTGCATGTATGTATATAAATTGGGGGGAGCCGGATCAGCAACTAAAAATTAAAAAAAGGATAACTTTGTAGTTTTTAAATTTTTTAATTACGGTTTTAATTTAAAAAAAAAATGGGACATCTGTATCATATGGCTCCCATAGAAAAAATAAATAAAAATAAATATTTTATTTTGCTGTTTTTCTATTTATCAAAATATTTCTTTGAGATATAGTAATTAATTGCTATATCAGAATTACTCTTTTAATTTTGGTCAAAATCGGATAGCTGTCATTGTTTTGTAATAACTGCAAGGTTATATAATTTTCGTATTGCCGAAGTTTGCCTCCTTTCTTATTTTAAATTAAAATCAAGTTACATAGACTTCGAGATAGAGAAACAATATTTATTTTGGAGAAGGAGGTTCAAACTATGGAAATTCGAGTGCTTAGTATGGTTTAAAAACGTTCCTCATTAGATCAAGAGACAATTCCCATATTCAAATAAAATATTAAATATAAAGTTCGTTATTTTTTTGCATAATTTGTTTAAAATTAATATTAATATTATTTCTCTGTCTCGTATATTAATATTAATATAAATACTAAATTATCTTTAGAATAAATGCTTTGTTTGGCCAATTGTCTTTTGACAATTCGATCCAAATATTAGTGAAAAAATCGTACTCTCATAAACAATTTTCCAAAAAAGTCAGAGAAGTCATATTAAGGAAGTTTTTCTTACGAGGATGAAATGGTATCAATTATAGTTGCAACAGAGCTATTAAAAATTCGGTTAAAGAAAGTTGGAGCTATGAAAGTTTGACTTTAATGTTATAAATTCAATGTTTGTTATGCATTTAAGCGTAAATAGTGTACTAAAGTGAAAAAATCGAGTTAGGCGAATTTGGATTACATATTGATCATGTTGTTTCCTGAGCACTTCTGAAGGGTGGAGTCAGGGTTATGCGAGCAAAGGCCGGAATATTTCTCCCTTAGACCAAAATCGTTGTCCAGTGCGTTAGTAGCTAGCTAGTGGGTACATCCTCAATGAGTGTGTAGCGAAGCCAAACGAGATACAATCGCGATGGATAATGGGAGCAAAGCTGGGCGGCCAATTGCGAGCAGACTCCACCTACTTTACACCTGACGGCCTAGGCACAAGGCAAGACACACGCTGCACCAGAAGATACACGTTACATGACACCAGACACTAGAACTGCACTCACGAGCGCGAAAACTAAAAGCTTTGCTATTGGCAATGTTTTACGGCGTCATTGGCTGCGTCGCTGTTGGACGCCATTCGAACAGAAATAGAAACTGAAATATCATTCTCCCTTTAAAGTAGACCACGACTTGTGGGTGGGGCAACGGTTGCAGCTGGTGTCGGGCTCGTTGACAACTTTCACTGCCAGCGGAGCGTGAGTCAAAAATTGCCGACTCAATTTCGCCGGCGAAAAGTACTCGAAAAATGGAGTTTACAAACACAAAAAGT